>PUQB01000536.1:21538-172271 GCA_003024785.1 Selaginella tamariscina | reverse complement strand
TGCGAAATGAAATCCAAATGGCTTCCGATCAATTCAAAAGAATGTGGATGAGGAACTTACCTCTCTCAGAAGAAAGTCCCGGCGAAACTTTGAGGATTTCATCCGACTGCGGCTGGCGCTTACGCTTCCTAAGATAGTGCTGGGCGCAAGTTGGCGACATTCCTCCGTCTCCATACTGACCCTAGACCGCGCGCACCTTCACGAACACAAATGTGAGCTCATGTTCTGCTTTAGGTTCTTTAACTACGAGCATACCAATTGGCCATGGCCACAATTCCAGATGCTCATTAAAAGTAATATATCAGAATATATTGGCCTTTACAATATTCTCAGATATTCTTAATTTTGATTTTCTGTAACGAATATTGGAAATACGTCAATTCCTCGTTAAGAATATTCTTTAAATTAGCATTAATTCTTTGTTGCCTTTGTCAATCGTAGCTTGAAAATATATAACCTATATGTAAGTACGTTATAAATTATAACATACTATAAACTGACAAAACATTGATTTAAAACGTTAAATCCATCCATACAGCACAACATCAAAAATTAAATGGGAGACTTCATGTTTTACAAACATTTTAAATTGTAAATTATAATAGACATCATTCAAAATTGAATATATATATATAAATTCCTAGTTATAGACATAAATCCGCATATTATTACTGCGGAAGCATAGACATGTTAGTTAGCATACATACACACGTACATAATATATTAATATATTTGATTTTAATTATTTTTACATATGCAATGCAAAACTCAAAATATATACATTTTTCCTTTTCTAAACCACATGTTACATAGTTTAATCAAATATTATATTAAATTAAGTGTATTACATTATATATATATATATATATATATATAATTAATATTATTGAGTTCAAAATTAAATTTACGACTTATAAATGTTTTTTTAAATTAATTATAGATTGTCATGTTCAAATGTAATTGATTTTAAATATATAAAATGATTTTTAAAATTAAAATTATTAATATATATTATATAGTTTAGTTTGTAATATATTTAGTTTTGCCTTATTCTCTTTTTTTTATTGTTATTTTTTATAATGATATAATATTTATTTATAAACCATCAAAATATAAAGTTTATACAAATATATATTTTTAAACAATATAAGATTATCTTAAAACTGTAAAAAACATATATTTTATCCATAAGAATCTTGCGTAAATGATATTTATTTCAAGTATATTAAATTAACACTCACCTCTTTATTAAACAAAAGGGAAAATCTATGCACAATTAGCGATAAATTATACAAAAGATAAATCATATGCTAAAGTAGAATTATTTTAAAATATTTCCCATTAATCTGAAAAACATAAATATATTAGTAATTAATTTAAAATTTATGTACATAATTATATTTCCATTATTTATTTCAAACAAATATATAAATTAACTTATCATAATTTGCAATTCACAATAAAAATATATTAGTTAATGTACATGTTATATATAAAAATTATGTATACACAAATGTGTGTGTAAATTACTCCACTTGTCTATTTTATGTATGAACATATGAATAATGTTTACCATAGTTAAAATATAATTTATAATATATTATTTAGGTTGGAAATTTTTCTTATTAATAAAAATTATGGAGAGACTTGTAATATATTTAAATAATTGAAAAATACATTATTAAAATGAAACTTTATAAATTCTTTAATTCAAATAATTTAAATTTAGGAGCATATTCTGATATATAATGGATAGTGTGAGAGACTGTGTTTGATATATACAGCACCTATGTGTATAGGTTATCTGCGTATACACACATACATCTGTCTCAATCGATATATATACGTGACACGTACTTTTAAAAAGCACCAACAGAATGTTCTACCTGACGGAACTTATAGAAGCAGTTGTAACAGAACGGAATATGCAGAAGCCGAGGTTTTCGGTTAAACGTTTAAATCTAGGCCTAAGTACCTAGGTTTAGGGTTCTAAGGTTGAAAGACGCTCATTTCCCGCGCGAGGGAGAGCGCGGCGGCGGCGCGACAGCGGCTGTTCGTGCATGATTCTTCATTCAGATCTTCGTCTGCGCCTCAAATAGGTGAGTTCTCATGGAGAAAATAAGGATTTTTTTTGTATTTAGGGTCTTGTATCTCTGCATACAGGCCGAAAATCTGCATTTTTTCAATGTAGGAATGTTTATCTCCCATATTCTAGGGTCTGATTTCTCTTGTGTACATTCCTGACCTGAAATTTGCATTTTTGGAGGAATCTCATTATCGGCCGAAAATCTGTATGTGAATATATATAGGGTTCTTCAACAGAAATCTGCTCAAAAAGAGGCATACTCTGTTTCTAGGGTTCTAATCTGTTATTTTCCTTTCAGTGGCGCATTATCTACCGATTTGATTCTTCTATCTTTTGTGGCTTTTGTGTTCGTTTCTCCAAGGTTCTAATTTTAGCTCTACATTTTCAGCAGCCATGGTTCAAGAGTTGCCCTGTGAGAATGGAATCTGCATGGTATGTTCGGTGCGGCCACAAGAGTGGCATATGGTTCGCTGTGATAGCTGTTCTGGTATCTGGCACATGGAATGCCTTCAGCCACCGCTCACTGTTCCTGTAGCGAGCTGGGAATGTCCGGATTGCACCTTCAATCCGGAGAAGAGCGGCGATAAGAAAACGGTGTCTCAAGAGAGCGATCTGGTGAAGAAAATCAGAGAAATTGAGGAGAATGAGGCACTCTCCGAGGAGGAGAAGGCTCGGAAACGGCAGCAGTTAATGGGTAGCGGAGGGATGTCTCACACTCCAACAGACTGTGAAGACGAGCTCATATGTTTGTTCTGCCAAGATTCGCTCGAACGCCCCGTTACGGTATGTTTGTGTTCTTCTTCTTATCGTGCATCTGTTTTCAATTTCATTCATTTACGGTTGCAAATTTGTTATTTTTTGTAGACGCCTTGCGGGCACAACTTTTGTCTGAAATGCCTACAGAGGTGGTTCGGCCAAGGAAAGAAGCAATGTGGCAAATGCAGAGCAGACTTCGACAAGAAGTTTATAGATCAACCCCGGATCAACTCGGTGCTTGTACAGGCAATTCGTATGAAAAAGGCATCGTCTAGAGGACAAGCAACAGTTCCAAGGACGGTGCATTACATTCACAACGCAGACAGGCCTGATACTGCTTACACCACCGATAGGGCGGTGAAGAACGGTCGAGCTAACGCCGCAAGCGGCAAGGTATAAATTACATGTGTGTGTGTGTTAATATGCATTTTTGTATTCTTGTTCATACGTGCTGTATACAAAATGAGAGAGAGAGAGAGAGAGAGAGAGAGAGAGAGAGAGAGAACTTAAACGTTGTTATGCGTTTTTATTCACCCTTACGTATGTGTGTGTGTTTTTACTACCACGCATTTTCGTACTTTCCAGATTTTCGTAACGGTTGGATCAGACCACTTTGGACCAATTCCTGCGGAGAATGATCCGATTCGAAATCAAGGTGTTCTTGTCGGAGAGACATGGGAATACAGACTCGACTGCAGGCAATGGGGAGTTCATCGTCCCCACGTTTCCGGTATCGCAGGGCAGTCAAAGATAGGTGCTCAGTCCATAATCTTGTCTGGTGGTTACGAAGATGATGAGGATCACGGAGAGTGGTTCTTGTACACTGGAAGGTAATTTATATACATGGTTCTTATATGTTTCGCATATATAGTATTTGTTAACAGAATAATATTTAATTTAATTTTTTTTACTTTTTCCCTGCTGTAGTGGTGGAGAGATCTTAGTGGAAACAGGCGGACTGCCCAGCAATCATTTGATCAAGAGTTTACGAAACTTAACCAGGCCTTGCGTTTGAGTTGTTTGGAAGGATATCCTGTGCGAGTTGTTAGGTAAGATTAATTTTTAACTTAGTAAGCTGATATGTAAACATTCAATGTCTTTCTTGTTAACAATTATTTATGTGACTGTTGTAGATCTTACAAAGAAAAGCGTTCCGCTTATGCACCACAAGAAGGCCTTCGATATGACGGCATATACCGCATTGAGAAGTGCTGGCGGAAATTTGGACAACAGGTTGGTTTTCTCTGACACACACTCACGCACGCACCCGCACACACGCAGATACGTAGCAACAAAATTAATTGAAACCACTTTGGCAAACTGATATCTGTCTTTTCCGTGTACTAGGGGTTTCGCGTCTGCCGTTATTTTGTTTTTGAGATGTGACAATGAGCCGGCTCCATGGACAAGGTGTGTGCCTCTGTGTGTTGTGTCCTATGCATGAATGATCAAAACGATAGACACATCTGTATCTATGTTTCTGCACACATTTATATGCATAGATGTATGTGGTGCTTATGATGGATATATATATCTCACACATACATGCATGTGTTGCTGACACAAACATACACCTATATGTAATACTGCGTATATATAGTTATTTCTTTCTTAGATAGATATAACTAAAATTGATCTTTACGCATTGTGTGGATATTTGTCTGTGTGTGCCTTCATCCATACACGACAATTTACGGACTGCATACTCATACATATAAACGTAATATATTAGAAAATAGCCTTGACGTTTTTCTTTTTTATCTAAGTGATGAATGTGGTGACCGTCCACGTCAGTTACCTGCTGTTGAAGAGCTCAAAAAGGCATCGAATATAAGCGAAAGAAAGAATGCTCCAGCTTGGGATTGGAAGGTTCTCTCTCTCTCTCTCTATATATATATAGTGTTGTGTGTGTGTTTGTGTGTGTGCACTTGCACAGCAGACGTGTATTTATTTTTAATCGTTTTACTGTAGTTCTATTCAATAAAATGCTAGTTAACAAAATCATGACAATTAATTAATATTTTTTTTGGAACATAAGAACGAGGACGTTGGTTGGGGGTGGACGAGAGCTCCGCCTGTGAGCAGAGACAAGGACCCTTCTGGTCGTAAGCCAAGGAGAAAACCACAGAAGTCTTTAGTAAAGGAGCTAAGAACTAGTAAGTGTTGCTAGCAAGTAATTATAAATATTGACATTGTATTATACATGTATTTAACATTACATACTACATATGCATAATGCATCACGTGTTCTAATTGTCTTGGTGATGTATATTTATAGTATACACATGTATGTACAGAGCACACACAGATACATACACATCCCTCATGTACAGAGATCTAATCGAAAATAACAGAGTTCGGCTGCGGTATCTGCAAAGATGTATTGGAGCAGCCACTGTGCACACCTTGTGGGCATAACTTCTGCAAGGTTTGTTTACTGGAGAAGTTTGCTGGGCAGACCGATGTACGCCAGAGAGGTACGTGGGTTATCAGCACAGTCACAAACTGTATCTTTGTTACTTATGATATGTGATATGTGCAGGAAGTGCACAGAAAAACCTCAGAGTACAAAAGAATATCAAACCGTGTCCCATATGCAAGTGTGATATATCCGAGTTATGGTCAACCCAGCGGTAAGCCATGTTAGGGAAAACATGCCTGCTAATATTAATCAATAGTCATATACATTCATTATATATTTGATTTTCTTGTCTTTGCAGGTCAACAATGATATGGATGGAATCATTCAGTCACTGAAAAATCAAATCATGGATGACGACAGTGCTCAAGAAGATGACGAAGAAGGAGGTATACCATATTATTGCATAGTCTATTTATATTAGATAACTGACTACGTTTCTAATGTTTTTGTATAGAGATGTGTATGTATATTTCGTACGTACGTACGTGTGCGTGTGTGTGTGTATATATAGAGAGAGAGCATGCACAAACGCACTTCCAGAGCTTACTAAACGTTTATGCAGGAGGAAGGTATGGATCCAGAAGAGGGTTCAGATATGGTCCTTTTGGGGGTAAATAAAACCATATTGTTAATACATTATTATTATGCTAAGAGGATTTTAACTGTTTTAGAGCCACTAAGCACCTTTGATTACAGGCAGCTGGAAAGCGTGAAAGAGATACTGAAAACGTCAAATTGGCGGGAAAGAAAGCCAAGTATGTACAAAATGAAGATACTATTCATATATAATATCACCTAACTTTTTGCTCCAGGGCGAATGGTGAACCGTACGATTTCGATCGGGACAGGAGATTGTCGAGGGTGGAAAAGGGGCAGTTCTGGACAATATACGATGATACGGACGGTATGCCGAGGTGGTACGGTCGCGTTGAGGCTGTGAAGAGTGAGGAGGATATTCGCGTGAGGTGGCTGGAAGCAGTGAGAACATCCGATGATGTGGGGCAGTGGCTTGATTCTGGGCACTTTGTTGCATGTGGAAAGTTCAAGTTGATGACCTCCAGCGACTCCCTCTCTTTGAAAACATTTGGTCACCAAGTAAGTACATGTATGTATTTCTGTGCGTGAAAACATTCGTGTGACCAAGTAGATCAAGATTGCGCGCGTGCATGCGTGTGTTTGTGTGCATGTCCCGCTGGTGAGACTACCTGTATAAAGATGCTTAATTCATACGACAATTGCTTCAAAAATTACCTGTTCATACCTTATGTTTATATGATAGGTGAAACCCAATGCTGTTGGGAAATCGCATTTCGAGTTGTTTCCACGAAATGGGGAAGTTTGGGCGGTTTATCACGAGTGGAGCATAGACGTGAAGAACTTTAGCTACCTTCCTGTGGAGATTGTTAGCACCTATGCCGAAGAACATGGAGTCGCCTTTGCAAAGCTGACTAAGGTAATTCTATATAATTTCATAATTATAATTTATAATGGTACCATGTTAAACTGTATAGAATATCTGCTTTCTGAATTTATAAACATCACAGACGCACACTAGTAGGCAGTTTTGTTTTTTTTTGTGTGTGTGTGTGGTGTGTGAGAGAGAGAGAGACATTTGTCACACAGGTGGAGGGTGCACGGAACATGTTTGTGAATAAAGGCGGCAAGCTGGAGACGGTGAGGGGTACGGAGATGCTTCGCTTTTCGCACAAGATCCCAGCGGTGAGACAAGATGGGAGAAACTGGGAATTAGATACCGAGGCCACCATTAACCTTGTACAGGAGGTCTGTATATTATATGTATACATATAAGCTTTATGTATATAAACTCAATATGCAAGATATATGTTCTTGTGTATGTAGTATATTACATATATTGATTATATGTGCATGATATGCACTTGTTTTGTTCTTTGTTAGGATCAGGTAGAGGTGACACTCATGGTGAATTAGAAGAGGTGCAGGTATATATCTTATTTTCTGCGTTTCTAGTATCCTTATATGTTTCTTTTCTTTTGTTTTTATTTTTACTTCTTTTTGTCTTCTTTTGTTTTGCTAGGCGGAGCCGGAATTGGTTGTTATCGGGTGGGCATCACCAACTCAAAAACAGGCATCAACACCTCTGAAACAGGTCTCTCTCTCTCTCTCACACACACACACACACAAAACTACAGTGTAAACAAACGTAATCTTTATATGCGTGCAAGCACACACACGTAATATCTGCGCGTGCCTATGTACAACTTGATTAATATAAATAATCTATGCACGTTATTTTATCTAATACCGTGTTTGTTTTGTTATATTCAGGAAGTCATGATTTTAGACGATAACTGAAAAGAAGTATATTCTCTATCCGAGTATGTATACGGTAAGTTTTCTTGTTACCTTTTATATATACATTTTGATACGATTCTTTGAAGATTCTTAATTGTTAACTATAGCATAGTAATTACTACAGTATCATAATATGCTACGAAATGGTCACATTTATGTACGCCACCACTCACTCGCACACATGCACACGCACGCAACTCTCTTTCTAGTATACGTGTGTAATGACCCACTGTGGTGTGTGTGGTGTGTGTTAGAGAGAACGTGAGCACGTGCGTGTGTGTGCATAGTGCCTGGAAAATGCTTCTCATGCTTATCTGGTAATATATATATATATACACATACAGTTGACACTCTAATATATTATATAAATTTATAACCTGTAATACTTTATTATTATTATTTTTTACTAAGTTTATGTTATGAGTATTAATTTATAACTTTTAATACTGGATAATTTTATATAAATTTAAAAAGTTTAAATAATTAAAAACTAAGAACTTTATAGAACTTACAGGTTAATTAAACAATAATATTTTATAGATTAATGAGTTATATATTAAAATATTAAATATTATGTATGAATTTTCATGCTAACTTGTTTTATACATTTGTTTTGTATAAATGCACAGATAATGTCTACATATTCCCATACCTGTAAAACGCACGCACACGCACACATATTATGTAAAACTTTGACTTGGGAGGAGGTAAATCCGGAAATTGGTTCTTAAGTATGATATAAAACTTCTCCTCGGGTAGCAAAATATATGACTCTGTGTGTGTGCGTGCATGGGTGTTGTGTGCTAATAATATATAGGTAATGCACACATATGAAGCGTGTATACACACACACACACACACAGGATATAACGCGTACAGTTAAGTAAGATTTTCAGTACAATCTGACCTGGGAGGAAGAGAGCCATGTTGTACAGTGTCTTCCCCAGGTAAATCCGGAAACTGGTTCTTAACCATGACGTAAAACCTCTCCTCAGGTAGCAAAATAGCAGAGTCAATGCCATCGGGTAAGCCTCTATGTCTTCCCATGAACATAACCACTATAATGAAAAGCTTACCAATGACACCCACTTGCCTGAGAAGCTGTATGGGACGTCCTTGCAGGGAGCGGAATCGAGCCTCGAACTGCAGCTGTATCCCAGCGTGAGACCCACGTTGCCATACGCACTGCTACACCACGGCAAAACAGAGACAACGTTGCATGGTGTTATATAACCATTGTGTTTCTTTCTTAATCTCATCCACGTTTTCTGATCATACATATATTAATCATTAAATATATATAACGTGTGTGTGTGTCTGTGTGTGTGAGCAAAGTTAGACCAGCTTTTAGACGTGTACGTGCAGTCAAACGGCTCAGTGGCTTATGGACCAAGTGAAGGTGATGCATATACATACTACACTACAAGATAAAGGAGAGAGAGAGTGAGAGAGACGTAAATACACATCATGTTTACTGTCAAAGAGAGCAAACACATACAAGACAAAGAACGGTGATGTATGTGTATTCTCGATTATGCTTATGTATATATACATGTACATGTGGATATGATTTATACATCTTCTTACATGTCTCTCTCCCCGCCCTCACCTCTCTCTCTCACACACACACACACGCACAAACACACACACGAGTACCTCATGACTTCGAAGATGACGCTGAATATGGAGTAGTTGATTGGATCCGATTTGAGATGCTTGTTTTCGGAGACGCAGATGAAGAAGGTGGAGAGGAAGAGATAAGCCCAGTCTTGAGCAAGAAGACGCCGTGACTGTGTGGTGATGGTTGTGTCGTGTATATCCCTGTTTAATCCCATCAGCTGTGACGTCGGAACCTCCTGTTGATTTTGACGGTGGTGGTGCCTCGAGGACTGGCGGGATAAGAACACTGGATATGCCGCAATATACCTGTTATCAACAAAGCAAAATGTATGATTCCACACACACAACACACACACAGGATATAATGTGTATATATGTAATAATTACTAACATCATCCCGCAGTAAAGGAAAAGCATAGAAGGTGAAAGCTCGATGAGGTTGATGGAGTTCATTCCTGCACTCCTCGTGTTCACAGACTGGAATATACCGTTGACAAGTCGTTGACCTAGTCAATGCAAGTTAACTCCACTTAGATATATCAGATTAATAGCAATACATGGTGTGTGTTGTGTGTGGTTACACATATCACGAGCGTGCACGCACACATGCACTGTTTACCTGTGCTGAAAGCCTTCAAGGCTTTGGATCTCCAATCCAGAGCATAGAACATAATGCACTCAAAACCATTGAAAGCAGTCACAACAACAACTAACCAGATGGTTGTCTTACGAGGGAACAAATGTGTGTAACACCTCCTGGGATGCTCCAAAAGAAACTCGTACACCTCCTTTAAACGCTCATCCCCGTACCGATGAAGGAATATAATAATCCCACGAACTACAGGTGCAAACATAGTGTTGCCAAGTAGGATTAACACCACCAGATTCAGCAAGAGTACCTTCAATAAATACATATACACGTTAACACATCACACATATAGGATTAACGTCGTGAGTGGTGTGTGTGCGTGTGTGTGTGTGTGAGAGAGAGAGAGAACTTTTGAAGAGCTGAATAGCGTCATGTTCTCATTAACCAGCACAAACCCGGCATTTGCAAATGCGGAAACAGTAGAGAACAAGGCAAAGAAGCCTGCGTTCACTCTCTTCTCATCAAGGCTTCTTTTGGTACGCTTGTGACCAAGCACACAGCCATATGTGAAGAAAAACCCAATGACATGAACAAACACGTAATATGCAAGCACTATTCTTGTTAGCACGATAGTTGCTCTCGCCTCCTATACAATTACTAAGTTATACGTCTATTGTATATGTATAGAGCACATAGATATATAAGTTCAATAGAATATAATATATATATAAATAAAAACGTCATTCTAACCTGAATAAATTCCGTGAGGTGCTCTGCATGTTTCTTGGAGGCCATTTCCCATATCCAAATCTCATCGGAGAAGCGTAGGGAGCCGCTGATCCGCTTGAACACACGGAAGCTCTTATTATCGCTAACATCGGACCGTAACCTCCGTTGACTTACACGATGAGCTCCAGAGTCAAGCTGTTGACTTGCGTCGTTGCTTGCATTCTCTTGCTGATCGTCCAAGGGTTCTGACCGGCTTATGCGTTGACTAATGGAACTCCTGGAGGGCTGACAAACTTAATTGCTCGAGAACATTGCATAGAATATAACGATATACATATATAACGATATATATATACTACTAGATTATCAAGACTTACAGACTCGTACAATTCCCTTGACCGTTGATTTAAATTCCCTTCCAGATCACGTCCGAGAACCTTCTTTGCTATCTTGCAGTACCTGGATTACATGTATATATATATAAGGTACACGTGAGCATATGTATATTTTGTGCGCATCACACTATATATATATATATATATATATATATAGAGAGAGAGAGAGAGAGAGAGAGAGAGAGAGAGAGAGAGAGAGAGAGAGAGAGAGAGAGAGAGTTCATACAAACTGTAGATTATATGGAGTGAATGTGAAATGAACTCGGTACCTGTGCTTCTTAACAAACAATGGGACCACCGAAGTGACAACTTGGCCACCAAGGATCATCATGAGCATGAGAACGACCTGCCCGCCGACGGGAATACCTGATAACAACAAATATTAAGCATTCTGTATGTATATATGTATATGTATGTGTGCATATGTATGTAGTTAAAGACAAGGGAGGGGTAACCTTCAGTAGGAACACTGGAGAGGCCAGTGATGCAGAGTGCTGATGTGATACTGTAGAGGCAATCTATGATAGAAAAACCATCCATTTGGCTGGGTTTGTATCCAATCCCCATAAGATCAAGGTACCGATGAAGGCTATGAGTATGAAGTATGCCAAGTGCAACCGGAAGTAAGTTACATTCCCCTTCAGATAATTCAGCAGTTTCCTTTTCGTGATGTCCATGATCGGAGTGTTGTTGGTGAGGGTGCATTTGGTCCTGCATTGCATAACCATAGCTAATACACATTAGCAATCAACAGTATACAGTTAAAGATGCATATACTCGTATACTGGAATCAACATACATACATGTCTTAGTTGCTAATAAAACAAGTTATTCTATTTTCGAACACAACAAGTTATATTTGTGTATATGAAAAATACGATTCCTATCTGAATCTTCACGTTTTCATGGAGAAAGATGCAACCTTTATATATATCTACTGTACAGTATACAGATAATATGCATACACACGCAAATATGTTCATTTTTGGGACAAAATTGCAATACTATTCCATATCTACTGTATATTACACATAGTATGTATACGCAGAGCCACAGTGGCCGCGCACACACACGCTGGCGCATGTGTACAAATTGTGTGTGTGTGTGTGTGTCTATATATATATATATATATTTAGAGAGAGAGAGAGAGAGAGAGAGAGATTGTACGCATACCTCTGCAAGTGCTCGCCGTGACTGGAGAACTTGTATTAACCCTAGATCTCCATTCAAAATATGAGCCCTAAACCTGCCGCGTTCAAATATTGGATCTTTTGAGCATATGCCATATCCACGGCTATGATAGTTTTACTGTTTATATGACACGTGCGACGTTAACTAGAATATTCCGATGCTTCAAATATCATGTATTAATGAAGTTTTGACATAAGTGAACATTGACATGATAAAGTAGTTATATGCTTGTTGATATGAAGTTGTATATTACTTCTGTATCAACGGTGATTCAGAATTGGCCCCTTAGTATTTTTCATGTTATTATAATAAAGGATCAATCTTATTTTAAATAATAATTAAGACCAATTATACTTATACGATTTATTATGTTGGTACCGGGGTTTGATCCGGGTAACAGCCGATGTACATCTTCTTCCATGTTTAACAAGGTGTAAAAACTAGGATGAATTATTTTGAGGCAATAAGCAAAAGATAATAACTTTTTAATTTTGTTTTTATACTAAAGAATCTATATATAATTTAATCATTTTAAAATTGTAAATCACTAAAAGAGGTATACTTAACAAATAATATTATTAATTAAAAGAGGTTATTTACCATATAGAATATTAATATACAAGATATTTTATAAAATTGTTACAAGCAGATGTCCGTAATGTATTCCCGGGTTTAACCTTCCCACCCTGGTTTTCTATTTGATTTTTTAATGTGGTGGAACTTAATTTGGCTTTTATTTCATGCCCATCCCAACAAAATTTAAATTATCACAGTTAATCAAATACTTTGACTATATATGCATGTATAAAAATGTGTGTGTGTGTGCGTGTGTTAATATATATTATTCACAAATTACTTTGATCATGCACTTCAGCTTATTGTACTTTCTATCTGACATGTCACATGCTTATTATATGTAACTAATTAATACTTACTTTAATCAAACACACATTCTTTACAACTTCCTTTAGACAAAATTCAAATGAGTTTAAGTATTCATTACATTCTTTGTACCTTCCCCTGTAGATTCTTTTATATGTTAAAGCATATAATTAATGATAAATAATAATATTTTAAACATTTTTACACAAACAATCAAGCTTATTCTTTTTTATAACTTACGTTTATACTGAAATAATATTCTACTATTTGAGCTAATTCAATATAAATATTTAAAAGAGTATTCCAACACTTGAGTAGTGGCTGGATGAAATATATATTAAATACATAAAGACAGTCCAGGACATCCACATCTTGCATACACACATATTGTGGTTTTCTTTGCTGTAACATCATAGGATGCTTCAGGGGAGTTTCATGGCTACAGGTGAGTCTTTTGCTTGTGAATATATACATTTGTGATCTGTGAGAGATAGAGTGTGCAAATGGAGTCCTTGTTGGGAGGATATGGGTTCGCGAGTCTGGGTTTCATCTTAACAACGCTGGCCTTCTTGCGGAGTATAATCCCAGAGAGTTTCTAGATGCTGCCTGGGACTATGTTATGTGGCTTTCTGCCATGTATATCCATGTCCATATACATGAATTCTCAGGTGAGTACGATAACCAGCTGTATACAGCCATAGATGCATACCTTACAACATTGATATGGCAAAGCCATTTGTTAAACTTCAATGCTGCACTTCCCAAGAATGCTAGTGACACCCGATACGAGCTCCCCAACAAGCAGAGGATCTGTGATACTTTCAAAGGGGTGAACTTCTGGTGGATTCTTCAAGACAGAAAAAGTCTGATATCGACAAGTCTTCGCGTAGAAAGAGCAACAAAAACAAGTTCTTCACGCTCACGGTCCACAGGAGGCACAAGTACACAATTCTCCCTGAGTACCTCAGCCACATTCGTAGCCATGGCAAGCAGCTGCAGCATGAGCGAAGGGACAAACTTATATTCACTAATGCGAAGAGGGATCCATACGATTGGCCATACAAGAGCTGGAGATCTGTGCCATTCAAGCACCCATCCACTTTCGATAGCATGGCAATGCAGCCTGAGCAGACAGGCTAACCAGGATCTTACCAAGTTCATGAGCTCAGAGGCATCCTACAGGCAAGTTGTTTTCGTTGTTTTTATTCATCTGTATTATATGTATCTACGAGTACGCAGTGCATGTACGTGCGTGAGAGGGAAGTTTGACTTACGACATCTAATTCTCTCTCTCTGCGTGTGCGTGTGTGATGCATATGCCTTATGATATAAGCTACTATTACTATGTCAGTTGGTCAACCTCACGTATACTAGTATACATGTACATAGCGCATATACTGTGTGTAGACGCATACATACACACACAAGCACTTACACAGCCCTCAAAAGACATTGAGATATTGTATATATATAGTAATGCACATAAAAGTTAAATGATAAGGTACGTAACCATACATACACACATATATGTAGATTACCATGCCTGTTCATAGACGGACATGCACGCACTATATCACAGCACTAGAGATTTATATATACAGATATTTGAAATACAGGCAAGCTGGGAAGGCATGGAAGAGGGGATACTTGTTATACGACCCCCAGGTACGGGAAAATCGTCTCTAATTGGGGCAATTGCAAACTTCACGGTACGATGTGTATGACCTTGAACTCACCGAGGTTGAGAGCAATGGGCAGCTAAGGAAGCTTCTGATGGATATAGGAAGTCGATCATAGTTATTGAGGACATAGACTGCAGTATTGAGCTTAAGAAGCGAGGAGAGCCTGCTAAAGAAACCAAGGAGGATGGAGCTGACAAGAAGGAGAAGCAACGTGTCACACTCTCGGGTTGCTTAATTTCACAGATGGGCTATGGTCGAGCTGTGGGAACGAGAGGATCATAATATTTACTACTAATCATCTAGAGCAGCTTCATCCTGCATTATTACGGGCCGGAAGGATGGATATGAAGATTCATCTTCATATACCACATTTGAAGCTTTCAAGGTTCTGGCAATGGACTCACCTGCGAGTCAAAGAGCACGATCTGTTTAAGGATTGAAGACCTTCTTGCCATGAATGATGTTGAGATTACACCTGCAGATGTTACCGAGGTTCTTATACAGCATGGTGGAGAGGATGATGTTGGATCTGCACTCCAGGGACTCGTTACGGAGCTTAAAGATCCCACACACAAGAAGAAAGAGGAACCTGCGGAGGTGAAATCTGAAAAAGAGACATCTCCTGAGATAGAAGCACAGGAACCTGAAACAGGGACAAATTAGTAACTTGTATTATTAAAATAAATAATTTTATTATTAAATAATAACTTGTATTACATAAGAAATTATTATTATTATTATGTGTCATGACGAGCAAAATACATGGTTAAAAAGTCGTAGATTATATGCATTAACGTAACCATATTTAATTATGTAATATGTTGGAATTTTAAAAATTGCATGTCCATTTACACATGAGCATTATTTGTATATCTACACATAAGTCCGTGGGACAATCAGATTAACCCATATCTACGTGTACACGTGCGGGCAAACCCTAAACCTCCTTAGTCTGGGAAAATCTTCCGAGTGTGTACGTGTATGTGTGCCAATATGTACTATAGAGAAACTTTACAAATTAGCAAATGTTATTATATATATGTATGTGTGTGGTTTAACCGTTTGTGTTCTTCACAGATAATAAGAAGAAGAAGCCTTATAATGCACTGTTATTTCACAAATGATAAGAAAGTTTTAGAATGCAGTGGTTACTTACAATGTAAATACTATATATCTGTATATAAATATATAAATATATTGTTTCACTTTTAATGTGGAATGGAAGCGTGCTCAAGGATACACACAAATACATGTGTGTGTGCACATGCATTAATTATGTATGTGTTTTTTATTACATACATTATGTCCGTCGTCGGTTGTGAAGGAGGTGAAAGGTCACTTTAATATATAATAAATCTTCAGACTCTCCTAATAAAGGGCTTGTAGTTTGATATGAATATCGATATGTTTATATAAACTATAATATACTTTAGTTTTTTTAAAGGCTATCTTAAATATAAATATATTTCATACAATTGTACTGCAATTACATATGTGCACACACACATATATCTTGAAGTTTTAAAAAAAAAAATTACCTAAAAATATTCACATTTACGTTAACACCTTATCGAAACTTCTAAGATCCGTGTTATATAGAGATGTCAAAATTTGTGTGAATTTACGACTGTCTTCTTTATAGATTTTTTTGTGGTTAAACAATGATGGCTATTCATTCTAACAATACATTGCGTGCTTCAATTGTATAATATACTATAGTGACAGTTGAACTAAATATATACATATTCTGTGATTGGAATATATGCGTGTTTTTAGCACAGGAATTGTCTAGTGCTCTCTTATTATTAATTGCTTGCAACTTTGCGTATAGTAGAAAAATGTCACAGTAGGATCTAATTCCTTCAGATTATATATATATATATATATTGTTTTTGTATTTTCCTCTAGTAAAAAGAAAATTGATCAATAGTAATCATACACTGAAAAGTTCCTGAAGCATTATTCAAACTAAAAGGCACTACAACGAACTCATATAACCTAAATGATGTTTAAAAATAATCTTGAGAATATTATTATAGGCATATTCTATAAGTATATCTTTTAGGCATATCCTATAGGTATATCTAGTAGGTATATCATGTAACCATATTTTATATTCCATATCCTATATCTTGTATTGGGTTATGATAGTTGCCACATATCATTCATGGGACAATGTTTGATGTTTGTGTGAGTTTCCTATTTTTTTCAAGGAACAACATTATAATCGTATAATGGTTTGGACATAGCAACTCATGGGGATTGAAATATTCTTTCAATAGTCTTCAAACACGCATTTGAGCATGTTGATAATTATGACGATGTTTTTCAGCAATTGCATTATATTCGTCAAGAGCCATCTAAATCAGTGATGTAGTTTGGTGTTTTCTTTCGAAACCTTTAACTTCATACAAAACTTAACATGTTGAAGCGCATCAAATTAGGTATGTTGTGGCCAACACTCCATTAGGACCTTGTGCATATACTGGCTCCAGTGACTCTTGATGATGTTCTACAGCTGGCACAACGATATGAAACATTGCTTCTCCCACTTGTAACTTCACATGCTCTAGTTCCATTTCATGTTGAGGATGATCCTATTTTGATGGAGGTTGATGCTTTTGTTGCCATGTACTAGGACAAGGTTGGGGCTGTGGACATGGACATGCAGTTTGTTGGGTGTGATGAAGTTGGACACACATATCGGTGCTGTCAATGTTTTCCTGATTGGCATCCTCCATTTCCGGGGTGGAGGACTTGGCGTCAACAACGTTCGGTTGACACCATTGCAACAGAAGGTGTTTATGTAGTGGATCTTTCAAGGAACGAAGAATCACACAAATAGAGGAGGGTGCTCATGTGAATAAGTTGGTGACTTCTTTATCATTCTTTCGGGAGTATCATCAACGGGTTCACTTGGCACTAATTCATTTAATTTTTACTTTTCAAGTTCAATTTAATAATATAACACATTTTGTTTTTCTTTTAGTATTGGTTGATACAGGCTCGAGTTTATCGTTTATTCCTTAATTTATTGTTATACATTGCTATCTTTATTTGTGCCGTGCGATAGAACCTGTCTTCATTCTTTGTGGCAATGGACACACTCATGCTTGTTCATGAGATGAGATTGACATAGTTGTTCGTGTGAATGGTTGTGAAATTGAGCTTCAATCTTTGTAGGTGGTGTTGAGTCAAGTTTTTTACTTTATTCTTGGTATAGATTGATTGACTCGCAATCATGTCAAATGTGACTTTAAAAAGTCTCTTCCTTGTTTGACTCTCCCTTATTTTTCTTTAATTTTTCTTATTTATATTCCACTTTATCCATTTACTTTTCTTCTGCTTCAATCACTTTTGTCTCACCCTTACTTCATGTTGTCTTTTCTTCATACTCTTTCATTCTCTCTCTAGATCCTTTTATAATCGTCGTGATGTAATCATTGATCAGTTCAAGGAGTATGTTGATCTTTTCGACTTCAACTTATTGTTTTAATCCAAGATTGCAATACATCACCCTATTTCAATTGGGGATGTTAGGCCGATCAAGGTGTTTTTTCGACATTGGTCATTAAAGAAGCTCAAGATCTTGTAGGTAAATGTTAAAGAAATGTTAAAGAAAGGTGTTATTCAAAAGTCTCAAAGTTCTTGAGCGCGTGAACCTCATCTTGTAACGAAGCTAAATGGGAGCATTCGATTCTACATAGACTATTGCCTATTGAATGATGTGACTATTTTGAATGTTTACCCACTTCCTCATGCTGCAGATCTTTTGAATCGATTAGAACATCGCCATTGCCACGACACCTATACTCGGGAAGGAGGCGTATAGTGCCACACTTCCATTGCCATGACCACAGGGTGGACGGAGAGGAATCGGCCGGTGGTAATAAAAAAGATTCGTGTGTTCATTGAGGGCTAGGAACAAACAGCGGAACTAGTGTCGCCCAAGCACTCCAGGTTCAAAGAATTAATCAGGCGACCTGACATTCGGTGAGTGAGGAGACAGCTGCGGTTGGACGAATTCTTTGACCTTCCGTGGGGAGAAGTGAAGGACCCAGGATTCGTCAAGAAGGCCAGGCAATTCATCCAGTCAGTGGAACTAGTAGCTAGTCAAACCGAGCAGAGGGGATACAGTTCTGCATGGATGGGAGCACAATCTTCTGCATTATGTTCAACGAACTAGCGATAGTTTTTTGACTACCAGGGGACGGCCTCGCCTTAAGGGAATGTTTAGACACAAAGATTCAACAGCCCACCACCACAGGGACCTGTGGGCTACGAGGCATACAAGCAAAGGAAGAAGCAATTGAGTTCATAGCGCTAGTGACCTTCATGCTTATGGGAAGAACAGGGAGATAGATCCCCGGGCGGTTAGCGAACGGTCTCTGCAGGGCCTGGGAAGGAGTCGCGGTAAATTGGGCTGACTGCCTTAAGCATTACTTGGTTTTGGCTCTAGCCAGTGGAATTCACAAAGTTTGGACTGGGACTAAGCAAAGGCTTTTCACGGGCGGCCACATCGCTATCATGACCACATAAGTTTAGCTGGATGATATTAGAGCACCACCACCACTCCAAACGAGGGACGAAAGAACAGAGGAGGAAAGGTCAGTACAACCGTAGGGAGTAGCCAAGACCCCCGGGGTTGACAGAGGAACATGCAAAGGGTAAGCCCCTTCCCTGACCAGGAATCACCAGAGCATAGGAGTTGAAACCCATACATGCGATTCCCCTGGCTGTAACATCCCCGCTACCACCAGAATCCCCATCAAAAACACCCGAGCAATCAATCGGACCCGGCTAGGGAGAAAAGGGAGGCAAGTTCGAGGATGAGTCAAAGGCTAACTACCAACAATTCTAGGCCGACGGAAGATGGGCCTCCACGGCCTACACCAAGCTCGTGGAGCCTACACCAAGCTCGTGGAGGCCTTCGACCAGCTAAAGGAAGCAATGGCGGTATATAACAACCTCAATCTCCCAGCTGTGGCGGAAAAAACACAATGCCATAGTGGCAGAGCTTACAGAACGACGGCAGGAAGCATAGGAGGATACCTAAAAAGCTAAGGAACTGCTGTGTCAAGGGGGTCGACTATGTATGATAACATTAAAAAAGAAGAAGGACGCCTGGGAACTCTGGAGTGAGAGGACAGCGAAATTTCGGAGGTTATACAGTGAGTGCGAAACCCTCCTAGGGCTACTTGAGGACGACTGGCATGCCCACAGCTAGGCTATAGCAAAGAAGGACCAGCAGGTACACGAACTTAGATCCCGAATAGAGTGAGGGAGTGGGGAGCTCGCACAAGCACAAGTAGAACTGATGGTGGTCAGAGAGGAGTTGCGAACAAGGGCTCAACTCTCAAGGGCCGGGACCCCTACTCGAGGAGCCAAAGGCGAGCGATGTAGTACTGTCAATTACAAGACAGGAGCATGGCTCAACCAAGAAACTGGACCCACCACGAATCACTGCCTCAGGGCTGAGGGAGCACGCCCGACAATAAGCCCAACTACTCATAGTAAGGGAACAGGAGTTACAACACTTGCGCGAGTGAGTCCGGGGGCTGGAGGCTCAAGTAAAACATGCACAGGAACAACAGGAGGCGCGGTTCCAGAGGGAGCTATAGAAGGCTACCAAGCTACAGGAGGCAACAATCACAGCCCTGAAGCAAAAGCTAGCCGCTGTGGAAAACGAAGCCGCTACATATCGTAAACACTTGGGCATAGCCTAGGGGGAGGGAGCACATGGCCCGAGGATGTGAAAATGAATAAGTCCAGGCATATGGTTGACGGTGGTTTGACATTGTCAAACTACCAGCCGGTGCAGACAAGCGATGGGACAATAAGTAGGTACGGACTGATGGCGATAGATGTCAGGCGGCAGCGTAACTGGACGTAGATCCAATTGTCCGGACCAGCTACCCATGGTACGCAGGACAGCATGCGCATAAATGAGACAGACAGGACTCAAGAGAGAATAGAGGACTACCTGATCTGCTTGCTCTTTTGCCATTCTAAATGGATTTTTTCTTTTATGATTTCTGTAAATATAGTGGGTCACCTAGCGCTAGACCCTAGGTACAGGTGGCACTTTCTTATTGGTCTACCACCCTGTGACAGAAAGGCTGGTAGTGGGTCAAGGGTCTTTTTGGAGTCAAGTCTGCATCATGTATCTTGCTCCCATGTCAGAAGTAGTTTGTACTCAGGCATGCAATATTCATATATAAATACATGCACCTTCTATTCACCATCTTATTGTTGATTCCCCTCTTGATCTGCTCCTAGGCCAACCAACGCACTCTACTAACCACCACAGCAATACGCTAGGAGAACTCCCCACCCCTGTACATGGACCCTCGCGGCGTCTGGGTAGAGGCCATTCAGCACCTTCTAGTACTCCCGAGGTAAGGCCGGCTTGCCGGTTTGGACCCCCGGGGTTGGATGCTATCCACAACGTCCTGGCAACCTAAGAAAGCACCACATCTGGCTTGTAGAGTCCTCAACGACCATTCGTCCCGTCGCTCATCCACGCCGGCTGGTAGTTTGACGGTGACAAACCACCATCAACCAAAATTACAGTTGCAAAAGTTACCAAAGTTCTTGTACAGAATGGTGGAGAGGATGATGTTGGATCTGCACTCTAGGGGCTCATTATGGCGCTTAAAAATCTCACACACAAAAAGAAAGAGGAACCAACAAAGGTGAAACTTAAAATATAGAAGCATCATGAGCATATAAGTATCCAACTATACAAACCCTAAACCCTAACATACATAACATACATTGGAAATTTTACACAATTGTCCTTATGAAGCTGGGTATAAATTATATCTATGTTTGATAATGTATTTTATCAACAAAGACTTATTATAAATTTACAATTTAACTTTTAATGTACATTCTACATTATATGGTTTTTACATCAAACTTTTCCCTTACATTTCCCCACCTATTAATACAAGTGTTTTCTGTGTTGGCTTGCTGATGTGTTATTTAACTTATTAAAAAGTTAATTTTTATTTATATCATAAATCAATTGTTAGTTTATGTATTAAAACATAAATAAAAAATCATGTGTCATGTGTATGCTAACCTGTCGTTTTAATTTTTTAAAGTTATTCTATTTTATATCAATACTATAAGGTTCATGTGTTGACACATTATTATTAGCATAGTGGAATTTTGATAATTATCGGATTGGTTTCAATTTGGACCACTCACTCCTGTATATAAACTAGGGTTTTGGGTTGATATACACATTTATATATTCCGAGTTCTCACATTGGTGAAGGTGAGGGAACCTCTAATTATCCCTATGGAGTATTTGAATTTGTGTTCTTTTTGTAGATCTTTCTTGTCTTTTTAGATTTAACTTTTTCATTGTTTAGATATGTCCCATTCTTATAGATTTATATTTTCTTCTTTTTGTCCATGGCTGCGCAACATGTAAATCCTTTATCTGTGGAGCAGCTACTCGTGCAATTACTAGATGCTATGTGGGTGTTATTGAATAATCAGACTTAGTTAATGGCGGTGTTCACAACCCATGGATGCTCATGTTGTGAATCCTCGAGTCTAGTCAGATTTCTTTTGTGAAAGTCCTGGGGATGATTGTACCATTGGTTTAATCACTTCACAGTGGTTGCTGTCAAGCCACACAATTCAAAAACAAGGAGGCTTGACTCAGGAGCAAGACAAGGATTAGGAACAAGACAAGAGTAGAACAGGAATTAAGAACCAAGCCACAATCTAAGAGCAAGGAGGTTTGACTCAGGATGAACAAGACAAGAACAGGAAGCAAGAAGCAAAACAAGAATGATCGTAGAAAGACTGGTGTTGATAATAATTAATTATACAACAATTAAGTCAGAGCTTTTATGCTCACAACTCCAAGAGCTAATCTGGTCATGAGCCTAATTTAGTCATGAGCTAAAAATGGTGACCCTTATTCTGTAAGTATATCCTATCCTGTAGGCATATCCTATAGGCATATCCTGTAAGTATATTCGGTAGGCACATCCTATATCTCGTATCCTGTATCCTGTATTGGGTTGTGACAGCACCTCCTCCCTAAGAATGAGTTTCACGAATTCTGGGACCTGGTTTAACATGATAACACCGATGGAATGCAGCAACTTTGGAAGAAGCATGGAGTAAGTTGGATGTAAATTCCCAAGTGCGATTGGTAGGCAAATAACCTTTCCAATCCATCAAGTATTGAAGTTGACGGCGATGAAGACGAGAATCAAGGATGACTGTAACTTCGTACTCAGGTTCATCGTTAATGACCATAGGAGGGGGAGAAGAAGAAGCACAATCAGAAAGAGAAGAAGGATGATATAGTTCCATAAAGAGGTGTGAAACACATGATGAAGTTTCATTATAAATGGTAACTCTAGTCGGAAAGCTACAGGATTGACCTCAGCCACAATCATGTAAGGGCCCAATCGTTGAAAATCCAACTTAGAAGAAGACCAGTTGGTGCAAATATACCGACAAAGAAGCCACGAGATCACCAATTTTGTATGCAGGTGCCGGTTGACGATGAGCATCAGCATGACGCTTGTACCGTTCTTGTGCCTGCTGAAAATGAACCCGGAAATTTCTTGTACCTGACGAAGATGCTGAAGATGATCCTGTACTGCAGGAGTGGAAGAAGGAGAAGCAAAAGGAGCAAAGTCAAAACGTGGATGGTAGCTTGTAAGAGCGAAGAAAGGTGTCTGGCATGTAGATGCGTGAACGGAGTTGTTGTAGGCAAACTGCGCCATAGGAAGAAGGTCCAACAAATTGTCTTCTTGGTAACTAATGAAGCAACAAAGATATTGCTCCAAGTTCTGAATCGTACATTCTGACTGCCCATCAGTTTGTGAATGATATCATAAAGAAAGATCCGCTTTAACTTGTAAACTCTAGAGAAGCTCTCACCAAAATCTGGATATGAATTGTGGACCTCGATTAGAAACAATGCTCTCAGGAAGACCATGATGTTGGAACACTTCGCGGATCACCAACTCAATAGTTGTTTGGCATGTAGCCATCTTGTCACTTGTTTCGTGAAATAGTTCAACCACCATAAAAACTGCATCAATTCACGAGAAGAAGGAAGATCTGTGAGGAAATCCATAGAAATGGATCTCCAAGGAGCAGAGGGAACAGGAAGAGGATGAAGAAAACCAGAGGGTGCATGACGAGGCATCTTCGACTTATTGCAGGTGTCACAACTCTATACAAACTTTTTCACAAAACTTCGCAACTCAAGCCACCAATAGTTGCGAGTCACCAACTCAACTGTCTTGGCCACACCAAAATGTCCTGTAGCCGAGGTATCATGACAATCCTGTACCACACAAGTCCTGTAAACACTAACAGGAATGTACATGAGACCTTCCCGGTACAGGAGTCCGTCCTATATGGCAAACAACCTGTAGTCTGTACGGGAACTGGAGGAAGAAAAGCTTGCAATGTCAGGAATAATGTGTAAGAACACATTCTTTGCCAAGTCGTCTGTAACCAATTGCAAACGGATGTCCTGTAGAAGTGTTGAATCTGTTGGAGCCTGATGAATCTCTAATTCCGCAAGCCGAAATCGATCAGGACTCAACAACACTTGCTTTTGACAGTCATATGCAGGATCGCCGGGGTTGGTGCAAGGTAAGAGCGCCTAGACAATGCATCCGCTTTACCATTCTAAAAACCAGGCCTGTAGACGATGACGAAATCAAAACGTGATAGGAATTCCACCCACCTAACATGTCGTTGACTGAGAACTCGAGCCGTTTGGAAAAACTCCAGGTTTTGTGATTCGTAAGAACTTGTACAAGATGCGTAGCACCTTCCAAAAAGTGCTGCCACTCCTCGAACGAATCCACAATGGCCTTGAGTTCCTTATCATGAATCTTGTAATTGATCTCCACCGAAAGGAACTTACGAGAGTGAAAGGCTACATGATGGAATAACTTGTCTTCTCCAACTTGTGATAGGATAGAACCTATTGCAAAGTCCAAAGCATATACTTCAACGAAGAAGGGACGAGAAGGATCAAGATGTGCTAAAATTGGAGCTATTGTAAAGGTGTCTTTGAGTACTATAAATGCATGTTCCGCCTTATCAGACCAAGAGAAATCCCCTGTGCACTTGGTGAGTTCTGTGAGTGGAAGTACACACTTGGAGAAGTCTTGTATGAATCGCCTGTGTCCACCAGGTGTCAGGTGCTCTACCACTGAGCTACCTGCCCGAGGCCATAGGCCATCCAAGAGAAATCCCCTGTGCACTTGGTGAGTTCTGTGAGTGGAAGTACACGCTTGGAGAAGTCTTGTATGAATCGCCTGTGTCCACCAGGTGTCAGGTGCTCTACCACTGAGCTACCTGCCCGAGGCCATAGGCCATCCAACCATAGCTCTGATACCATATTGGAAAACGGATCTGGACAGGCCGGGAATTGAACCCGGGGCCTCTCACACCGGTGTCAGGTGCTCTACCACTGAGCTACCTGCCTCTACGAGTCCTCCAAGCTCACAAGTTCATCCAGTCAACAAGTTCACTTTGGCCAACAAGTCAACTCTAGCCAACATGTCAACTCTAGTCAACAGGTCAACGTTGTTCAACAAGCCAACGCTATTCAGCCGGCCAACCCAGAAAAGCGTGGAATGGTGGAGTGAGGAAGAAAATGTCGGGGTTTGGGAGGGGAGGAAAGGCGGCGGCCATGGAGGACGAGGAGGATCAATCGCGGCGCTACGCAGAGGTATGGCAAAGAATCACCAGCTTGTGCACAAACCGGCTCGTCACAACGAATCCGGGATGCTTAGTTTGGGGAATACACACGCATCCGGTTCGGGGAATACTCATACGGCTATGGAGGAGTCGTATCAGCTCGCTTGCAATCCCCAGGCTCGTCTCAGTTTGCTATGATGATCCGGCTCACTCCTGGACTGCTCGATGAGCTCCGCCGTGTTGAATCTAAAGGCGGCTCTTCCAGTATGAAGTTTGGGGTTAACCCCTCTGGTCATCTGATTAAGGTTGGTCAAGAAGAATATAAATTCTCTTCAGCACCAGAGCAGGGTGAACCCTGCGACATCTATGAGGAGCAGAGAGGTGGTGAAGATGGACAGGGAGTTTTGACAGCCGTTGGGTCAGCGTGGCGTAAGATCTCCGTGCAGCGAACTCTTAGTGCTAGTGAGAAAGACCGAGTTAAGAAACGGTCTGTTGAGGCTGAGCAACAGCTCAAATCTCGAAAAGCTATTGTGTTGGACTCTTCACTAATGAAACCTGAAGGAACCTGAAATGGATGTCTTCAACATCCATTCACTCTTGATGCCATAGGTGTCGCTCAACCATTTCCAAAGTGCTGCTGCAGTGGATTTGGGAATGGATGGAGCAGCAAATAATACATTCGAGGACAGGCACATTGCAATACTTCCTCTAGCCTTGGAATCCCGGAGATTCCAGTCACGTTAGAAGTTTGCAAAGCCAAGGAAACATATAGACTGTTTTTTTGTACAGACTTGAGCCTGTCCCACTCCATGATAGTCTTCACCTTGTGCATGTCCATGGAAATGCCAGTAGGAGAGATGATGTAGCCCAAGAACTCCATAATATCCCTGTTGAAAACGCACTTTTCTAACTTCGCATATAGGCCATGCTCGCGAAGCTTCTGTAGAACTAGTCGTACATGCTTGTCATGTGCCACTTAGTCTTTGGAGAAAATCAAGATGGCATCGAGGTAGATCACCACAAACTGGTTCAAGAAGTCCGAAAGATGTCGTTCACCTTGTGTTGGAACACGGCTGGGGCATTTGTAAGTCCAAAAGACATCACCGTGTACTCGAAATGCCCATACCTTGTACAAAAGGCAGTCTTGCACTCATCACCTAGACGAATCCATACAAAATTGTAGGCCCCTCGTAAGTCGATCGAACACCTTTGCTTCTCGTAGCCGATCAAGAAGTTCTGGGATCATTGGCAATGGGTACTGGTTCTGGATGGTGACTTAATTCAAACCCCTGTAGTCCATAACCAAACACAAACTCCCATCTTTCTTCTTGACAAAGAAGATAGGTGCTCCTACAGGGGACTTTGAGTGATGAATGAAGCCGGATGCCAAGTTGTCCTCGATGTACTAGTAAAGAACCTCCAATTCGGTAAGTGACAATGCATAAATCAGTCCGAACAGTGGAGTCTTTCTTTCTGCAAGATCGATAGGACAGTCGTAGGACCTGTGAATAAGAAGAACTGCAGCTTTGTGCTTATCAAAAATGTCCTGAAAGGAGTGATACTTGGATGGCAAGAAATAAGTAAAAGGAGGAGAAGGGATTGAAAAACATGAGAGTCAGATATAGGAGAGGTAGAAGAGGACGTAAGAGTTACTTGAAAAGCAAAGAGATGAAAAGGAGCAGGATTAGTGGTAAGTTCATGCATAGTAGTGGTAAGAACTCGGAGAGGAGAAGGAGGGAGGGGTGAATGAAAAAAAAGAAGGATCTTGGGGGATGGAACAGAAGCAGAGTAATGAAAAGAGGTAGAATTGGGGAAAACCTGTACAGATGTTGACGAATGTACAAGATTAGAAGAATCTTGTACAGAAGTTTATGAATGCACATGAGTAAGGAGAGCCTGCAAATGTGCTGACGAACTGACAGGAGGTGAATCCCATTGAGGAGGAACCTTCAACACTAATACAGGATTGGAAGAACCCTATACAGGAATCCGTGAACTTACAGGAGTGGAGAGAGCCTGAGAATGTGCTAATGAATTCATAACAAGTGGATTCTATTGAGAAGGAACCTTTGACACTGATATAGGAACATGCACGGTCAATCCTGTAACTTGTACTGCCTTAGACACTAAGGTCATATCTTGCACGTATGAAGGTACAAGATTGATCCTAGCTGCCAGAGAGGAAAACATGAGCGTCCTAGACCTCCAGTCGATTTGAGGATTTGCAACCATGAACCATGGCATGCCCAAAACAATAGGAGTCATTCGAGTCTTGATCAAGTTGAAGGAAATTGAACAGTGGAAAGCGTCATGAGTGCAAGAGAGAGGTGTGGTAGCATGGGTAACTGCGCCAAAAGCAATTAGACGACCATCTGCAACCTTTACAGGAACTACACGCTTCAACTTCACCATCGGAATGCCATGCTGAGTTGCAAAAGTGTCATCCATAAAGCATGCATTTGCATCAGTGTCTAACAGGACAAACTCCTTAAGCTCTCGATTATTGAGGCAAATATGTACATGAAACTTGAGTGATGGGATGGTATGAGCAACACCAATGGAGCCTGCACCTATGTCCAACTTCGCAGCTCTTAGACGAAGTGGACATTGAAGTTTTTCGATTGAACTTCAGCTTCAACTTCACATGTCTTGAACTTCCTGGTTTAATAGGACATTTTGCCACCTTGTGTCCTACTTCACCACAATACAAGCATAAAGTTTCACCGCGACGACGTTGTTTCTTCGCAGTTGAAAGTGGACCACGCTTGTATCTTTCAACCTCCATAGGAACTACTCCAGAAGGTGTCGTAGAAACATGTGCTACAGCTACAGGATTGCCTTGCAGGAATTGTTGGCAAGATTTTTCCTGACAACGCTTAAACAAATGGTTGTCACAGCGAACGGCATGTTGCATGATCACCACTAAGATTTGAGTATCCGGTAACGTAAGAAGAAGGTCCTTCACATCATCCCTCAACCCAAAATGGAAGTGTTCGATCAATACAGTCTCGTCCCATGGAATGTTCATGCAAAGTTGCTGAAATTCAGATGCATAAACGAAAGCTGGTTGGAATCCTTGTGTGAGCTTCCGTAACTTCGTGCAAGCGAAACGATACTTATCATGATCTCCAAAGCAAGTTTCAAAAGCAACCACGAATCGGCATGATTGCCATTGAATTTCTCTAACATGCTGATCTTTGGCTCTAAAGAAAAGTTCAATGAAGAGGAAAACACGGATGCTTGAGAGAGAGCCTGCACAATAGCCTTGGAGGATGCATCAGCAACTGCATGTGCCACATTGGTGGAACCTTGTAGATCTGTGACCACTTGGCGCAAAGTGGCCAGCTCATGAAGCAACATTTGGTGCTCGCGTTAAAATTGCTTAAAATCGGCCATGATTCATGAAAGAAAAAAAGGAGGAAACGAAGAAGAAGAACTAAAGAAAAAAAAAAGGTAACTGAAAATCAGGGAGCTATAAAGCAATTATTATTAAATTGTCAAGTCACGATCCAAGAACAGGAGGCTTGACTCAAGAGTCCTTGTGACATCCTCCGAGGTGACTGGTGCGGCTATACTTGCACCCAAATACGCAATGATGGCACCGCTCAACCATCATTGTTTTCGTAGTATGTGCCTCACGCATGCGGTCCAACCTCATGAACCATGTGATCCTATGAGCTAGCCACATGTGTGTTTGGAGATCCTGTTTCCAACCACTCCGTCTTCCCCTATTGTGTTTCCTCGGGGTCTGATTGCCCTGCCCCGGGATTCCTCGGACTGTACTCTGTCTGGGTGACCAGAGTAACTACTGTCGACTGCCCATCGTGGTACTTGTCCATTATCATCGCCTATTGTGGTCTTGATGGTGCCTGGTGGGGCCCATCATGGTTCTAATTGCAGAGCCTTACTTGTTGATCCCTTCCTGCCGCTCCTTCCCAATATTGGCCCCACGCGTCCCACACCTGGGAGTTCGTGTCCTACTTCTACTAGGGAGGGTGTCTGCCGGAGCTTCTCCCCCCCCATTTCCAGGGTTGATCTCCGATCGTCCATGGTAGTGGGTACTTGCCATTAAGGCCAGGGCCGGTATAGGGCTGTCGGTCCATGCTGATACTGGGCTTGGGGTGGCCCTGCTTGATTGGTGCGATTGTTCGACTGGGGTGTGTCCAAATGGGTCCTCTAGAATTGTCATGGTGGTCGGTGAACCAGTTTTTGTGCCCTACTGTGTCTGGTTAGTTTCGGGCTTCGGTCGCCCCCCTGTGATCCTTGGTTCGTTTGTGCTGAGTTACCTCTGATGACGGGCCTTCCGCTTGGCGCGGCCCAATCCCGGAGGTTAGCTTGCGGGGGTCGTTGTTGTGCTCTTGCTCCATCCTTTGCGCCTGCTTGGCTCCTAATATTCCAGCGCCCTGAATTTTGGTGCGAGGGCCTGGGTTTGGCTTGTGGATGCTAACCTTATTGCTCGCTTGGTTCGGAATCTTATTTGTTGGTGCTCCCAATCATGCTGCACCTTCACACCCCTGAGCCAGGGTCGACCGAGGAGTAGGTCAAATCCCTCTCTGACATGCATGTCTAGGACCACAATGTTTATTCAAAATTTGACTGTTTGGACCTCAACTTCTATTGCCCTCAAGATGCCCTTAGGTGCCACCTCGGCCTGATTTGCCATGCGTACATGAAAGGAGTAGGCTTTGGAGTTGGCATATGCAACTCCCTATGGAGCTTTGCTGACATGATGTTGACTGCCGACCCTCCATTTATAATCACCTAATTGATTGTGTGGCCTACCATGCGAACCGGAATGGTTGGCACATTGTTCACGTAGTCCACTGTGTTTGCAGTGCCTCTTGGTGAGGGCCTTGCTGTTGGTTGTGCTCGATTCCCCCATTGTGTGGTTGGACTTAGCAATGCTTCTTGCCATGTTGATGTCTAGGCCTCTCCCCTTCTAAAGGCGCAACATCGCCGTCTCCTTACCTTTCTCAGTGATTCTTAGCCTTGGTTGGGCTCCGTGGGTCCCGAGGCGGTCGGTCCTTCGGTTTGCTTCCTTACCCACTGCTTTAACACTGGGGGTTTTGTTGCCTATCGCTTTCTTGCGCGCCTTTGCGTTCCCCTAGTTTCGTGCCCTTGCGGTTGTCTTGTTTCATCTGCTAAGGGAGCCTGCAGCACTGTGTTTGTCTCGACGTCCTATCATGGCAGTACAATCATTACTTGGTTAACTTGCGGTGCAAGGGTTGGCGTTGGGCTGGTGGGATCTACCCGTTACTCGCCCTAGCGATGCCGATTGCTTGCACTTCTAACATTGGTTTGATTAACGATACCCATGAACATTAGTAAAGCGGATGTGGGCCTCCGCAAAGGGCACACATCATCTCCTTGTGTTTGGCTGTCTCTCTCTATCGCCATACCTGGGTCGGTATGATTGCCTCTCACGGGAATGGGACCTACAATTTCAGTCTCTAGAATGGGACCTCCTACGAGGTTGATTATCCCCCTCCGTCCTAGCCATAACTCTTTCGGCTATTTGCATCCCCTCTGACCTTTCGTTCTACCGTCAATGCGGCTACCTGTGGTAGCCTATTGCTTAGGAGTTCGGCCAGCTGATAGCAATCGTCCGTGTTGTGGGACCTGCGGATGTTACATACCCGACAGTACTTGTCCCCGCGTGTGGTGTATCCCATTTGAGCCAGTGTTGTGGTTAAGTTTTCCTTCCGTGTGGCCCCTCGTTGAGTCTCCCCACATTGTAGCTACATGTGCCCCTTAGCTCCCAACCGTCTCTTCTTTCTAGCCGGCTTTGGAGCATCAAAGAGGTTTTCCTCAACCGAGGTGGTGTCGTTTATCCCCTCGGCGTTTGATTTGTCCTGCGTTTTCCTCTCTTCGCGTCTTTCAGCTTCCCGCTTCTCCGCCTTCTTAGCGTACCAGAAGTAATTTGTCGAACGTCCGGTCGTCGTCTAGACTGATCCACTTGCAGATCTCTGGACGCAATCCCTTTCAGTACCACATTTTCTTGATTAGGTCAACTGGGGCATCCCTTAGCCGGGCGATGTATTCGGACCGTGTATGTGTCACTGACTCTCCCACTTGTTGTTTCAAGCTCATTAGCTTGTGTACTCTTTTCCTCCCAGAAGGTATCCAAAAATGCCCTCCGTGCGATTTCCCAGCGAGCTCCTTCGTTTGCCTCGTGGAATCGCATCCACCAGGTGTGTGCCTTCTTGTCCAAAGTGCATGTGAATGCACTCAGCTTCTTGTGATTGTCGATTACGCTCCAGAGTTCGCATATATGTTTGAACTTGTGTACGTGTTGGTCTGCGTCTTCACCCTTCGCTCCACTGAATGCGAGTAAGGGCACTGTTATGGTGCTCTCCTGCATCCAATTGAGCGCATGGGCTAGTAAGGTAACTAGATCAATTCCCATGACGTCCGGTTGAGAATGAGAAGTGCTCCGATCCGGACCCTCCGCTTCGGAAGTGGTGTAGTCGATGTCCCGGTATTTTGCGGGTACCTTTCTCCTCCCTCGTGACCCTACCCTCCTGTTGAGGGTGGGTGACGAGGATGGGCTCCTCCCAGTTGTCCCTCGAGGGCCCCTCCGTGGGACCAACCTGACGGCTGGTGGCGTAGCTTACCTCGGTTGGATGGTATTTCCTCATCCAGTGAGTGGCTTTGTAGGACCATGCACGGAATCCCCTCACGGCATCTAGACGGTCGTGACTGATGGGTGGATCCTCCTCACCCTTGAAATGGTATCCCCTCGTCTGGTAATGATTGCGTCTCTGCCGTGTGCCCTGGCGGATTTTCTTCGCCAGGCTGGTACAGTGTTGGTGCTCGGCGGATTTTCCCTGCCCCTGGATGGAATCCCCTCATCCCTTGCCAGAGTGGCCACTGTGCGGCCCCCCTTACTGGTACCTCTTCCCAATCCATCAGCTTGTCGATGTCCAATCGCCTTCACACAGGTGGTCGTCCCATGTGTACCCCGACCTTTTGAAGCCTTGGGTTCTCATCCTGGTAACCACCTGGCCTACTGCATCATCAGATCAGTTGAACTCCTGGTGTAGAGGTTGCCTTATTGGCAATCGATGCCCTTCCCTATGGGCGCCTTCCAGATGAGGCTCTTCCTCCCCTCTTTTTGGGCAGCCATGGGCCCCCTGCCTTACCCTAGTGGGTGACGGCAGCCCTGGGTTTCCTACCTTACGTCTATCGTGGTGCTGGCCACACTGGACCTCCAACTCATGTCCCCCATCGCTATCCGTGCTGCTTTCGCCACCTCGAAATTCCTGCCTCCGTCGCAGGCCTTCCCTTTCCTAGGGTTCTCCTATGCAGGGTTTCCTCCCTCGAGGGTACTCATTGAACACAGGTTCTGCTCTTCTCCTCAACAGGATCCACCTGTTGTTAGTTCATCAGTACATTCTCAGGCTCTTTCCACTCCTGTAAATTCGCAAATTCCTGTATAGGGTTCTTCCAATCCTGTATTAATGTTAAAGGTTCCTTCTCAATGGGATCCACCTCATGTCAATTCGTCACAGGCTCTCCTCACTCCTGTGCATTCACAAGACTTCTGTACAGGATTCTTCCAATCTTATATATTTGTTAACATCCGTATAGGTTTTCCCCAATCCTACCTCTTTTCATTACTCTGCTTTTGTTCCATCCCCCAAGATCCTTCCTCTTTTTCATTCACAGCTCCCTCCTTCTCCTTTTCGAGTTCTTATCACTACTATGCATGAACTTACCACTAATCTTGCTCCTTTTCATCTTTTTACTTTTCAAGTAACTCATGTCCTCTTTTACCTCTTCTGTATCTAACTCTTATGTTTTTCAATCCCCTTCTCCTCCTTCTACTTCTTCCTTACTATCCAAGTATCACTCCTTCCAAGATGTTTTTGATAAGCACAAGGCTGCAGTTCTTCATATTCACAGGTCTTACGATTATCTTATCGATCTTGCAGAAGGGAAGACTCCACCGTTCGAACCGATTTATACACTATCACTTACCGAATTGAAGGTTTTTCACTAGTACATTGAGGACAACTTGGCATCAGCTTCATTTGTCACTTAAAGTCCCTTGCAGGAGTTTGCATTTGGTTGTGGACTACAGGGGTTTGAATTAAGTCACCATCCGGAACTGGTACCCATTACCATTGATCCTAGAACTTCTTGATCAGATATGAGGAGCTAAGGTGTTCACAAAGATCAACTTACGAGCGGCCTATAATTTTGTATAGATTCATTTAGGTGATGAGTAGAAGACTACCTTTTATATAAGGTATGGACATTTCAAGTACATAATGATGTCTTTCAGACTTACAAATGCCCCAGCCGTGTTCCAACATGTCAATAAAGTTCCCATATCAATAGTGATTCTCCCTGTATTTTTCGTGTTAAATATAATAAAAAATCAATTTTATTTTAAATAATAAATAAGACCAATATGCTTGGAATAATATTACACTCATGAATATCCTAATGTAACCTGATTGTTGTGAAGACATTAAACACTCCCTAAACATAATTAGCGGATGTACTAGGATGAATTATTTTTATTAACAAGAGGCAAAGAGCAAAAGATAATAACTTTTTAATTGTGTTTTTATACTAAAGAATCTATATTAATTTAACCATTTTAAAATTGTAAATCACTAAAAGAGGTATACTTAACAAATAATATTAAAATCATAGATTAATTAAAAGAGGTTATTTACCATATAGAGTATTTAATATACAAGATGTTTTATAAAATTGTTACAAGCAGATGTCCGTAATGTATTCCCGGGTTTAACCTTCCCACCTGGTTTTCTATTTGATTTTTTAATATTTATTTCATGCCCATCCCAACAAAATTTAAATTATCACAGTTAATCAAATACTTTGACTATATATGCATGTATAAATGTGTGTGTATGTGTGTGTGTGTGTGTGTGTTAATATATATTATTCACAAGTTACTTTTATTGTACTTTCTATCTGACATGTCACATGCTTATTATATGTAACTAATTAATACTTACTTTAATCAAACACACATTCTTTGCAACTTCCTTGTAGACAAAATTCAAATGACTTTAACTATTCATTACATTCTTTGTACCTTCCCCTGTAGATTCTTTTATATGTTAAAGCATATACTTAATGACTGTTAATTATGTATTTTACTCTGAGAAATGATAAATAATAATATTTTAAACATTTTTACACAAACAATCAAGCTTATTCTTTTTTATAACTTACGTTTATACTGAAATAATATTCTACTATTTGAGCTAATTCAATATAAATATTTAAAAGTGGCTGGATGAAATATATATTAAATACATAAAAACAGTCCAGCACATCCACATCATGCATACACACATATACAACAATTCTTTGGTCTACATGTGGTTTTCTTTGCTGTAACATCATAGGATGCTTCAGGGGAGTTTCATGGCTACAGGTGAGTCTTTTGCTTGTAAATATATACATTTGTGATCTGTGAGAGATAGAGTGTGCAAATGGAGTCCTTGTTGGGAGGATATGGGTTCGCGAGTCTGGGTTTCATCTTATGTGGCTTTCTGCCATGTATATCCATGTCCATATACATGAATTCTCAGGTGGGTACGATAACCAGCTGTATACAGCCATAGATGCATACCTTACAACATTGATATGGCAAAGCCATTTGCTAAACTTCAATGCTGCACTTCCCAAGAATGCTAGTGACACCCGATACGAGCTCCGCAACAAGCAGAGGATCTGTGATACTTTCAAAGGGGTGAACTTCTGGTGGATTCTTCAAGACAGTGAAGATAAGTCTGATATCGGGAGGTCTTCGAGTAGAAAGAGCGACAAAACAAGTTCTTCACGCTCACGGTCCACAGGAGGCACAAGTACACAATTCTCCCTGACTACCTGAGCCACATTCGTAGCCATGGCAAGCAGCTGCAGCATGAGCGAAGGGACAAACTTATATTCACTAATGCGAAGAGGGATCCATACGAGTGGCCATACAAGAGCTGGAGATCTGTGCCATTCAAGCACCCATCCACTTTCGATAGCCTGGCAATGCAGCCTGAGCTCAGGGACAGGCTAACCAGGGACCTTACCAAGTTCATGAGCTCAGAGGCATCCTACAGGCAAGTTGTTTTCGTTGTTTTTATTCATCTGTATTATATGTACGCGGTGCGTGTACGTGCGTGAGAGGGAAGTTTGACTTACGACATCTAATTCTCTCTCTCTGCGTGTGCGTGTGTGATGCATATGCCTTATGATATAAGCTACTATTACTATATGTCAGTTGGTCAACCTCACGTATACTAGTATACATGTTGTAGACGCATACATAGTGCATATACTGGTTGTAGACGCATACATACACACACAAGCACTAACACAGCCCTCAAAGACATTGAGATATTGTATATATATAGTAATGCACATAAAAGTTAAATGATAAGGTATGTAGACCATACATACGTATATAGATTACCATGCCTGTACATAGACGGACATGCACGCACTATATTACAGCACTAGAGATTTATATATACAGATAATTAAACCATTTGAAATACAGGCAAGCTGGGAAGGCATGGAAGAGGGGATACTTGTTATACGGACCCCCAGGTACGGGAAAATCGTCTCTAATTGGGGCAATTGCAAACTTCACGGGGTACGATGTGTATGACCTTGAACTCACCGAGGTTGAGAGCAATGGGCAGCTAAGGAAGCTTCTGATGGATATAGGAAACAAGTCGATCATAGTTATTGAGGACATAGACTGCAGTATTGAGCTTAAGAAGCGAGGAGAGCCTGCTAAAGAAAAGAGCGAGAAAGAGGAGGATGGAGCTGAAAAGAAGGAGAAAGATAAGGAGCAAGTGTCACACTCTCGGGGTTGCTTAATTTCACAGATGGGCTATGGTCGAGCTGTGGGAACGAGAGGATCATAATATTTACTACTAATCATCTAGAGCAGCTTGATCCTGCATTATTACGGGCCGGAAGGATGGATATGAAGATTCATCTCTCATATACCACATTTGAAGCTTTCAAGGTTCTGGCATGGACTCACCTGCGAGTAAAGAGCACGATCTGTTTAAGGAGATTGAAGACCTTCTTGCCATGAATGATGTTGAGATTACACCTGCAGATGTTACCGAGGTTCTTATACAGCATGGTGGAGAGGATGATGTTGGATCTGCACTCCAGGGACTCGTTACGGAGCTTAAAGATCCCACACGCAAGAAGAAAGAGGAACCTGCGGAGGTGAAATCTGAAAAAGAGACATCTCCTGAGATACAAGCACAGGAACCTGAAACAGGGACAAATTAGTAACTTGTATTATTAAATAAAATAATTTGTATTATTAAATAAATAACTTGTATTACATAAGAAATTATTATTATTATTATTATGTGTCATGACGAGCAAAATACATGGTTAAAATAGTCGTAGATTATATGCATTAACGTAACCATATTTAATTATGTAATATGTTGGAATTTTAAAAATTGCATGTCCATTTACACATGAGCATTATTTGTATATCTACACATAAGTCCGTGGAACAATCAGATTAACCCAAAGTGTGTATCTACGTGTACACGTGCGGGCAAACCCTAAACCATAACTTACATATATAAAGTGTCGGTTTCTCCTTCTGAATTGTAGTCTGGGAAAATCTTCCGAGTGTGTACGTGTATGTGTGCCAATATGTACTATAGAGAAACTTTACAAATTAACAGATGTTATTATTATATGTCACAAATGATAAGAAAGTTTTAGAATGCAGTGATTTACTTACAATGTAAATATCTGTATATAAATATATAAATATATTGTTTCACTTTTAATGTGGAATGAAAGCGTGCTCAAGTCTGTCTGTGAAGGCTGTGAAACTGCATACTTCACCTGGAAGGAGGTATGGTGATGGACGATGTCCGCCGTTGGTTGTGAAGGTGAAAGGTCAATTTTAATAAATAATAATTCTTCAGACTATATAAACTACAATATACTTTAGTTTTTTAAGGCTATCTTAAATATTAATATACTTCATACAATTCTACTGCAGTTACATATGTACACACACACACACACACATATCTTGAAGTTTTTAAAATTATTTTTTTTGCTGTGTGTGCGTGTTATATAGAGACGTCAAAATTTGTGTGAATCTTATAGGCTTTTTGTGGTTTGACAATGATGGCTATTCATTCTACCAATACATTGCGTTCTTCAATTGTATATTACTACAGTGACAGCTGAACTAAATATATACATATTCTGTGATTGGAATATATGTGTGTTTTTAGCAAAGGAATTGTCTAGTGCTCTCTTATTATTGATTGCGGCCTTGGTCTTGCAACTTTGCGTATAGTAGAAAAAATGTCACAGTAGGATCGAATTCCTTCAGATTTTATATATATTATATATATATTGTTTTTATATTTTCCTCTGGTAAAAAGAGAACAGAATATTTTTATCAATACTAAGATTTCAAAATTATAAATACTTATAAATTAAATAAATTATTATTTAACTAAGTTTGCAATAACTTTATAATTATAATTTACTAATAAATTATGTTTAAAAAATAATTTAAATAATAATTCTTTTGAAATTTGAGTATTTATAATTAAAAAACATGATAAATTGCGTGTGCTTATATGTGTACACAATTTTATGGACATACCTACTTAATTTTTAAATAATTAATTCATCATTTAATTATGGTGTTCTTAACCCTGTTGCACAAAACACTTCAACCGTTACATATGCATAATCTTTGAGGATTGGGTTGAATGTCATTCCAAACCTTATAAACTTGAGGCTTTACCTGTTATAACACTTAATATAATCCTTCCACTAAGCAAGGAAATTCTTGACTAAACCTTGTATTGTAAGCTTGAGAAAATAAATTAACATCAACTCATCCACCTTGTACTCTATAAGTGGACGATGATGTCACAACCTTTCCTTTTCCCTTAAGTCATCTAGGCAAAGGGCCAATTGGTGTTTATAAGAGGGCCTTTGGTCATGATGACCCAGTTACGCTTGAGTCTTTTTGCCTACATATCCCACATATTCCATAATCTTTATTCATGTAATCAATCTACCAAGTTAGAATTATGACAAATGATGAGAGTTGTAGCATTGTTGTTGTCACACTTGTATAAGGCCCAAGTGTTTTGCAGACTTTGCTCGAACTAATGGAAAAATGCTTGTCAAATACCAATTCCAAGACCTAGCATTAACAACTCATGACAAGTAACAAGGTAGACACAACTTCGTCGGTAACACTAGGTCATGACCATATAAGTGCTTATATGGTGAAGTGCTAATGGAGCTTTGTACTTTAGTGACATAAGTATATCAGAGAGATGGTAAATAACCATCCCAAATTGATACGTACTTCGCGATCATCCCCTTGAAAGTCCTAACAAGTTGTTCCACCAAACCATCTGTCTGAAGATGATAAGTACTTTTGAAAGTGTGAAGTATCCACAATCGAGATGTCAAGATATGAAATGCCTCAACCATAAATGCTTGTCCAAGAGAATCCACTTTGGACAAAAATGCTGAAACACTACACGATTAAGGAGAAAGTTGCCAATAGCAAAAGTAGTCGCACTAGCAAGAGCATTAACTTCCACCCAATGAGTTAGATAATCAGAAGTGATAATAACGTACTCATTACTTGCAATCGACCGTGGAAAAGGTCTCATCAAATCAGCTTAAATGGACAAGAAACTACAATGGACTCCAACCATTATTCCGAAGTACAAGGGGGAGTATTACGAGCTTGGCACCATACACAACTATGCACATACCGAAACATCTCTTCGCAACTCTGATCAATAGAAAGATCTGTACAGCTTCTCAATCACATGATGATGTCCCATGTGCTGCCAAGAACATGAGAGTCATGGTAAGCATGGAATGAAGATCGAAGGTATCACCAACCACAAATAATCATTTGGATCAGTCCCCACAAAATAAATAAGGTCATCCTGAAGGCAGTATTGATAATGTGTCTTAATGGCAAGTCATTAGCAAGTGATGTAGGATTCTCAAACTAATCATAAAACCTTTGGTTCCATGGCTCAACCTTTTAAACTTCACGAACCTCATCCAAAGAAATCAAATCCAACTTTGCACCTTATGAATATTGAATGTCAAGCACAATAACTGCTGACAGCACCAAATCTTTGTCTAAAAAATTCACTAATGTTGGAATAACTAGTTTCTTAAGAATAGAAGAAAAGAGAAAAGGTGGAAGAGAAGCTTGAGAAAGAGCATTAGCATTAGCCATGGAACTCCCTAGGCAATGAACAACCTTGAAATCATAAATGTAAACCTTTAAGGTTGACTAAGTAATACAGCCAACCAAGTTCTTTCGCTTTAACAACAAAGTGACCACAACATGATCACTCCTTCTCTATTGTGGAATAGTTCACCTTTGCTAGCTACAATGTACGACTAATGAATGCAATAGGATGATGCTGACTAGGCACACTTGTACTCTTTGCATTAACACGCCCTCGAGACTGTCGATGTCAAATGCATCCATATGTAAGATGAAGGGACGAGTGTAATCAAGATATGCCAAAATTGGAGTTATTAACAACTCCTTAAGATTTGTAAACACCTGCTCACAATCTTTAGATTAAACAAGAGATGACGTTGATGACTTTAACAACACCCACAATGGTGCAGTACAATTCAAAAGATGATTAATTGACCAAGATATTGTACCTTGCCAAATAAATGTTGCACATTGTTTACACACTTTGGCATATGGAACTTCAGAATTACAACAAGTTTATTAGGATCGACTTACAAACCTTCACAAAAAATGCGATATCAAGATAAGTGGTGTCCTTGGATCCAAACATACACTTAAACTACTTCAACTTCAAATTAGCTTCCCGCAGCCAATTCAAAACCTTACATACATCACAAACATTCTCTTCCCACATTCTCTTCGAATGAATCAAAACATTGTCAATGAAGTCAGCAGTCACCTCCAGCATATCGCAAAGAACCTCGTTTATTATACATTGGTTAGTTAATGGGGCATTGCTCAAATTGAAAGGCATCACCAAGAACTCATATAAGCCAAATGATGTCCGAAAAGTAGTTTTGAGAATATCCATGTCAGCCATCGAAACTTGCTAATATCAAGAGGCAAGATCTAACTTGGTGAACCAATGGCTTTACTCTAGTCGATTTAAAAGATTTGCAGTGTAAGGAAATCATTAAATATCCGGAATAGTCACATTATTTAATGAGCGATAGTCTATGCAGAATCGAATGCTCCCATTTAGCTTCCTCACAAGATGAGGTTCACACACTCAAGGACTTCGAGACTTTTGGATAACACCCTTCATTTCCTTAACATTTTCCCACAAGATCTTGAGCTACTTTAGTGATTGATGCTGAATAGGCACCTTGATCGACTTAGCATCTTCAGTTACATGTTGCAATCTTGGCTTCATATGATAAGTCAAAGTTGAAGTCAAAGAGATCAATATACTCCTTGAACTGATGATCATCTGAAGGATCTAGAGAGATAACAAAAGAGCATAAAGAAAAGACAATAGAAAGTAAGGGTGAGATAAAAATGATTAAAGCAGAGGTAAAAGCAGATGGACAAAGTGGAATAAAAGTAAGAGAAATGGAAGAAAAATAAGAAAGAGTCAAACAAGGGGAGACTTTTCAAAGTCACACTTGACATGATTGCAAGTCAATCAATTCATACCAAGAATAAGATCAAAAGCTTGACTTAGCACCACCCATAAAGATTGAAGCTTAAATTCACGACCATCCACACGAATAGCTATGTCAATTTCATCCCATGAACAAGCATGAGTGTGTCCGTTGACATAAAGAATGAAGACGAGTTTTATTGCACGGCACAAATGAAAACAACAACATGTAGCAACAGACTAAGAAATAAAAAACAAACTTGAACATGTATTAACCAACACTAAAAGAAAAACAAAACGTGTCATGTTATCAAATTGAGCTTAAAAAGTAAACTAGTGCCGAGTGAGCCCCTTGATGATACTTTCGAAAGAATGATGGAGGGGTCACCAACTTATTCACGCAAGGACCCTCCTCTACTTGTGTGAATCTTTGTTTTCCTAAAGATCCATCGCATCAAGACCTTCCATTGTAATGATGCCAACTAGACGTTGTTGACGCCAAGTCCTCCACCCCGGGAATGAAGGATGCCAATCGGGAAAATGTTGACAACGTCGATACGTGTGTCCAACCTCATCACACGCCCAACAACAATTGCACATCCACGTCCACAGCCCCAACCTTGTCCTAGTACATGGGTAGCAATAGCATCAACCTTCATCAGAGTGGGACCGTCCTCAACATGAAGTGGAACTAGAACACGTGAAGCTGCAAATGGGCGAGGAAATGTCTAATACCATTGTGCCAGCTGCATAGCATTGTCAAGCACGAAGTAAAAGGCTTTGAAAGCAAACACCAAACTACATCACTAATTCAAATGGCTCTTGACAAATACGATGCAACTGCTGAAAAGCATCATCATAGTCATTAACATGCTCAAATGTGCATTTGAAGACAGTTAAAAAAATACTTCAATCCCCACGAGTTACTGTGTTTAAACCATTATACCATTGCAATGCTGTCCCTTGAAGATAAGTAGGAAACTCGCACAAACATCGAGTATTATCCCATGAATGATATGTGGCGACCACTGTGAAGTGATAAAACCAATGGTACACATTATCCCCAAGACTTCATGGAAGAAATCCAGCCGAACTTAAGGATTTGTAGCAGGAGCATGAAGAGTAGCACCATGGGTTGTGAACACCGCCATCAACTGAGTCTGATTATTCAGTTGCACTCGCATAGCATCTAGTAATTGCATGAGTACAAACAAAGGATTCCATATTGTGCAATCATAAATAAAAGAAGAAAATATAAATTTACAAGAACGGAACATATTTAAACAATGAAAAAGTTAATTTAAAAAGATAAGGAAAATTACAAAAAAGACACAAATCCAAGTGCTCCGTATGGATAATTAGAGGTTCCCCTCACCTCCACCAATGTGAGAATTCGGAATATATAAAATATTTTATATTATCTCAAAACCCTATTTTATATACATGAGCGAGTGGTCCATATTGAAACCAATTCGACAATTATCAAAATCCCACTATGTTAATAATAATATGTGGCATTGTAGCTGTACACCTACTTGGACCTTACAGTATGATTTATGATATAAAATAAAATAACTTTAAAAAAATTAAAATGACATGTCAGCATGCACATGACACATGATTTTTTATTTATGTTTTAATACTTAAACTAGCAACTGATTTATGATATAATAAAAATTAATTTTTTAAGAAGTTAAATAACATATCAACAAGCCAACACAAAAACACTTGTACTAATAGGTGGGGAAATGCAAAGGAAAGTTTGATATGAAAACCATATAATGTACAATGCACATTGAAAGTTAAATTGTAAATCTATAATAAGTCTTTGTGGAATAAAATATATTATTAAACACAACTATGTAGATATAATTTATACCCAACTTCAGAAGAACGCTTGTATAAAATTTCCAGTGTATGTTATGTATGTTAGGGTTGAGGGTTTGTATAGTCGGATACTTATATGCTCATGATGCTTCTATAATTCAAATTTCATCTTTGTTGGTTCCTCTTTCTTTTTGTATGTGGGATCTTTAAGCACCATAATGAGCCCCTGGAGTGTGCTTTAGACAACAAGTCAAAGTTAGATAAATTAGCATACTCCTTGAGCTAATCAACAACTACATCACGACGATCATTTAAAGGATCCAGAGAGAGAGTGGAAGAGCATGAAGGAAAGACATCATGAAGTAAGGATGAAATAAAAGTGATTGAAACAGATGTAAAAGCGGACGGACAAAGTGGAATAAAAGTAAGAGAAATGAAAGAAAGATAAGGGAGAGTCAAACAAGGAAGAGACTTTTTAAAGTCACACTTAGCATGATTATGAGTTAATCAATCCATACCAAGAATAAGGTCAAAAGCTTGACTCGACACCATCTGCAAATATTAAAGCTCAAGTTCACAACCGTCCACACCAATAACTATGTTGATCTCATCTTGTGAACACGCATGAGTGTGCCATTGCCATTAAGAATGAAGATGAGTTTTACCGCATGGCACAAATGAAGATGGCAACATGTAGCAACATATTGAGGAATGGAAGACAACTCAAGCTTGTATTAACCAACACTAAAAGAAAAACAAAATGTCGTGTTATCAAATTGAGCTTGAAAAGTAAAGAACGGATGAATTGGTGCCCGAGTGAACCCCTTGATGATACTCTCAGAAGAATAACGAAGGGGTCACCAACTTATTTGCACGAGGACCCTTGTCATAGTTTTTACTATGACTCCTCTTTACTTTGGACGTTGACTTTGCTACTTACTGAATTATGTTGATAAGACCTAGGTGTAGAGGAAATAGGCCTGCTTAGTGCACTTGGATATTTAGTGATGCTCCGGCCATGTGTCATTATGTATTTACAAGAAACTTTGGGCGAAACTAGCACTTCTATCTAAAAAACTCTTACCCTGATTTTCCGTGTCCTAATTAGGTTTTTGGGTGGTTCCGGTGAGTTCAACATGTTAACCCTAGGGTTGCCCTAACCCATGCCCTAAACCCCTCAGGTTAAGGTTTAAGGGTTAATGGGTCATTAATTAACTCACCAAGTATATTCTATATGGGAATGAGATTCCGTGCCAGCCTACTTATATAAATAGGAAAACAAGGGGGGAGGGGGAGCGCTTTGTCACATATATTAAGTAATACATGTAGGAGAGCTCCTGGGTTCATGACTGAGTTTGTTGCTCTTCTACCGGTACAAGCCTTAGTTTGTGTCGTTAAGGTACAACCCTCTGTTGTGCTGCCATAACTTCTAGATAACAGGGGTACGTCCCACCTTCGGGGTAGTGTTGGCGAATCCATGCATGGAAGGTCTTGTTAGAATGCACGTCCCAAGAGGTGTTTCCAGCCTCCTCCTCCATGTCAAGCTAGATGTAACACTCATGGCCAAGCAAGGCACATCCGTGTCCTTGTCCAACTGTGGGCGTGGGATCTTATTTGACAAGTTCATGTTACCTAGTTCATGAGGTTCACTGAGGGGTTCTAGAGTTGGCATTTAAGAGTCACGTTTATGACACTTGGTGCAACTCTTGAATCTAAGGGGGCTATGGCATGATAGCTCACATCGTAGAAGACAGTGTCACATGGAGATGTAACACGGGGCCAGACATCACGCGATACAACGCCCGAGGCATGCCCTTTGGGGTTGTGTCATGGGTTTGTCACTAAGGGGTTGGATACTCTAGCCAACAGGCATGCTTGTGCTCACACTAGGGTGCTAAGCTTTGGGCATCTACTCAAGGGAGGTTAGGTCTCATAACTAGATGTGCTTTAGCACACTTGGCTAGGGGAGTGTTCTCCTTGGAATCCAGGGGTTAAACAACCTAAGCTTGTTAACAAAAGCCCTTTCTGAGGCACTTGTAAGGTCATGTACTTAGGGTTATCCAAACCTAGCCTTAGGGAGTTTACTTAGCAGAATACTGTGTCCGCGTACGGTGCACACTCGTGTTCTCACTAAGTACTAGCCCTAGGTCTAGGGTATGACTTGGCCACTCAAACCCTTAGGGATTAGTTGTGGTTCAGGGTACCCCTTGTCACCCTAAAGGGGTTGTACTCTCAGATGAGGGTGATTCCTCAAGGGGTAAGTGACAATGCTTTAGCGTTGTCATGGGGGTATGTGTGAAACACGTCTCCACTATGGGGTTAGGGCATGAGCCTGTCTAGGTCTATTGGGACATGATTTTAAAGTCTACTCGGGCTATCCTCTAGGGTTCATGGATGGTCATTCTAAGGGACTTAAAGTAGGACTCTAAGTCTTCTGCCTAATTGGGCCTCTGAGTCAGACTCTTAAGGTTATCTTGGAAGACTTAGTGTTGTTCACACAAGGTGATGACGCTGGATGGCCACTTGGTAGTCACGTGTTACCACGTGTTGGCCCTTCGGATTAAAACTTTGACAATCCTTCTCTACTTGTGTGATTCTTTGTTTTCCGAAAGATCCATTGCATCAAGACCTTCCATTGCAATGGCGCCAATTGGATGTTGTTAACGTCAAGTCCTCCACCCCAGAAATATGGAATATATGTGATTAGTCTGATACTTTTGCAATATTACTTATATAATTAATATTCAAGAATAGAAATGGAGGATGCCAATTGGGAAAATGTTGATAGCGCCGATATGTGTGTCCAACCTCATCACACACCCAACAATGAACTATATGTCCATGTCCACAGCCCCAACCTTGCCCTGGTACATGGGTAGCAACAACATCAACCTTCATCGGAGCAAGACCATCCTCAACATGAAGTGGAATTAAAGCACGTGAAGCTGCAAGTGGGAGAGGTGATGTCTCATATCCTTGTGCCAAGTGCAAAGCATCGTCAAGAGTCATTGGAGCCAGTGCATGCACAAGCCCCACAAGGTCTTAACAAAGTGCTGGCCACAACATACCTAACTTGATGTGTTAGGCTCTGTACAAAGCAAAAGGCTTCAAAAGTGAACACCAAACTATATCACCGATTCAAATGGCTCCTGATGAATACAATGCAACTACTGAAAAGCATTGCCACAATCATTAACATGCCCAAATGCGTACTTGAAGACCATTGAAAGAATACTCCAATCCCCATGAGTTGCTGTATCTAGACAATTATACCATTGCAATGCCGTCCCTTGAAGACAAGTAGGACTTGCGCAAACATCGAGCATCGTCTCATAAATGATATGTGGCAACCATTATGAAGTAATCAAACCAATGGTAGACATCATCCCCATAACTTCCATAGAAGAAATCCGGTTAAACTTGAGAATTTGTAGCAGGAGCACACCATGGGTTGTGAATGCTGCCATCACTTAGTCAGATTATTCATATGTACCCGCATAGCATCTAGTAATTGCATGAGTAGCTGCTCCATAGACAAAGAGTTCATCTATTGCGCAACCATGAACGAAAAGAAGAAAATATAAATCTACAAGAACATAACATATCTAGATAATGGAAAAGCTATATCTAAAAAGACAAGGAAGATCTCTAAAAAAAGATACAAATCCAAGTGCTCCATAGGGATAATTAAAAGTTCCTCTCACCTCACCAATGTGAGAACTCAGAATATAAAAATGTGTATATCTTATATTAGCCCAAAACCCTAGTTTATATACAAGAGCGAGTGGTCCAGATTGAAACTAATCCAATGGTTATCAAAATCCTACTATGCTAATAATAGTATGTGGCATTGTAGCCATACATCTAGACCTTACAGTATAATTTATGATATAAAATAAAATAACTTTAAAAAATTACAATGACAGGTCAGCATGCACATGACACATGATTTTTTATTTATGTTTAATACTTAAAATAACAATTGATTTATGATATAAATAAAAATTAACTTTTGAAGAAGTTAAATAACGCATCAACAAGCCAACACAAAAAACACTTGTACTAATAAGGGAAAAGTCAAATGTGAAAACCATATAATGTAGAATGCACATTAAAAATTAAATTGTAAATTAATAATAAGTCTTTGCTGAATAAAATACATTATTAAACACACCTATGTGCATATAATTTATACCCAGCTTCAAAAGGACGCTTGTGTAAAATTTCCTAGGATTTAGGTCAGACACTTATATGCTCATGATGCTTCTATATCTCAAATTTCACCTCTGTTGGTTCCTCTTTCTTTTTGTGTGTGGGATCTTTAAGCACCATAATGAGCTGGAGTGCAGATCCAACATCATCCTCTTCACCATTCTGTACATAACTTCTTCAAATGTAATTTCAACATCCTTGTAGCAAGAAGATCTTCAATCAGTCGTGCTCTTTTATTTGCAGGTGAGTTCATGCCAAAACCTTGAAAGCTTCATATGTAGTATATGTGAGATGAATCTTCATATCCATCCTTTCAAACTGCAATAATGCAGGGTTGAGCTTCTCTATAAGTATTATAATCCTCACCATATATAAAACATCCCTGTAGTATAGATGTGGAGTAGATAATTCTATGCCATAAGTATATCATTGGCTCATTCCCACAACTCAACCACAACCCATCTATGAAGTTAAGCAACCCCGAGAATGTGACATATTGTTGCTCATCTTTCTCCTTCTTTTTGGCTCTATCTTCCTCTTTGTTACTCTTAATTTCTTTAGCATGCTATCCTCACTTCTTAAGCTTAATATTGTAGTCTATGTCCTCAATAATTATAAATGCCAAATATTGTATTCCAATGCCACATGTTGAATGTTATATTTCAATGCCAAATTTTAAGTCTATTAGGACATGTTTATTATATAGTTGTTTTTATTTGTTTTGCCTAAGATTTTAGAGTATAATTGCATTATATGTATGTTTGCTATAAATATGATAGCTCAAAATGCCAAAAGCCAAATGTTAAACTCCAAAAACCAATTAAAGCTCCAATTGTTATTGTCATGCTAAATTGTTATTAAACACCTTAGCAAAACAATAACGTTTGAGCTGTGGTGGTTTAAAAAATGACTAATTAATAGTACAAACGAGAAGCATTGTACATGTTCCTAAATAAAATACATGAATGTTTAATCAAACAGAGCTTATTTATAAAATCAATTAATGTGTAATACACAGCTTTTTATTACAACATGCATCTCGTATTTTGGATGCCATTCCTCACGAAAGAAACCAATTTAAAATCCATCCTTAGGTCTCGTTTGCAACACATTATAAACATATCATTAATTATTTATTTCTAATTGACTTAATTATTGTCACAACCTTTCCCTCTCCCTTTAAGCTAATTATGCAAATGGTTAATTGATGTTTATGAGAGGGCCCATAGTCATGATAACTTAATTACGCTTAAGTCTTTTTATTCACATATCCCACAATCTTTACTTAAGTAATCAACTTACCAAGTTAGAACTATGACAATTATTTCTTCTATGGAATACTTCTTCATTCCTTCTCTACTTTTGTTTTTAATCCCACATAAATCATAATCTAAACAATGTGTTCCATTCTATAACATAACTAACATAAACCACAATGCAAACACATTAAAATTATAAGTAACAATCCATGACATACCCCACATGCACAAACTAGAATACAAACATAATTCAAGAGTCTAAATAGTGTATTCCATTTCATAACATAATTTCACACAAACCATAATCCAAACATGCAAATTGGACAAAAAAAACCCTTTCAAACGCATGAATTCCTCCGGATTTATAAGTACTAATCAATTATGTACCTTACACAGATCCATAGGAATGTAGTTAAAAACAACAACTACCAAATCAATAAAAAAAAACAAAACAATCTCCATGCATATGTTCATAAGTCTATGTTTATTATATAGTTATTTTTGTTCACTTTGCCTGAGTTTTAGTGTTTAATTACATTATATGTATGTTTGATATCAATATGATAGCTCCTTTTGGGTAATAGCAATGTAACAGCTACTATTTTTTTCACATATGACACCAACCTTTTATGAGGTAATTTCTTAATTTAAATAATCAAAATTGGTTTTACAATATGCATTAACTCTTTTTCATCCAGTTTTCTTTTATAAGTCCGAATTCCAATCTGTGAGTTGAATATTTTGTAAAACATAGAGGTGAACAACTTTGCAGAAAACATATAAGTAAGTTCAACCGTATAGAGAATTTATTTTTCAATTTGATTTAGTACTTGGGTTTTCTATGCTAAGGTACCAAACTTCTCTCAATTTTGCAGATCCGTTCACGCTTTTGTTCTTATTAGCTCACTTATAGGTGTGTATACATGTATATATGTTTGTGTGTGTGTGTATATATATATATATATTTGTTAACAAAAATTAACTTTTTAATGAAATATGTATGTATAAAAAAAGATACACATATATATACATGTATACACATCTATAAGTGAGCTAATAAGAACAAAAGCATAAACGAAATGCAGAATTGAGAGAATTATGAAGGTACCTTACCACGGAGAACCCAAGCCCTAAATCACTGTGTGTACGCAAAAAAGTCGTAGATACACACAATTTGGGTTTATCCGATTGTCCCACGGACTGATGTGAGACGTCGGTTGAATACTTATAAATGCTCATGTGCAGACCATGTCAAAGTATATAATTACTAGTTGTGTTTTCATCGTAAGAATTTCCAACATATTACATAATTAGATATTGTTATTTATGTAAGTAATCGTGATAAATACTAATAAAATTAATTCTTTTTTATACGGACATGTTCGTACCCAACGCATACACAAACAAGGAATAATTACTAATTTGTCCCTGTTTCAGGTTCCTGTGCTTCTATCTCAGGTGATGTCTCTTCTTCAGATTTCACCACAGCAGGTTCCTCTTTCTTCTTGCGTGTGGGATATTTAAGCTCCGTAACGAGTCTCTGGAGTGCAGATCCAACATCATCCTCTCCACCTTTCTGTACAAGAACCTCGGTAACATCTGCAGGTGTAATCTCAACATCATTCAAGGCAAGGTTTTCAATCTCTTTAAACAGATCGTGCTCGTTTACTCGCAGGTGAGTCCATCCAGAACCTTGAAAGCTTCAACTGTAGTATATGAGAGATGAATCTTCATATCCATCCTTCCAGCCCGTAGTAATGCAAGGTCAAGCTGCTCTACATGATTAGTATGATCCTCTCATTCTCACAGCTCGACCATAGCCCATCTGTGAAATTAAGCAACCCCGAGAGTGTGACATGTTGCTTCTTATCTTTCTCCTTCTTTTCAGCTCCATCCTCCTCTTTCTCGTTCTTAGTTTCTTTAGCAGGCTCTTCTCGCTTCTTAAGCTCAATACTGCAGTCTATGTCCTCAATAACTATGATCGACTTGTTTCCTATACCCATTAGAAGCTTCCTTAGCTGCCCATTGCTCTCAACCTCGGTGAGTTCAAGGTCATATACATCGTAGTTTGCAATTGCCCCAATTAGAGACGATTTTGCCGTACCTGGGGGTCCATATAACAAGTATCCCCTCGTCCATTGCATATCAAATGGTTTAATTATCTGTATATATAAATCTCTAGTGCTGTAATATAGTGCGTGCATGTCCATCTATGTACAGGAATATGTGTGTGTGTGTGGTATACATACCTTATCATTAACTTTTATGTGCATTACTATATATGTACAATATCTCAATGTCTTTGAGGGCTGTGTTAGTGCTTGTGTGTGTGTAATATGTATGTATGCGTCTACAACATATACGTGAGGTTGACCAACTGACATATAGTAATAGTAACTTATATCATAAGGCATATGCATCACACACACACGCAGAGAGAGAGAATTGGCTGTCGTAAGTCAAACTTCCCTCTCACGCACGTACACGCACTGCGTACATGTAGATACATATAATATGGATGAAACTAACTCACGAACTTGGTAAGGTCCCTCTGCATTGCCATGCTATCGAAAGTGGATGGGTGCTTGGTATGGCCACTCGTATCCATCCCTCTTTGCATTAGTGAATATAAGTTTGTTCCTTCGCTCATGCTGCAGCTGCTTGCCTTGTGCCTCATGTGGACCGTGAGCGTGAAGAACTTGTTTTTGTCGCTCTTTCTACGTGAAGACTTGTCGATATCAGACTTATCTTCACTGTCTTGAAGAATCCACCAGAAGTTCACCCCTTTGAAAGTATCATAAATCCTCTGCTTGTTGGGGAGCTCGTATCGGGTGTCCCGGAGAATTCATGTATATGGACATGGATATACATCGCAGAAAGCCACATAACATAGTCCCAGGCAACATCTAGAAACTCTCTGGGGATTATACTCCGCAAGAAGGCCAGCGTTGTTAAGATGAAACCCAGACTCGCGAACCCCAAGGAATCCATTTGCACACTCACAGATCTCAAATGTATATATATACAAGAAAAAAACCCTTGCTTGACTCAACTGTAGCCGTCAAAGGAATGAAACTCCCTGTTACATTATTCTATTGTAGATGTGTTTTTATGTAGTTAATATATATTTCAGAGAGTTCAGAAGTGCTGGAATATTCTTTTAAAATATTTATAAGGAATTAGCTAAAATTATGGAAGTTACATAAGAATACTGCATGTAAATGAGAAAAGATTACAAACATAAGTTATAAAAAAGAATAAGCTCGATTATTGTTCAAAATGTTTTAAAAATATGATTACTTACGTTATTATTTATCATGTGGGGAATTTATAAGGAATGTGAGAGTAAAATACATAATTAAAACAGTCATTAATTATATTCATTAACATAATAATATTTAATTATGTAACATATTGAAAAGAATCTACAAAGGAAGTGTAACGAGGAAAGTGCATGGTTAAAGTAATTATGAATTATTTGCATTAACATAACAATATAAATATATTTATAATGAATTAGTAAAATATCAGAATAAGTTACAATGAGAAAAGATTTATAAACATAAGTTATAAAAAAGAATAATCTTGATTGTTTATGTGCAAAAAATTTTTAAAATATATAATAAATTACATAATAAAATATTATTATTTATCATGTGTGGAATTTATGAGATTATGCAGTTATAATTATGTAACATATTGAAAAGAAATTACAAAGGAAGTTACAAAGGATGTAACAAGGTGCATGGTTAAAGTAATTATGAAATGATGTGTATTAACATAACATAACAACAACAGACTTTACAAAAAAGTTGGAAAGAATATGCTTAAGAAAGTGTTAATATTAATTACTTTTAAATAATCAAGTATGTGACATGTTAAATAGAAAGTACAAGGAAATTGTAAAGAATGTGATCAAAAAAGTGTATGATTAAAATATATTTTGAAGTATCGAGTGATGGAAAATTCAAAGTGAGTATCATTGAGAGAAACATATAAACAATTGATTTAATAACATTGGAGAATGCATAATTCTTTATTGAAGGTTAAACAAGTTTGGAAATGATCAATGTTCTTAAAACTCATAAATGAATTTTGATTTAAAATCATTCAGTATGTAAAGAACAATTTTACCGTTTGTCTTGCATTTATCATTTTTATTATCAAAATTAAATAGATAAAAATATTGATTAGCCATTACCACGAGAGAATTAAAACCATAAGACTTCGCCATATTAAATTTAAAGTAACACTTTGAAATCATCGTTCTTAAATTGAAATCCTAGTTCATCTCTATAATTAACTCTTAACTTATTGAGTATGTTTTAACAAATTCACTTACATTATTTATCGTTCTCAACTAACCCACGTTTTAATAAAATCAATGTTTTATGTGTTTTATGTACTTTGCCATGTCCTACCAAAGAAACATCATAACATTCTTTCAATAAATTTTGTCTTCGTGATCCTTTTAGAACATAAAACTTTTTTTTCTTATAATAAGAAACTTTATATTATATTACAAAATGTGCTTGCTTAAGTTCATTCATTCATTTTTTTATCTCTACTAAAATATTTTCATTCGTGCATGACTAATAAATTTAGTTTTTTTTTATTAATAGGTCCAAGGCCTTCTTAGTAAACTCATCTTAAATATATACTATCACAAATTTATATATTAATGTTAAGATTGGAGCCAACATAATACAAAAAAGAATTTTTCTACTTAGTACATTGACTATCATATATTGTCTTTTCTCACCTTGTGCTTGATTTCAAATTAAAATTAAGTAAAATTTTATTGTTATTTAGCACACTTTAGCAACATCCTTTTCATGTTTCAAAGTATTTTAAAATTATATTATTTATTAAAACTAGTGTCATCATTTCAAATATAATGACACAAGTGTTTTGAAATAAATAAATGATAGTATACTTTTCCTTTTTGAAATAAGTTATTAAAATTGCATTGCATCTAACTTCTTCAAGAGTGCTTCTTTATTATAATACATTACCAATTATAAAATCGAACATATCGTACTTTAATTTAAATGAATATTTGAATTTCGACAATTATAACACATGTTAAAAAGAGAAAGCCTATATCACAATTCTTACCTGATATAATTATCACTTAATTAAAGTATATTAGGTTGTTTAGTTAAATAACATAGGAAGACTCATTGTAACACCAATTGACTCTTAGTCTTTATAAATGAGGAGAAAGATATAATGCTATGACAGTCTTTTTGATCTTGACAAATTCATGTTAACACTTAAGAGTTCAATGCCACATAATATGTTTTATAAAATCTTTTAATGATGTTGTTATTTTTTAATAATCCCTTATAAACTTATAGTAATAACTTATCAGACCAAAAAATAATCTAACCTCATGCACGTTTTCCATTATCAACCATTAACGACTTATATATTTTTTTAATGCAATTTATTTTTTCACTTGAGATTGAATGTTCCAATAAATCTATTTTGATTTAATAGAATACTCACTTGTTTATAACTAATTATTCTTAATTTTTTAAACATCTTCTCAGTGTTTTGTATACTCTTTAATTGTTAAATTAAAGATCATAATGTTATTAATATACACCACCACAAATTTGTCTAGATAATTTTAAACATGCCACCCATCATTATGCAAAAGTTGTTAAAACATTACAATTCAAACAACATGACTATAAACTCCAATGATATATAAATCTTTTAAAAAGTAATCTACTTAACTACTTAAATTTGATAATATCCATATCTCAAGTTTACCCTTGAAAAATACTTCACTTTTATTAATTTATTAAATAAGTTATTCAGGATACTTATTGATAATTATCCAATTTTATTCCTTGTTATGCCCTACCTTTATAAATATTTAGGCATCTTCCTATCATGCGGCCAATATTAAAAAAATGTACTTAAAAAAATTATATCAAAATTTTTTATATATTATTATTTATTCTCAATATTTCTAATTAGCTAATTAACTCTACTAATTATCTCTTTAATTTTATCAATACTTGAAGAGTTAATAAATAATTGGCCTTCACTAGACTTTAGCAAAATCTTTATTTTATAATCCACACCAATGCCCCAATAAGAAAATAATTCAAGATATAAGTTTTTATGTAACATGTTTGAGGAATGTCCTTGGGATCAATCTAGTTGACATGGAGCATTGATGGAATTTATATTGTTGATTTACACGTTCAAGACTCATACAATAAGATTAAAAACGCTCATGTTTGTCTCTTAGTTTAACTCTGCCAATATCTATAACCATCATAAGAAATATTTATTTTTAATGTTTAAGTGCCTTATGCAACTATGTTAAGATAAAAATATAAAATTCTAATTTTATTAGTTAGCATTCTTATCTTAAACATTGTTTTTTTATTACTCTCTTTATTTACTTAAGTGTAATACGGTTATCACACAATCACCTCATTAATATTTTAAAAACCTTTATTAAAATTAATATTTATTACATTTAAGTTCAACCAACTATGATATAAAGTGTGTTAATCTTCATTTTGACTTGTCCCTCGTAGTTCTCATGTTATTTATGTTATATATAACAAAGGGTTAATCTTATCTTAAAGCTACTTATGTTCGAGGCAACATTAGTTATTTTTACTCTTCTTGAACTTATAAAATTTCATGTTTGACAATATCAATTTCTGAATTAGGAGGAACTGGAAATAAGTTAGTATGCACTCAAAAAAAAAATATTTTAATGTATTTTTATACATTAATGAATACAAATTGAATATTCCAACATAACTTTAAAATGACCCTACCCACTTGAAACACTTTTTAAAACATAAAATTAACTTATTTTTGCACTTCCTAATTCTAAATGAACAGACTTCTAGCCTACATGTATATACATTGAATTAGCTTTTATAATACTGATGGACGTAAGACATAACATTAGAAAGTGTTAGGCCCTAGTATTTGACAGGTGCGTGCGCACAAATATGTGTCCGTGTACGATTTGTTATGTTGATAGCGGGGTTTGCTTAAGGTAATAGCGGGTGTACATCTTATGTTTAACAGGGTAGGAAGGAAAAAATGATAACTTTTTAATTGTGTTTTTAATTTATTATTTTTATACTAAAGAAACTATATATAATTTAACCATTTAAAATTGTAAATCACTAAAAGAGGTAAATTAATTAAAAGAGGTTATTTACCCTATAGAATATTTAATATACAAGGAGGTTTCTTTTTTTAAAATTGTTACACTCAGATGTCCGTAATATATTCCCGGGTTTAAGTTACGTCATATTTTAATTGAGATCATTAGTACTTTTTCATCCCAATCCATATCCATATTTTGAACTGTTACGCAATTCCTTCTGGTATACTATTTGTGTTTATTGTTGATTTGGGTTTGCAGGAATTGGGCTATTGTTATTTGGATTATCATATTGCCGGTTTGCTGCATAAATGGACGGTGTGGAAGTCCCCTACCGTAGTGTTGTTTGTATCCATTATATAGGGAAATTCGTGAAGGAGGACTTGGAGCAGATTCTAAAGGATGAGAAGGCAGGAGCAATTTATGGAGCTGATCAAGAGGGAGGATACAAAACAGGAGCAGTTCATGAAGGATCACCAGCAGTTAATGAAGCAAGAGAATCACTGTACGAGGGGCTTCATGGAGAGCGGGTTCTTACTACCGTTGATCTTTTTACGACGAGAAATGGGCAGGACCTGCGTTTACAAACTCTTTTCCGCCGAGCTCACTTCCTTTACCTAAGGAAGACCGAAGGCAACGCACGCACTTACCAAGCCCGAGATGGACTCTACACAGGTAGAGTTTCTGAACGCTGTTCTTCACTTAGGCTACTAATTGCCTAACAGGGAATACAAGGGGTAGATAGGGTTTCTTTTTACTTACTGAGGAGACGTCCGTGGTTCTTTGTGTGGACAACGAAGAGGAGTTTTTTACTTCTCCGACTCTTTAGGTTTTCTTAGTTTTTTTATTTTAGTTGCTGAGTGAAGACTACGAAGGAATAACTACAGCAACGGTTTGTATATAATGTTCGGTATATGTGGTTTAAGAAGAAGAGGAGCTGGTTGTGGCACTTGAACACCGGCTTTTCGATGCCGAATGGATGTTTTAGGGTTGAGTGCGAGTTTCTACGATTATTTCTATGAATTTTTTATTAGTTTGCATACATTTTTATGATAAAGAAAAGATATTCTCTTAGAATTAATAGATAATCATAAAAATATTAAAGTATATCAAATATACTGTGTTATGTACATATTAAAATATTATGCTTTAGTTAGATAACTTAAATTTTATTACATATATGTGTATATATTTACTAAAATAATATGTTAAGATTGTTTCATCATTTAAATCTTTCATATACCATGTATGTGTAATTATCTTCAAACTTAAAAAATTATCAATTTATATAGGCTTAATTTTAATAAGAAAATTAATTTAATATTTTATAATAATTATAATTAAAATTTATCATGAAAAGCATTATTTTATTAATTAGAGCATGTATTAATATTACTTGATAGAAGAATGAATTTCAATACACAATCACTCACTTAATACGAGTATACACATGTGCGTGCTTCAAAATACGTTATATGTACATAAATCTATTTTAAAAAATATTAATAATAAGTTAATTTCAAGGTACACTATTTATATAATATGAAAAGTATATTGAATACAAGTTTTGGACAATATATTTTAAGTAGAATTCTTGCTCATCCCTAAACAAACAATAGCACTTTTATAATTTAATGCCAAGTTCAAAATGTGATTTTATATTGGTTTGTAAAATAATTATAATTTTTAACCGATCAAAATAGCAAGTGCATCATAAATATCTTCTCTTACATATTTATAATAGTTATTTACAAATAAAATGCAGTACAAGAGTGTGTGTGTGTGAAGATTTGATACAAGCGGTTATATAATACTTTGATGTGTACACAAAGCACGCAGACTCTTGATAGTGGTCAACAAATACGCACTTCAACAAAACGATATGACTTTTGGCAATGGATTAAACATAAAAAAATTATAATTTAAATGTTTTCATATTAAAATTTACTTACCTACCTACATAGTGAACATTAAATGAAAACATTATTATTATTATTATTATTAAACTAATGAATATTTATAAACTTCTGGAGCAGAGTTTGACACGTTCTAATGGAGCCATTGTCCGACCAGGACCTGTACGATCTGTCTCAGGGAAACACTTCTACTACATCTTTGTTAGCAGCAAGAGCAATGTAGTGAAAGTGAATTCAGCTGAGGATGTCGAGGATGCACTGTCCAAGCACGAAACAGTAATGCTCATGTTTGAACAAAACCCCAATCTCACGGATCTCGACAGCACTCCCCTCATAGTCAAGCACCTTGCCTTCTACTTATTCTACAAACGAAGCTGGTATGCTGATTTTATGTATGCATATGCACATAGGATGAAACATCTCGAGACACTCTGGATTGGGGATGCCCAGGATTTCAATTGGCTCCATGAGCTAGACAAGCTCAGATGTCTACGCATCAGGGTAAATAAAGACCCTGCTCAGGCTTTTATCACTGCGCTAAGGTATCCAAAGTTTGTTATTGAGGAGCTTCAACTCCGTCACAACTGGTCAAAGAATGACGAGCTCCTGGATGCAATTGTGTCCATGACTTCTCTAAGGAGGCTCTCAATAGGAGAGATAGGGGTCGGGCAAGAGGTTTTGCTTAACCATCTCACCTCTCCAAGGTGTAACATATATGACCTCGAAATTGTCTACAGTTACCTTGGTCTGGCAAATGTTCTCAGGCATCCTGACTGTACATTGCGAAGCTTAAGGGTTCGACACAAAGGCGAGGAAACTGAAGGATACAGGCAGTTTCTAGATGCCCTGAAATGTAGCAAACTGCAACATTTATCTTTACCCATTGACGATGATGATTTTGTTAAAGGGTTGGAGACAACGTTGCACGAGGATGATCTAAAGCTCACGTCACTCTCCTCCTTGGACACCTATTATCATCTCGGTATGGAGTCGGTGCTCAGTTCCAAGTTGACGCATCTCAGATTGCACACTGAATCCGTCCAGTTCTTGTTCGAGAGCTCGCAACGTTTTGAGCAAGCTATATCCACTTCAAGGCTGAGACATCTTACTGTCAGTGGAACACATTTGGTGCCGCTTGGAGAACAACGGAAGCTTGTGGCTTTCTTGAACAGGAATATCGATTGTCCATTGGTGACATTGGACCTTGATAAGTGGAAGTCTCAAGTGTTACAGCAAAGTTGTTTACAAATCTTGAAGCAGAACAAAATCTATCGAGAAGGAGGTCTTTTGGAAGAAGGGCTAACCGCACCTTCAAATGCTAAGCTTTTCATATGTGGAGACACTGGAGTGGGAAAGACAACCATTCGGAAGAACCTTGCCAGAAGAGTTGGGATTCCAAGCATTTTCCAGTCATCAAAGTCGAGTTATGGAATAAAACTTCAGGCTTTATCCTTTACAAGTAAGAAGTTGATCGTGTGTGACCTAGCTGGCCAACCTGAGTATCATGCATTTCATCACTACTTTGTAAGAGGTAGTGATAAAGATTTGTTTCTCCTCGTTTGTAAGGCTCCTACAGCTGCAGACGATCCAGCAGAGCTAGAAAAACAACTCAAATACTGGCTGAGATTCATTGTTGCACATCGTTCCTTGTCCAACCAGAGGCCAAGAGTATTGATACTTCTCAATTACTTCCCCACTAGCCAGAGACCCACAAGTACAACGATGGAAGAGCTCGCATTGATACGATGTAGAGCGGTAATCCGAGAGTACTCGCAGTGCATTGACTTTGGGGATACAGAATGCATTGGTGTATATGGAATTGTGGCTACAAGTGTCAACCAAGTCAGCCAACTCAAAGGAGCATTGGAAAGAGCCTTGGAAGGAGTGTTGGAGAAGAGACCAAAAGTCCCATTAGTTTGCAATCACGTCATGAATCATTTGAATGCTACACAGCAACCGAAGGTGGTGTCGCTTAAGAAGTTCAGGTACATGTACAACATGAGAAACTTCGAGGACAACCAGTTCAAGGCATGTCTCATGCATCTTCACGATAGCGGAGAACTGGTCTACTTTGAAGATGACATACCAGACGAGACAAACAGTTTGTTGTCCTGGATGTTCAGTGGTTCTTGCAAGATATTATTGGCGTTTTTCTACCTCGGTTAGGAAGGAACTTCAATGACCCACGACCTCCAGCAGTGCAGCCGATCACGAGTGTTCATGCACAACTCGCAGCCAGGTGTGAAGCAGCAGCTCACATTCCTTACATACTGTCTTCACTTCAGAAGTTAGGTGTGGTGCTACTAAACCAGAAGGAAACTGAAGTTACGATCTTGCCTTTGTTGAAAGAAACTCTCCAGCAATGGAAGCAAGAATGTGGGAGGCCCGAGGTCAGCAGTTACTGTTTCTGGGGAAGGAGATTCGATTGCAAACACTCTGAGACAACAATTCTGCCATCTGGGATCTTCAACATGCTGCAAGTGACACTTGCAGGTATGTTTTCTCAACATAGGGTTGGACAAGGCTGGCTGTACCTGGTGGAGAACAGAATCCATGTGATTGTCAAGATTGGAGGCAGCAGAGGAGAATGGTATGATATGCATTGGGTCGATGTACTTGTTCGAATACCATTCGATTGTGAAAAATACTTGCTTGAGCAAGCCGAGGACCTTTTCCAGCGCGTGAACCTGTGCATTGCTGAAGTTTGTGGAGCTCCGAACTGGGGATGTCCCGCACTGGAACTTGAAGAGAAAGTCATCAGGCCGCAACAAATCGAGAGCAACTTAAGTTCAAGCTTTGAGGATGTGTGTCCACTAGCTTCACTTGTTGAAGAGCTCAACATGGATGGTCGCACTTTGCTGTATGAACATACTTGGCCAAGTTTGCAGAGTAATCCAATCTATGAGCTCTTGTTGCCGAGTGAACGGGATGAATACTTTGCAGCACAGAAGAGCAACCTGAATGTCATCAGGTCCGAGGTACAAGAGTGTTTAGATGCAACAACTATTGGTAGTGAGCATGGTACCACGGATGCTACCACTGAGTTAACCATTGGTGTACTCAAGCGGATGGAGTCCAACATAGTGAGGGAGATAAGAAATTCAGAAGCCAGGATAACAAGCGAGATTCACAGACTGGAGCTGGTTGTCAAGAAACAAATGAATGCTCTACACATGCAAGGAGGTGAGATTCTCTCTAAACTCATGCTCCATATGGACTTTGAGGCACCCAAGTACCCATACATAACAGATGAGAACAACTTCCTCCAGAACCTGTCTCAATCTGCATTCGGCTCGACTCTGAGGCTTCATTTCTTATGTGAAAGCCACCAGCATTATCATCCAGTGGAGAACCAACGAGGTATCGAAATCACTGTACGTCCAGAGTGGTTCAAGAAGGCAGCTCCAGTGTTAGTTCCAGCACTCAGAATTATGTTCTTTGCACTCAAGGTGGTCGCTATTGCGGGTTTTGGTGTCGTCATTCCATCTCCGGCATCTGCATTTCCCAAGGGTCTCAAGGATGGAGCAATTCAAGCAGTAATGGAGGCAGTGTTTGGCAACGTTGATAAACACCTCAAGTCTAGAGTTCCCACGAGAGACGAGCTGAAAGAGTTTCATGAATCTCTTGATATGTTTTTGAAGGGAAGGGACATGGAGCGTGAGTTGGGGTTACGTAGGAGAATACAGAATGGGCAACATGTTTGGCTGTGCCAACAACATCAATGACTGTTATGTATATTTCTGCCTTTCAATAACAAGCTTCTATATTGATATGTATTTACTTGAATCCACGTGTATGTTTGTATGTATATACATATAGATGTGTGTGTGTGTGCGTACAAATAAATACACCCGCTCATCAGACACTTGTAACATACGTAGCAGCTGAAGCTTCCCGCACGTCACTCATTCATATGAAATGCTGCAACCCATAGATCTCCACGAAGCTTCTTTTCTCCGCGTACTTGGTGTTTTTTGTTGAGTTCTGGAGATTTCATCTTGAGCTCGATGTAATATGCAGATATAATATGACGTATAATATTATAATTATATATTATTACATATATACATTATAATATGCAGATGTAATATGCATATACATATTTGGAATCGGGTTATATATATATGTACGTATGTATAAACACATCTTACATGTATCTGTATGTATGTATACTTTCAATGAACTCGAGATTTACACTTTGTGATCTATTACTTTACACGCAACCACACATACATATACAAACAGACTTATACGGGATCGAGTTGCGTGTGTGTATAGACACATGCTGTATATGAAATGATATTTTAATAATGAGCATATAACCATATCACTCTTGGTTCTCAACGTTTGATCTCCGTAGTGAAGGATGACGTACAGATTCTTCCCACCAACAACTAGACAAAGACAAAGCAAGTTTGACACCAGTATGTTGCATTTTTCTAGTTGCGTGTGTAGAATGACTTCGTTTCCCGTCTCTCTCTCCTGAATCCCCATCTTCCCTTTCTCAATCTCAATATTTTCTAATTAATTAAATTTTAATTAATTACCACTAATACAAAAAGGGGGCTGGACTGTGAAACCCAAAGAAAAACATGTATTTAAGAAAATTTTATATATAACAGATCATGTATACAAATGAAATGCATTAACCTTGAATGTCTTTTTTTAATTTATATTCTTGAAATGCATACATAACTATTTAAATAATTAAGTTAATTAACTGTGATTAAGAAAGAGGCTGGGTTGTGAAAACTAGCCCTTTTTCTTATTGCCTTCAGTGCTGTGCTAATTATATACTAATTTAAATTCTTCTTTAAGTACTCTCATAAACTAATAATTTTATAATTACATTAAAAAAGAACGTTATAATAATATATAATATATAATATATTGCTACAAAAATTCCTCCGTTTTTTAAACTAGCAACAACAATATAAAACAAAGACAATAAGTTAAGGTTTAATACACATTATTAAAACTTTTTAATAAGTCCCAACGAGGATATTCCCAAAGAATCAAAGAATTCTTTTCATTCATTTGTATGTATGTACGATTTTTCATTTATGGCATTTTAAATATTCATATTAGGGCCGTCCGCACCAACCCGTAAACTTCATAAAATAAGATTTTTTTTGTTTAAAACGAGTCCGCACCAACCAATAAACCCCATAAAATTTACAGGTGCCCTTAAACTTTGGAATCTTATTTTTTAATGTGAGTCCGCACCGTCCCGTAAAGTATAAGGATTATGAGGAAATTTTTGATATATACTTTATTTTTCACATAAATTTTATGGGTTTTCATATAAGATTTACGGGAGGATGACATGGCACTGTCTCATTTAAAATTTTAGGGTTTTTAGTGACAGAGTTTAAGACAAAAATCATGGAGGAAAAAAGGAGGGTGAGGCTTTGAGAGGGTGATGCAAGAGGACAGCCCCTTGGATTTGGAGGGCTTCTCCATCTCTAGAAGTCAAGAGATCCACATGGAATTAACATGGAAATAGGGCAAGGTAGGGCATGCAAAAACATGGGGATAAGAGCAAGAGCAGAGTAGGGTCGTGGCTTACCATCTTTTAATCGTGGAGCTAGCTTCATTCGTGGAGCTACTAGGCCGTGGCATTCAAGTCTTAGTGTCTTGGCATCTGTTGCAAGGCTAAGGGGCAACCACTCGGCATTTGCTACAAGGCCAAGGGGCAACCACTCGGCATCTGCTGTAAGGCCAAGGGGCAACATCTCGGCATCTGCTACAAGGTCAAGGGGAAGTAGCAAGGCATCTGCTACATGGCCAAGCAACAACTTGGCATCTGCTGCATGGCCAGGCAGTAGCCCAACATCTATTGCATATCCTCGTCCAAGTAGCCCGACATCTACTATAAGTGCTCGTCCAAGCATCCCGACATTTGCTACATGTCCTCGTCCAAGCAGCCCGGCATCTGCTATAAGTGCTCGTCCAAGCAGCCTGGCATCTGCTATAAGTGCTCGTCCAAGCAGCCTGGCATCTGCTATAAGTGCTTGTCCAAGCAGCCCGACATCTGCTGCATGTCCTCGTCCAACCAGCCCGGCACCAGGTCCAAGCAACCCGACATCTACTGCATGGCTAGACAACAGCCCGGCATCTGCTGCATGGCCAGACAACAACTTGGCATCTGCTGCATGGCCAGACAATAGCTCGGCATCTACCGCACATCCTGGTCCAATCAACCCAGCATTTGCTGATGGCTTAAGTAGCTCCATGGATGAAGGTGGTGTTAGGGCTGAGGACAAGTGGCCCAGTGGGTTTGTATGCAAAACAGGCCAAGGGCTCGAACATGATAAAGGAACTTGGTAAATTTAGAAAACTTAAATTTTACGTAAATTTTATGGGAAAAAGAAGGTGTGGACACTTCTTTAAAAAATGACTTTGGTGCGGACTCTTCTCCCATAAACTCAACCATAAAAAAGTATATTCTTAATGTTAATAATTAGCTTTTTCAGGGTTGTCAGACACACCTTTAAACTTCTTTACATAAACTTTTTATGGGGCCCGTAAAATTTATGGGCTGGTGCGGATGTCCCTATTATAGATACAAGAGTTTCAAAGTGAAGAATATCTGCAAAGAACGATAGGACTGCAACCAGGTGATAGGTGATGTGTGTGTGTGTGTAGTGTGGGTGCCTGTGTATATACACACTAAAGATATATGCTTGTTTATAATTTAGTGATAGTGTGTGTGTGAGCACGCGAGTGCTGTGTGTGATTTTTTTATTTATCAGATGGTTGCCGTCTCCCAACACTCAAAATTATCCCTCTCTGGCTTCTACATCTTAAGGGTGCGTGCGTGCGTGCGTTGTGTGCGTGTACGAGTGAGATTTACTTAAAAATAATAAAAATTGTATTATCCGATATATATAATATTTGTTTCGATTTCAGAAATTTTCAAATGGATGCCAGTTTACACACACACAATATACGTGTTATATGTACATGTGTACTTTTTAATTCTTAATGTATAAGGGAGCTAGCATTTACATATCAATGTGTATAATTCATTGCATATATATTTTTCATGCTTGTAACATCCACTAATAGACACCGTGAGGTGGCACCTCAGGCAGTAGAGTTTTAGTGTGTGATGAAGAAATTGAACTCTAGGTAATGATATACACTTGATTAAAGTTAATATATAATGGCAAATCATATATAACACTGCTTATATTATAATAATGTATACCTATCAACAGACACGTACACAATGCATTAATATATTATATGCGGATTCAGAAGGAGGTTCGGCAAACTTCCGTTTTATAAAACAAGCTTTACCTTACTTAGTTCCAATGTTATTGGAGACTTTGACAAAGCAAGAAGAATGTCAAGATCAAGGTATATAATATAATCATTAGTTATCAGGCATATTAATCAGTTTGACTAGGTGTCATACATATATGTTAAATAGTGTTAAATAGATTAATTTATGATGTTCAGCAGACATGTTTGTGCTGGGCTAACCTGTGTATGAATATACATTTAATTATATGCATAGTAGGCTTGTACCATTAAACCCGATGACGCGCCAACTTTAAGCGATAGACTTAATATAAAAAGTAAGCTGATTTAATGTCTTTTTTTTTTTTGTTTTATATTTTATTACATAACCAGTTTTGAAGTTCTTCTATGGACAATTTAAAAAGAAAGATTCTAGGGAGATTGGTGCCGGATATAGAGTCTGGTACATGGCAGACACAGAGTGGGGGGTAGAGCGAGCTTCCAAGTGAGACACGATGGCAATCTTGACTCTCAAATGGTATGCTTCCCCCCTTTACCGGACTTAGCTAGAGCTCAGCTTATTCGAGTCATAGATATGGCAAGGAAGAGGCCTGAGATTGACCTTGAGGTAGCACATGGGCAGTGGAGGCACTTAGTGATCTTTCAGAGTCCAGCTAGTGGAAGAGTTGGACATGGACCCGAAGATGTGGAAGTGATAGAGCCCGGCTAGATAGAGTTTTTTTGCATATGAACCCAGAATTGGGCGGGAGACATTTAGCGGGCTTGTGTGCCTTCTAAACTGGAAGAACATATGTGCCAAGTGGGCCTTCCACAGTTGCTTGCACAATCATTCGGATGAGAACTCTGGACAAGGTCTTGGTTGAGTGTAATCAAGATGTTTATGTGGATGTTGTTGCAAGACAGCTTAGCAGTGCGTGCAATTTGTGTATGTGTTGCGGGCTGGTTGAGACGAAAAGGCATTGCTCGTGGGATTGCCAAGTAGCAAGGGATGTATGGTACCGTACCATGGCATTGGTGTAGCGGTTGAACAGGGTAGAGGATGCGACAATAGGATGGGAGACAACTTGCTTAGGGGAGCATGTTGTGCATGTACGGGAGTCTACAGGAGTATGGAGCACTCCAGGGAGACTAGAGGAGAGACCGGTTTTTAATCCAGGAGGAACACAAGTGATCATGGAGGAACTGCCTGGTTTATAGTTGAACCAATGGTACCTTTTGCGTGGGTCCACATTATGGACGATTTGGAGAGCCAGAAATGCCGAGGTGTTTCAATGGCACAAGTGGGGTTTATAGCGGATGTTAGCATTCTTGTGGGTAACGTTGGTGTCCTTGGTGGTAGCATCTTACAAGGAAGCGCAGGCTAGGTGTGACATAGGCAAATATCAAGTATACAAAGAGCAATGGCTACCTGCACTTGGGTAGTTGGTGAGTGAAAATAAATAAAAATTTATGTATTAATAAGTGAAATATATAAGATTGGTATAAAATGTCATCCTCAGCACCACCGAGGGTGTTGTCCTCGACATGTACATAATATAGAAATATTTAACTCGCACCCATGTTATAAATAATATAATGATATATACTTACTTACAAATTATGTTAAGTCTAACAATGTTTTCTCATCATCCATTGTGCACATATTTGAAGCCCTTTGTGGTCTTAATCAAGCTGGTCAACCATCCTTGACACTGAGTAAGTTAGATGCATTTGTGTTTAACTAATTTGTCCTCTAGAAATTAATCATCATCCTCAATGCCTCGATCTTATATTTATTTCCTAAGTAAGTGGGTTGGCACGGAAATGCCAGCCTTTAATGAAATGAGATGCCTAACCTTAACCCTAGACCTAACCCTTAGGGGGGTATTAGGGCGTGGGGTTAGGTCAACCCTATAGGTGTCCTTAACCTTTTTTAACAAGTTACATCAAAAAACCTAACGTCAAACCAGGGGAGAGTTTTATAAATGGAAGTGCTAATTTCGCCTAGGATTTCTTATAAATACCTAACAACACCTTGCTGGACCATCACTAAATATCCAAATGCACTATGCAGGCTTGTTTCTTTTACATCTAAGGTTCATCACATAACTTGGTAAGTAACAACAATCAAACCCTAAAGTAAAAGGTCAAGTCATAGTAAAAACTATGATAAGGATGGGCTCAAGTTCAATTCTTACCAAAGAAGTTGAAAAGATATAAAAGGAACTTTATAAGTATCTATAATGAATATTGCATATTTTAGTTGCTTAATTGTTATACATGATTCAATAACCGTGAAGAGTGCATATCTTGGTTGTTCAATTGTTATGATAATAAAGAGTGCATACATTAGTCATTCAAATGTTATTCATTAATCAATTATTATTATATGTCATTTTAATTAATGAATAATCATTATATGTCATTTTGAGTCTCCCTCAGTGCACAACAAACCCCTAGATACAATTGTTTTTTGCTAGTTCAAATTATAAATTTCAGGTTCATTTAGAAGTTAGAAGGATGTACGACCAATACAAAATCTCATGTATAAGGATTTGGACAGTACAAATTTAATTTTTTTGGTATATTTAAAATCAAAATGGATTTCTTTTTGCTATATAAATATAAAATAACTATAATGACAGTAATTTTGCGAATTTAGGTTTAGGTTGAATTTTGAGTTTAAGTCTTGAGTTTAGGTTTAAGTTGAGGTTGAATCTAGTTTGGACACTGAAGGGTACCACACATGACATCACAATAGGCAAGCAAACTATTTTGAAGTGGATGACCTTTACAACTAAGTTTGAGGGTGATTAAGGTGAGGGATTTGAATCAACAACAATAAGGGGTAGCGATCCACAAAAAGAGGCAACATAACAATGAGCTGGTAAATGGATAGAGCAATGGAAACAAAAGTGGGACTTGTTAGAGTTTGATGCTATAAAACAAGTCATGTTTTATAAAATTTGCAAGAAAAGCAATATAGATAGCTGCTTTGCAAAGGAGGGGAGTGTAACTTTGGGAACCTTAGCCATACATAGCCATGCAACTTTAGTGAGACATAGGGAAGCTGTTATGAAGATGTTGGTAGACAAAGCAGAAGGAGACCAACCTTTTATTATGATGTTTGTCATGAAAGGAGTTTAGAAAGCAAAGAAAGGTACGACCATGTTATTTTATGGATGTTTTAGTTTTTCTATTATATTTTATAGATGTTATTGCTTTGATTCGGATGGCATACTTTATAACAAAAGGTTTTGTACCATTCTATTGATTCCCAGAGGCAATTGAGTTGCAAAGACTTAATAAAGTGGACTTGCTTTGCATTTATAATGATGAAAAAGCTTGTGTTCGTTTGTTAGAATTTGTTAACCACATAAGTAATTCATCTAATTTTGAGCCTTATTTAATACTTATTTCAAGTTTTGTAAGAAAATATCTTGGAAAGGATGAAGTCTAGTCCATTTTATGGTATCATGGTGGATGAATCTATTAATATAAGGTACATAATTTCTTTTTAATTTTTATCTAACATAGTAATATTATAAACAGTGTGTCGAAGCACTTAATCTTCTACATGACTTAGACGAAACCTTCATCGAGACTCAGACATGGGCATTGTGAATGTAAGTGGTGCTTGTTATGCTGTTACCATCGTTGAATGCATAAGGTCGTTAGTATACAAGTGGAGGCTAGACATGAAGAAGTTTGTGGGTTTTGAAGGAATTAAATTCGTACATGACTTCCATTCACTGTGTTGCCCATTGAGCAAATTTGTGTGTGGAAGATGCTTTCAAGGACGGGTTTTGCAAATAGGTTTGTGAGGACATGGATAAGCTTGTTAACAAGGTCATATCCTTCTTCTCTCACAACTCAAATAGGGTCACCTAGCTATTTGCTCTAGAGTGGGAGTTTGATTACAACAAATTCATTCAAGTTGCAGCGGATACAAGATACTATGTGGTTAAGTAGGCAAGGTGCAATTGCAAAGCTTTGTGAATGCTTTGAGCTTGTTATAGAGATTCTTAGACAGAACAGGAAATGGAAGGTCTATGATCAGCTTTGAAACTTATGAAATTTGTACATACTTCACTTCCTGGAGGATATATTATCGATGATGAAGGACCTTAATCTCCACTTTCAACATACTCGGGTTGATGTGGCTTTGGTTGGCCCTTATGCAAAGACATAATTATGAAAATACATATGAAATATCTGGGGAATGAGATTGATTTGAATGGTTCACAAGTGCATATTACTGGTTATTCTTTTATTTCAGATGGGGGAATTACAAAAGGCTTGCTCCATGAGCTAAGGGCTTTTGTGAGGGGAAATATATATAAGGGTGTGGAGCTGGTCAGGAAGGCGGATGGGTCTGACTTACAGGAAGCTTTATACTTCTAAGCAGTGTCAAGCCATGATCCAGGAACAAAGAAGTGAGCAGGATTCCGAGAACAAGAAAGCTTGATTCAGACATGACAAGGAGCAGGACAGGGAGCAGGACAAGAACAAGACAAGAACAGGAGGCAAGGAGCAAGACAAGACAAGATTGATTGTAAAAAGACTGGTGTTGATAGTAACTAATTGTACAACAATTAGGTCGGAGCTTTTTACTCACAACTCCAAGCTAATCTGTTCATGAGTCTAATATGGTCATGAGCTAAAAATAGTGACCCTTATCCTCTAGGCATATCCTATAGGAATATCCTGTAGGTATATCTTGCAGACATATCCTGTAAGTATATCTTATAGGCATATCCTGTAACTCGTATCTTGTATCCTGCATCATGTATCGAGTCGTGGATAGCACTCCTCCTAAAAACAAGTTCCACGAGTCTTGGGACTTGGTTTAGCAAGATAACGCCGATGGAAAGCAGCAACTTTGGAAGAAGCATGGAGTAAGTTGGATGCAAGTTCCCAAGTGCGATTGGTAAGTAATAACCTTTTCAATTTATCAAGTATTGAAGTTGACGGCGATGAAAACGAGAATCAAGGATGGCTGCAACTTCGTACTCAGGTTCACCGTCAATGACCACAGGAGGGGGAGGAGAAGAAGCACAACTAGGAAGAGAAGAAGGATGATATGGCTCCAACAAAAAAGTGTAAAACACAAGATGAAGTTTCACCGTAGATGGTAACTCGAGTCGGAAAGCTACATGATTGACCTCAGCCGCAATTCTATAAGGGCCCAATCGTTGAAAATCCAACTTAGAAGAAGGCCTGTTGGTGCAAATATGCCGACGAAGAAGCCACACAAGATCACCAATCTTGTATGCAGGTGCCGGTTGATGATGAGTGTTAAAGGTAAAATATTAGGAGCATAGGACATCCTACTGTGGAGAGAATAAGGGTAGGAAGGTCCGTAGTAAGCATGGAAGGAAAGGCTGTGAAGGAGGAAAATCCTTACCGAGAGGAAAAGGTGCGTAAGGAAAAGGAAGGAAAGGCTGAATCCTTACCGAGAGGAAAAGGTGAGTAAGGAAAAGGAAGGAAAGGTTGTGAAGGAGTAAAATCCTTACCGAGAGGAAAAGAAAAGGAAAAGGAAAAGGAAATCTCGTAAAGGAAAAGGATGATGTGGCGAGAGGAAGGGTAGTTAAGGAGTAGTTAGGGCAAAGGAGAAGGAGTCTCCAGAAGGGTCTCAACAGGAAGTTCTAACAGGAGAAGGGTCTCCATTTGAAGTTTTAGCAGGAGATAAAGGTTCTCTACACTTTGTCTTTTGTGTTCATGTTAGTAATGAAAGGTGCATATTAGAGAATCTTGTGTGTGTTATGTACTCTCAATGAATGGATCTAACAAGGCAATAGCCAAAATCCGTTCTTGCCCTTGACTTTGGAGACCAGTCATAGTGGCACTGGGAGAAGTCTGATATATATATACAGATATATTGAGAGTTGAGAAGGAAAGGGTGTAGCCTTTCCTGTACGTTGTATGAAAGGTTTCCTGTCTGCGTGAAGGAAACAGGTTAAATAGGAAAAGGTGAGGCAGAGAGCCCTTTTCCTGTTTAACAATTGGCGACCACGGAGGGATTTCGCCATTGCAGTGTTAGCATTCATTGAGAAAAGAGGCTAAAAAGATAGAATTCTCATTCTGAAAAAGGCTCGAAAGGTGTAGAGCCGGATGTGTAAAGGAGAAGGAATGAATGGAACCGTGGAGGAACCATCGTCCTGATCCAGCCTTAGCTGATCAGAGGAACCAAAGGCAGGCCAATAGAGTGGCTGCCCAACAGCAACCTGAAACTGACAAAAATAGACGTCAAAATATCCTTGGCAAGATAGTAGAGGATATTGCAGAAACAATACAGAAATCTGAGGCTGATCCAGAGAATTGGAGGCAGTATCAAACAGCTGGTTTAGAGGAGACTGTGAGAGGAACGGAAGGAGTGCCTGTTCATAGACCGAGATTGCAAGGAGAAGGATCTCCTGAGAACTCCCAAAGAGGAAGGGAGGAAGGTGTAAGAGGAAATACACCAGAGCAAAGGGTTATTACAAATATGGCACTTTTCCGGGAATGTTTGGGGGTACGGTGATGTATCCCACATTCTCTGCAGGAAAGAAGGAAAATCCGAAAAGGCACTTACAACAGTTTGAAGAGGTAGTAAAACTGTATAAGGTGACGGATGCAGAAAGGCTGCTTATATTTCCACATACATTGAAAGGAAATGCCTCTGATTGGTATTATGATTTAGAAAAGGAAGTCAGGAGAATTATCAGAAGGTTACTGATGCATTTAAGGAATATTTCAGAAAGGAGGAATTGCCGGAGGAACATTTAGAGAAGTTAAGGACTATCCTTCAAGGCAAAACAGAAAAGATAGATGAATATACACACCGTTTTAAGAAACATGAGAAAAAGTGTAAGGCATATGTGAAGATGGATGCCTTATTGCAATGGTATAAGCAAGGGTTGCTAAAACCATATAGAGATCTAGCACTTACTATCAATGAAAAGGATAGAGAGGATCTCATTAATCAATTAAAAATATATGAGAAGAAGAGAAGCAGATAGAAAAGATTGCAGAAGGAAAGCTCAAAGTATATGGAAGAAAGGAAGAATCCTCTGATGAAGAGGAAGAGGAAGTTGATGTAGTAAAAGTTCGAAAATATCCTATAGATGAGAAAGCATTGGCTCAAATGATGAAAACTTTAAAAGGAATGACAGTTAAAGAGGAGTTAAAGGAAAAAGTATGGTGTACTAAATGTAACAATCTGGTCATACGGTAGAGGAATGTAGACTGCAATTGCCTACATGCCAGATATGCGGAAAGGAAGGACATGTGGCTAGAACTGTAAACATTTCCTAAATCAGAATGTGGCTAGTATAGAGAGAGAAAGGAGAATGGATGAACGTCCACCTCCTAGAAGGTTCCCACCTAATAGGAACCGTGGCAATGAGAGGAATGATAATGTTGTTCCTTATGAGAACATGAACAATATATATGGCAGAAGGAATGAAGTTCCTTATCAGAATAGGAACAGTGGATATTATGACCGAAGGAATGATAATCCTTACGAAATTAGAGAGGAATTATTATGCAGGAAGAAATGGTCCATATAAGTGTGGCAGAATGATAGACCTTATCCTGAAAGAAATGATAGGCAATATAGAGGAGAGGAAAGACCATATCAAGGTCAAAGAGGCAGAAATGATTCCTATAAACAAGGAAATGATAAACAAGGATTGCAGGGTAGGAATTTTCCTTCCCAGGTTTGTACATGTGGTGAAACAGGACATATTTCTAGGGAATGTCCTAGGCGGAAGGTACAACTCTCCTTCCACCAAAACGACTAATGTGCAGCCTACAACACGGCTTATTCAAATAGAGGAGGAAAAGAACGAGTATCCACCCGTGTAAGGGCAGTTATAGCTCTTCAAGAGAAGAAGAAGGAATCCTCTTGTTATGGAGAAGGTGAGGTAGTTACTACTCCTAACAAGAGGAGAGCTTGTTACAGGAAAATGTAAGCAAGCAGGAGCAGGATTCTGACCAGAAAGGTCAGACTGATAATGAATCAGAAGGTACAGATAAAGGTGATATAGATAAAGGTGAACAAAGTTTTTATTACCATTACATGATAAAACAATGGACTCCATGTATCACCAAGCTAAATCAGGAGATAAAGATTACGCTTGGACAATTGATAAAGGTAGCTCCTTATAAGAAACCAGATATTAAATGCATTAAGTTTAGTTCACAAACATCACCTTCACGTGAAGGATATACAGTTTGTAAAATGGATAAGGAAGTACTGTATGAAGGTGATTATGATGGACATGTTCCTTGCATCACAGTATATGTGGGAAGGAATAAGTTAAAGAAGTATTAATAGATGGAGGTTCAGGTGTGAATTTTATTGAGGAAGGAGAATGTAAAAGATGGGTTTAGGACCTATCCAACCGGCTCCATTTAACCTTAAAATGGCTGATCAACGAAGTGTAAGGTCATTAAGCATAATGAGAGGAGTCACTATACAGTAAAAGGATTCAAATATAGGATATCCTTGCTTATCCTACAAAAAGAAGAAAAGGATTGTTTATACTATGTTCTTAGCCAGATTATGGATTAAGTTTGATAAGGTTATTCAGAATGGAAGAACAGGAAAGATAATGGTAGAAAAGGAGAAGGAAAACCAATGATCTACAATCATACTAAAAGGTATGTTAAAAAGAAATCCGACCTCTTGTTTTAAAAGAATATGACTGGTTTAATGGGTTAGATGACCAGAAGAAGTAGAAATCCTGAAAACATATCCTAATTTAAAGGTCTTAACATATATTGACCTTACGTAGTGCTGAAAGGAAAGAAAATTGTTCAGCAGAAGGAAAACGACAGACCTGAATTACAGAAAAGTTTTATAAGGCAATCCTGTATAAGATTGATTTGCAGGAACAACCTTTAGAGTATACATATGTGTATACCACAGATCCTTTAAAGCAAGTGAATATAAACACAGAAAAGAAGCCAAAGGAACAGGAAGGAAAAACTATTCAGGAACAGGAAGGAAAAACTATTCAGGAACAGGAAGAGAAACCAAATCCTGATCCTAAGGAACAAGATGCAGAAAATCAAGTGCTGCAACTTAAGTACCATGAAGATAAACATCCAAAGGAAGGAGTAGGATAGTTGCCGTGAGGACACAGCAACAAATAAGGAGGGGGCAGTGTTAAAGGTAAAATATTAGGAGCATAGGACATCCTACTGGGAGAGAATAAGGGTAGGAAGGTCCGTAGTAAGCATGGAAGGAAAGGCTGTGAAGGAGGAAAATCCTTACCGAGAGGAAAAGGTGCATAAGGAAAAGGAAGGAAAGGGAATCCTTACCGAGAGGAAAAGGTGAGTAAGGAAAAGGAAGGAAAGGTTGTGAAGGAGTAAAATCCTTACCGAGAGGAAAAGGAAAAGGAAAAGGAAAAGGAAATCTCGTAAAGGAAAAGGATGATGTGGCGAGAGGAAGGGTAGTTAAGGAGTAGTTAGGGCAAAGGAGAAGGAGTCTCCAGAAGGGTCTCAACAGGAAGTTCTAACAGGAGAGAGGGTCTCCATTTGAAGTTTTAGCAGGAGATAAAGGTTCTCTACACTTTGTCTTTTGTGTTCATGTTAGTAATGAAAGGTGCATATTAGAGAATCTTGTGTGTGTTTATGTACTCTCAATGAATGGATCTAACAAGGCAATAGCCAAAATCCGTTCTTGCCCTTGACTTTGGAGACCAGTCATAGTGGCACTGGGAGAAGTCTGATATATATAAATATTACAGATATATTGAGAGTTGAGAAGGAAAGGGTGTAGCCTTTCCTGTACGTTGTATGAAAGGTTTCCTGTCTGCGTGAAGGAAACAGGTTAAATAGGAAAAAGGTGAGGCAGAGAGCCCTTTTCCTGTTTAACAATGAGCATCAACATGACGCTTGTACCGTTCCTGTGCCTGCTGAAGATGAACTTGAAGATCCTCATGTACCTGACGAAGATGCTGAAGACGATCCTGTATTGCAAGAGCGAAAGAAGGAAAAGCCGGAGGAGCAAAGTCAAAACGTGGATGATAGCCTATAAGAGCAAAGAAAGGTGTCTGGCCTGTAGATGCGTGAACGGAGTTATTGTAGGCAAACTCCGCCATTGGAAGAAGGTCCAACCAGTTGTCCTGTTGGTAACTGACGAAGCAGCGAAGATATTGTTCCAAGGTCTGAATCGTGCGTTCTAACTGCTCATCAATTTGTGGATGGTATTCTGAAGAAAGATTCGCTTTAACTTGTAGACTCCCGGAGAAGTTCTCGCCAAAATTTGGACATGAATTGTGAGCATCGATCAGAAACAATGCTCTTAGGAAAACCATGGTGTCGGTATACTTTGTGGATCACCAACGGTTGTTTGGCCTGTAGCAGTCTTGTGACATGGTAAGAAATGAGCCTGTTTAGTGAACTGTCAACCACCACAAAAACTGCATCAAATCCACGAGAAGGAGGAAGATCTGTGAGGAAATCCATAGAAATGAATCTCTAAGGAGCAGAAGGAACAGGAAGAGGACGAAGAAGACTAGAGGGCGCGTGACGAGGCATCTTTGATTTATTACAAATGTTACAACTCCGTACAAACTTGTCCACAAAACCTCATAACCCATGCCACCAATAGTTGCGAGTCACCAACTCAACTGTCTTGGCCACACCAAAATGTCCTGTAGCCGGGGTATCATAACAATCCTGTACCACACGAGTCCTGCAAACACTAACAGGAACGTATATGAGACCTTCCCGGTACGGAGTCCGTCCTGTATGACAAACAACTTGTAGTCTATACAGGAACTGGAGGAAGAAGAACTTGCGATGTCAGGACTAATGTGTGAAAACACATTCCTTGCCAAGTCGTCTGTAGCCAACTGCGGGATGTCCTGTAGGAGTGTGGAATCTGCTGGAGCCTGATGAACTTATAGTGTTGCAAGCCGAAGTCGATCAGGACCTAATAACACTTGCTTTTGACAGTCATATGCAGGATCGCTCGGGGTCGGTGCAAGGTAAGAGTGCTTAGACAATGCATCTGCCTTGCCATTTCGAAAACCAGGCCTGTAGATGATGACGAAATTAAAACATGATAGGAACTCCACCCACCTAGCCTATCGTCGACTAAGAACTCGAGCCGTTTGAAAATACTTCAGGTTCTTGTGTCCGTAAGAACTTGTACAGGATGCGCAGCACCTTCCAGGAAATGCCGCCACTCCTCGAACGAATCCACAATGGCCTTGAGTTCCTTGTCATGAATCTCGTAATTGATTTCTGCCAAAAGGAACTTACGAGAGTGAAAAGCTATAGGATGAAGCAACTTGTCTTCTCCAACTTATGATAGAACAGATCCTACTGCAAAATCCGAAGCATCTGCTTTAACGAAGAAGGGACGAGAAGAATCAGGATGTGCTAAAATCGGAGCTGTCGTGAAGGCGTCCTTAAGTGTTGTCAATGCATGTTCCGCCTTATTGGACCAAGAAAACACCCTTGTGCGCTTGGTGAGTTCCGTGAGTGGAAGTACACGCTTGGAGAAGTCCTGTATGAAACGCTTATAGAAGTTTGCAAAGCCAAGGAAACATTGTACGTCTTGTAGACTTGGGCCTCTCCCACTCTGCGATAGTCTTCACCTTGTGCATGTCCATGGAAACGCCAGTAGAGAGACGATAGCCCAAGAACTACAATATCCCTGTCGAAGAAACATTTCTCCAACTTCGCATACAGGCCATGCTCACAAAGCCTATATAGGTTAGTCGTACATGCTTGTCATGAGCCGCCTGGTCCTTGGAGAAAATCAAAATGTCATCAAGGTAGATTACCACAAACTGGTCAAGAAGTCACGAAAGATGTCGTTCACCATGTGTTGGAACACGGCTGGGGCATTGGTAAGTCCGAAAGGCATCATCGTGTACTCAAAGTGTCCATACCTTGTACGAAAGGCAGTCTTTCACTCATTGCATGGACGAATCCGTACAAGATTGTAAGCCCCTCGTAAGTCGATCTTCGTGAACACCTTTGCTCCTTGCAACCGATCAAGAAGTTCCGGGATCAATGGCAACAGGTACCGATTCTGAATGGTGACTTGATTAAACCTTTATAGTCCACAACCAAACGCAAACTCCCATCTTTCTTCTAACAAAGAAGATAGGTGCTCTTGCAAGGGACTTTGAGTGATAAATGAGCCAGATGCCAAGTTTTCCTTGATGTACTGACGAAGAACCTCCAATTATGTAGGTGACAGTGCATAAATCAGTCCGACGGTGGAGTCTTTCCTTTCACAAGATCGATAGGACAGTCGTAGGACCTGTGAACAAGAAGAACTATAGCCTTGTGCTTGTTAAAAACGTTCTGAAAGGAGTGATACTTGGATGGCAGGGAAGAAGGAGGAAAGAAGAAGGAACAAGAGAAGGAGATTGAAAAACAGGGGAGTCAGATACAAGAAAGGTAGAAGAGGACGTAGGACTTACTTGGAAGGCAAAAAGATGAAAAGGAGCAGGATCAGTGGCAAGTTCATGCATGTAGTGGAAAAACTTGGAAAGGAGAAGGAGGGAGCTATGATTGAAAAAGAGGAAGGATCTTGGGGGTGGAATAAAAAGAAGTAATGAAAAGAGGCAGAATTGGGATAAATATGTTGATGTTGACAAATGTACAGGATTGGAAGAATCCTATACAGAAGTCCGTGGATGCACAGAAGTGAGGAGAGCCTGTGAGTGTGCTAACGAACCAATAAGAGGTGGATCCTATTGAGGAAGAACCTTCGACACTGATACAAGATTGGAAGAATCCTGTACAGGAATCCGCGAACTTACAGAAGTGAAGAAAGCCTGCGGATGTGCTGAGGAACTGATATGAGGTGAATCCTATCGAGGAGGAGTCTTCAACACTGATACAGGAACAGGCACGGTCAATCATGTAGCTTGTACTGCCTCAGACACTAAGGATGTATCCTACACACAGGAAGGTACAAGATTGATCCTGGTTGACAGAGAGGAAAACGTGAGCGTCCTAACCTCTAGTCGATCTGAGGATTTGCAACAACGAACCATGGCATGCCCAAAATGATGGGAGTCAACCGAGTCTTGATCAAGTTGAAAGAAAATCGAACAGTTAAATGTGCCATGACTGTAAGAGAGAGGTTTGGTAGCATGGGTAACTGCACAAGAAGCAATCAGACGACCATCGATCACCTCTACAGGAACTGCACGCTTCAACTTCACCACCAAAATGCCATGTTGAGTTGCAAAAGTGTCATTCATGAAGCATGTATTTGCACCAGTGTCTAACAGGGCAAACTCCTTGAGCTCTCGATTATTGAGATGAATGTGTACAAGAAACTTGAGTGATGAAATGGTATGAGCAGCACCAATGGAGCCTGCACCTATGTCCAACTTTGTGGCTCCTAAACGAAGTGAACATTGAAGTTTTCCGACTGAACTTTAACTTCAACTTCACGCGTCTTGAACTTCCTAGCTTTAATAGGACATTCCCCACCTTGTGTCCTGCTTCATCACAATACAAACATAGATTCTCACTGCGGCGACGTTGCTTCTCAGCAGCAGAAAGTGAGCCACGCTTGTATTTCTCAACCTTTATAGGAACTACTCCAGAAGGTGTTGCATGAGTATGTACCACAGCTGCAGGATTGGTTTGCAGGAACTACTAACAGAATTTTTCCTGACGATGCTCGAACAAGCGGTTGTCGTAGCGAACGGCATGTTGCATAATCTCCGCTAATGTTTGGGCCTCCAGTAAGGTAAGGAGAAGGTCCATCACGTCATTCCTCAACCCAAAACGGAAGTGTTCAATCAATGCAGTCTCGTCCCATGGAATGTTCGTGCAAAGTTTCTGAAATTCGGATGCATAAACGGAAGCTGGTCGAGATCCTTGTGTGAGCTTTCATAACTTTGTGCATGCAGAACAGTACTTATCGGATCTCCAAAGCAAGCTTCAAAGGCAGCCACGAAACCTTCAAAGTCTTCCATCAATGGGTCGTCACGCTCCAGTAAAGGGGCAACCCAAGCCCGTGAAGATCCAATTAATAGGGATGCCAAAAGGCCAACCTTTTGTGCATCAGTCGAGTAACGGCGTGGTTGCATGTAAATTAAAAGCCTGATCTACCTTTGAAAATCGACACGATTGCCATTGAACTTTTCTGGCATGTTGATCTTCGCTCCAAAGAAGTGTTCGATGGAGAGGAAACCACGGATGCTTGAGAGAGAGCATGCGTAGCAGCCTTGGAAGATGCATCAGTAGCTACATGCGCCGCGTTGGTGGAATCTTGCAAATTTGTGACCACTTGGTGCAAAGTGGCCAGCTCATGAAGCAATATTTGGTGCTCACGTTGAAATTGCTCAAAATCGACCATGATCTATGAAAGAAAAAAGGAGGAAAATGAAGGAGAAGAATCAAGGAAAAAAGTAGTTGGAAATCAAAAAGCTATGAAAGTAGTTACTATCAAACTGTCAAGCCACGATCTAGGAACAAAGAAGTGAACAGGATTCTGAGAATAAGGAAGCTTGACTCAGAAGCACGGAGCAAGGAGGCAAGGAGCAAGATAAGATAAGAACAAGACAAGACAAGACAAAATTAATCATAGAAAGACTGGTGTTGATAGTAACTAATTATACAACAATTAGGTCAGAGCTTTTATACTCACAACTCCAAGCTAATCTGGTTATGAGTCTAATTTGGTCATGAGCTAAAAATAGTGACCCTTATTCTCTAGGCATATCCTATAGTATATCCTATAGGCATATCCTATAGGAATATTTTGCAGACATATCCTGTAGGTATATCCTATAAGCATATCATGTAACCATCCTGCATTCTGTATCGGGTCGTGACAAGCAGCATTCTGAAATGCTGTAATTGATGGCATTAAGAGGCGTATGCAAGAGTCAAGAATAACTAGCATGTTGTAAAAAATGGAAGTGTTAACCCTAATCAACTTACTGACATCAATGAAGGAGCTAAAGCAATATGGGATTGCTGAGGCAAGATAAATAGTTAAATTTTATAAAAGACATCAAATGGTTGATGAGGAGCTAGTTAAAGGCATAGTAGATATTGATGACTTCATGGGTGACTATGAGTCTTGGAAAGCTTTGGCATCGGAAGAGTTCAAGGGACGGAGTCTTAACAATGTTTGTTGCATTCTTAGTCACTTTAACTGGAAGGATAAATATCCAAACCTACTTAAAGTGGGCTTCATCGACATGCTATAATGTTACAGTATGACTTGGTTTAGCAAGGTAAACTTGGTGAAAATCAAATTTAAAAATGGGCTCAACTTGGACACGTTGGATATGCTTCTAAAAATTTTCTTAGAAGGACCTAATGTAGAGAAGTTTGACTACGATGCAGATGCAGCAGTTGCACATTGGCATGTTCCACTGTTCTGAATAGAAAAATCCGTTTGTTTTGGCAATGCTTACAAATTAAGTTTTAAAGGATCGATCCAAAACAAATTCAAAAAATTCTGATGAGTTTGGTCAATTTTCCCCGTATTGTCTATAACTGGTCTCCGTATGGCTCTGCCAAAAAACGGTCATCTTCATATGTGATTGATGTACAACCTCATAATAAAGCTATGTAGCACATAAGTTTAGGCCATAAACACGTTCTAGTGCCCAAGATGAGATCGTACATAATCGTACGGCTATGTGTACGGAATGTGTATTGAACTTTAACCCTTTCAAAATGAACATGAACTAGCACATCTAACAACCATCATTGTTGGTTTATATCCATTCTATGTCCATTCGGCCTAATATTAAAACACATATCAACATATAGTTTTCATTCAAACACATAGAGATGCCGTGATTTCACAGAATATATAATATCTACTAATCACAAAATAATATAATTGTTTTATGACTAATCATTTGATTTAATAACAACTAAAACTTAAACATGTACTAAATAATAATCAAATAAAATTCATACATTAAAGCATATACTTAACGGCTTTAAATATTTCTAGAATATGCTGTAATTAGTTAGTAAGATATTCATCAATACTTTATACCGCTAAATTTTTATTAATATTCCTAGTCCAATGTTAGAACCTTGATAAAGATTTCTATAATTTTAAATATAACGTTAGATCCTAGTTTTTACTCATCCTCTGTTAAAAGTTGTGACATAACCATCTATATGACACATATAGACATACACAGATTTTATGTATTAACATATACGTCCCTGTGCGTATATATAGAACATTGATCGGTGTACGTGTGTGTGTGAGAGAGAGAGGGAGACATACACGCACGATCGTTATCTTATTTCTCAGGCCACAAATGATTCAGAATGATTTGTTCACAACAATAAGTTAAGTCCTGGTAGTACATTATACAACGTGTGTGTGTGCGCGCGCGCGCGTGTATATGTGACATTGTATACTGAATGCTATGTTACAAGTCAAAAGATTAGGGTAATACAAAATATAAATCATATACACAACAATATTCTAGCATATTCATATATATAGGTTCAAGTAGAAGGGCTAATATTATACCTATATAGATGAGATACATTTATTTATATTTTAATATTTATGAAATATTATACTTTCTTTAAGAACGAGAGAAAAAGTAATCAATATAAATTATGTAAAATATAATTAATTAAATATCAAATATATGATTATAAAAGTAAAAATGGGAGATGTGACGTAATGAATATTCTAGGAATATTTGGCTTAAACCCTAGGTAAGACCCCTATGGAGGAATGCAGTGCGTGGAGTGTGCAGCTTGCCCAGTTCGTGCCGCCGTTGTCCGATTCTAATCTCGGATTCTTCATAGAAGGTGCGTGCGTATTTGCATGTATGCAAGTATAATCCAGGAATTTTAGGCAAGGGCGCATGGATTGTCTCCAGATCGGCCGTTACTCTCACCGTCTACAAATCTCCCCCCACAATCGCCGTTGTTCTTAATGGGAACATCCATGTATGTACATACATACATACATCACGCACATACACACACAGATATATATATCTGTGTGTGTGTGGGTGCATTACATTTTTATTTATATTATACAGGGTTTGGATGGAATCCGTTAGCTCTGCTTATATACATTTTGTATTTGTATATACACATACAGCACTGACACAAATAGATTGTTTGGGCATATCTGATAAAATTATGATATATACACACCATGTACATATAGTTATGTGTATACACATATAACCCGTATATACTGTTTTTCATTTAGACACAAGCCAGCAGTCAACGTCCATGTCATTCTTGTATATTGTTCTGAGTCATTTTGGGCACTCTGGATATATATACTCATTTTTAAGGGTATATAACGTGTGTTCTGTATATGTGAGTGCATATGTGTGTGCGTTGTATACTTGTTTATGTATATGAACACAGTGCAGACGAATCGAAGTTCTGGGTGGTTTCCATGAATTTCTTGATGTATATATATAGAGTATAGGTAAAGTTACAGATAATTTGTTTCCATATGTACATACATACATACATACTTACATAAATCTATGTGTATATCTACATTATATACATGTTTATGCATATATATACGCTAGACATGCATATACACTCTACTTCTTTTATGGAAGCTTTATACGTGCTTTCATATGTAGTCTACTGACGTAGACACAAGTCGTATATTTTGTCGGCTTTTTGGGATTTTTAAACTTTGATTTGTATATTTGGAACGTATTTTCCAATATTTACTCGTATATAGACGAATTATGTATGTATGCTCTGGATATACGATTAGTACATCGTTCTGTAGTCAACTACATTCATCTGGATTCTTTTGGCATATTCGATGCTTATCCATAACGCAATGGTAGAGTATAGAAAATGTAATGTTATCAGTAGAAGATATGTGTTTGCAACGCAATGGTAGAATATAGAAAATGTAATGTTATCAGTAGAAGATATGTGTTTGTATACAGACAAAAACCACGCTGTGTATGGATGTCTCTGTCTGTATGTAGCGCATAAACATGTATGTGTGCAAAGTTAGTTACTTGGCTTTAATATTACATAATTTGTATATTATAAATGTGATAAATGTGAATTAGATCATTTTTCATATAAGCGTGTAGTATGTCTGACATGTACTTACTAGTCATACGAACGTATACATAAGAAATGTAACTACGAATATGTACGTATATATGTACACATTGGTTTTTGTTTTCTGTTGGAAAACGAGTGCTATTTCGTGCAATTCATGTCTTAGACACAGTATGAATGTATGTACACACATATACATATTCACAGAATTTAGATAATACACATACGTATCATACATTTTAGATATGTAAATACGTTCGTACATAGACGTAGCGGTATAAGATTCACACGTAGGTGTGTTGAGTTAAATACTACAAAGTGTATGCCTGAGCACCTTTTGTTTTCTAATATCACGTTTGCATACATTATACTATGTACTAATACGTTACAGTACACGATTTTGTTTACGGAGGTTTATATGAAACAGACTGCACAAATATACATGTGTCTACGAATCGTATATTTTGTCCGCATTCATACTACAAAATAAACGTCGTATATGATGTTTGATTGCCCAAGTACTATCTACGTACGTACGTGTGTGTGTGTGTTGCACCAGCGCACAAATACACCAGATAATGATGCCTACGCATAGTCGCTCACCATAATTCCTGCTATACTTAACCTCAAAGTAAGATCAAATTTATATGTATAATACGTCTGTCTATATTTCATGAAAATATATCATGTGAAGTGTATATGAAACTGTGTATGTGTGTGTATGTGTGTGTTGTGTGTTGTGACTATTTTACTGAACAGGAAGAGCATTACATTCCGCTGCTGTCGTTTGCACGGGCTCGGACCTCGGGTGGTTCCAGCATAATTCTGGCAAGCTTCACAAAATCAGGAACTGTGAGTCTCTCTCTCTCTCTCTCTCATGCGCATGCACGCGCAGACCACACGTAGTGATTGTTTGAACGTTATAACGATTGGTTATGTTCCAGACTCATAAGTTTGCCATGCGGTTTTTCAATGGCTGTGATGCTGAAGCATGTTTCAGACTTCTTCAGGCTAGTACTTCGTATTTACTGTACTCTTAAGCATATAATCGCTCGCACATAGAGTATCGTTATTGTTTGCATTGATAATTGTTTATATGTTTGTTTTTGTTCCTCTATTAGGATATTATGAATTCTGAAGAAAGCTACAATCTGCGTAGGAGCTTAAATAGGAATCGGTTTTCACTTTGTTTAAGCACAGCACCACTTGAAGGTCAACCGTAAAAGCAAGGTTTAATAAGTACTAATCATAGTTAATGTTAATCTTCAGGCACATATTCAGAGTCAATGCGAACAGTTGAACAACCTCCGACTAAAGGTCTCTCTCTCTCTCTCTCTCTCTCCTAAGTTCTGTGAATTATTTCAGATGTAAATGAAGAGGCAATGCAATTATGTTTTCACTCTGCAGCTGAAGGTTAGTCTACAACATAGATATACACACTCTTGCACGTATGCACACCACTTCCTGTTTGGTGTGTGCCTCTGTGTATAATGTTTGAACCGAGGTTCTTAAACTGAGTTTTAAGAAGCTAATCCGAGTTTATGTTAATCTTCAGATGCAAATACGGATCCTGTTTCTTCTACGAGCACCTCCTTGAGGGAGCAAATAATCGTAAGCAAAATAATTATTCTTATTCATAACCTTAATGTGTGTGTGTGTGTGTGTGCGCGCGCGCTTACTTGCCTGCGTGTGTGTTTCTGCATGTGTGTGTGTGTGTGCGCGTGCGTGCGGATGTACGCAGTGTCTGAACTTATATTGTGCATATATGCAGAGATGTCTTTTGGATCCCTCCTTTCCAGGCAAGTGCTATCTAAGAACACTTTTTATCTACTTAAAAGATAAGCATTGACATATATTCAAACACACACACACACACACACACACACACACACACACACACACATATATATATATGAAACTATTATCTATACATTATATATGCTTTTGCGTACACTCTCTGTGTGCGTGCGTGCGTGCTAATATGCAAGTTTATCGCATAGTCTGTGCTCATCTAATATATATTTTTAAACGCATGCTGTCGAATACTGACCTGAATGTCATATACACATACATTTTACGATACATATTCTTTTGTATATGATGTATGCGCATAGATACATGCATGTATTATGTATGCACATAGATACATAACATACATGCATGGAGAGAGAGAGAGGCCTCGTAGAGCATATACGTATTCAGATTCAACACATACACACAAGAATATTCACTGTGGTCATGCATCCTTTACGTATATGTGTATGCAGATACGTAGTGTAATTGCTCTCTCTCTCTCTCTCTCACACACACACACACATACACACACGCATACACACACAGGCAAATTAATTTAATAATTAAAGTTACCGTTAAAGATCTTACGTTTGAACTTATCACTACAGAGTTTGTAAAGGAAGTGGAAGAAGCCTGGCACGAGTTAGAAGGCGACACCATGCAATACCTAAACAAGTAAAAATTTAAAAAGTTGATATTGTACAACGCACCTTCACTGGAATATTCTAATCAATTCAGAAATTGTTATTACGGAAAACATAATTTTATCAATTTAATATGTTAGTTAATATAAACTAACTAATTTTTCACTTCTTTTAACAGGCTACGACTATGATGTACATTTTTGGTAGTCTATAGATCTCACGCATATCTACGGTAACCTTTTCTATGGGACGTTAGCTGTTACTATCGGGCGGAATATTCATCGTGAAGACGGCTTCACGTATATGGTACGGTGGCCGGTTTTTGGATTTATGTCTAGGTCGTACCGTACGGCTTTTCTATGGATGAAGAATGCGGGAAAATTCTAGGGTTCTTCATCGAGCGCCTGTTCTTCTCGCTGAGGATCGATCGATTGAAGAGCGACCCAATGTCGGATTACCAAGGTATGTTCATTTTCTGTGTTCTTTCCTGTCTGGAATTCGATTTCTTTGCTTGTCGGCTCAAAATGTCCATATTTTCTTCTTTGTTCATCTGGAATCTCCAGACTTTCTCGGTTTTCGACCTCAAAATCCTCGTTTTTCTGTCCGGATCATGTGCTTTTCTTATCGCATTTCCTTCTTTTCATGTCAAAATGCCATATTTTCTTCTTTTTCCTCCGTTTTCTTGTCCGAATCTTGTGGATTCATCCATTTTCTCGTTTTTCTCAGTATTCTCTATCGATTGATGTGTATTTCATCTTAGCTTTCTAGTCGGAAATCCGTACTGATCTTCTTTTCTTTTGATCTTTTTCAAGGAATTAGCACCGCGGAGATTTTCGGACTTCCGGAGGTATATTGATTTTCTCTCGTCTTAGTTTCTGCATGTATCATTTTGCGGTATCTTCAGCTCTGCCAGGTAGCGGACGAGCTCGAGAACAACTTCGACGAGCTGCCGTGGAGTACCGAGCAGAAGAAGCGCAAGAGGAAATCTTCCCTAAGCGACTCCAAGAAGGAGCAGGTTTCCTCAGGCGAGGAAGAAATCTGTTCAGGTATTATCACGAATCACGTTTTCTATAGACAAATCGAATTTCTTTCCTGCAGAACATCCGACAGCTGGAGTTGTCTACGAAATAGACCATGAGCACATTCCTGAAAGCCTAGCGTCATCCCAGTTGGCTTCCCTCCGAGTTGTTGAGGTAAGGATTCTCGAACTGAAGCTTTTCCTTGTTCAGACGCTCTGTTTTTCCTTCCCCAGGTTTCGGAAGTGAGCGAAGAGCAAGTAAAGATACGATTTCCCAGTGCTGAATCACTGAGAGAGTTTCTCAAGAAGAATGCGGAAAACCTCTCGTCTTTGGGGGGGGGCCTGGTGGAAAAGCCGGAGCTGGACGAGGAGCTATTGATAACCATCGAAGATGCTGAGCGGATGTTGGTCCGGGAAATATCATGTACCGAGCTTCTCCATCGGGGCCTTTCGGACAACTTCTGGCTGGCCGAAGACGATAAAGGGCACGTGATCAATACGGTTACAAGCAGCCCAAGGAGGTGGGGAGTCCGAAGAAAGTCCAGGAAACGAAGCCGCGTTGCGAAAGACAAATGCAATCTGCAGCTGTTAATTAGCAAACTCGAGCTACCGGAGCCAGATAGCGATGAGAACGACATAGTTCCTCTTCTGCTTCGCAACAAGACGAAGGTGAGCAAACTCGAGCCACCGGAAGAAGATAGCGATGTTAACGATGCGGTTCCTCTTCGGCTTCGCAACGATATGAAGGGAAGATGGTCTACTGGCAGGTAAGTTCTCCAATTCGTACATTTTGTTGATGCAGTCCGTAGTTTTATAGTACATGTAATTTACAGTAGAATATTGATAATGATATACACATACACGTTTATGTCTGTACTTATTCCAGTTCTAGTAATAGTAGCTGTTTTGTATTCTCCGGACAGATATGCGAATGCCCAGCTGAAGCTCGTTGAGATCCTGCATGAGAAAGCAGGAAAGCCAGGCCAACCCGTCTCGAGAAATGTACTCCGAGCAGAAGCAAGGAAGCACATTGGTGACACCGGCCTGCTAGATCATTTGCTAAAACACATGTGGACAAAACCATCGGCGATGGGCAACGTTTTCGAAGGTATAATTATACGCACACACATACGCTGCACACGCGCGCACGAAATACATTTACTTACACAAACACAATACGCTTGTTTAGCTAATGTGGTTCGTTTCACAAGGCGGCATAACTCAGAAGGGGCATGGAGTACTGGCTTGAAGACGCTGCCCTGATGGAACTCAGGAAGTCGGCAGGCGTAGAAGACCCGTTTTGGCTTCCTCCTCCTGGATGGAAGCCCGGTGACAAGGTTCCCGACCACGTGTGTACATGCCGTAGTGGAATGACTTCTGCAGAGATTGCAGAGATGGAACGTCTTAAGCAAGAGATCGAGGACCTAAAGAGGTACGCAATAGATGAAGTTTCGGTCTTAATGCTGCTTTTGTTTTCATTACAAGCAGTGAGGTGCGATCATCGAAGGCCTCTCCAATTGAACCGGAGAGCTTAACAGAGAACATGCAGCAGTTTTGGCAAGACAGCGAGCTCAAAGTAAAAATGAGAAATGAAGTTGAGGTCTCTCTCTCTCTCATACACAACACACACACACACACACAACACACACACACACACAGTACTTGTCATTTGCAATGTGGACATGACGCTTTTCAGGACCTGAGGGCAAGTATAGAGGAGCTACAGGGGGCATATATTCACTTACACGACTTCCATCTTGAGAACAAGTTTCTCTACAGGACATCACTGGTAAGCTTTCCCATCTTCAGTTTATGTTTTCATCTATTAAACAATAATTAATTTTATTATCTATCTCGTTCAGGATTACGGCTGCGAGAGCACCAACAGGTAGTTTCACTATCGCCGTGTGTGTGCTCGTGAAATATATGCTGACATTGTTTTTTCACTCTTCAGTTGCATGAGTTGCATTCAGGAGAGGATGCACAAGCTCGAGGTCCAACTTAACGACATGGTCAAGGTAATTTATCAAGTTTTCTATATTGAACATATAACTTATGGCCTGTTCTTACACACACACACACACACATATATATGCACATATGTCACTTCAAACATTAAGTTTGCTGTACAGGAGTACAGAGACGAGAAGCTGAATATGGAAACGCGATATGCAAAAATGTGGAAGCTTGTGTCCGCATTAGAGGTACATGAGGCTTTTAAGATGTATTCATTATAGACATTTGTAAACTTGATGTATATATGTTAAAGTTATTTGTAGGAGGCCGGCTTGGTGCACCCCCCATGTGATGAGCCCCTCGTCAAAATGGAACAAGGTAAAAGCATGTGTGTGTGTGAGAGAGAGAGAAAGATTCATCTAATGCGTTTAAGTTTTCAGCAGAAATCTATAATCTGGATCAGGAGATCGCATGGCTGGGCCTGGCGCCGCCACTGATAATCATCTAACTTTAGTACGTTTAGTCATTTTGCATTCCCTTAACTATGTTTTGTAATATGTAGTTTAGGCCTAAACTGAGCTCTGAGCTCATTGTTGTGACTAATGGAATATACACAACCTTTTTATATGTACTGTACATGAGTTCGAATCCGCTTGCACACGTTTGGCATAACGTGCCACGTGTCATGGAAGATTCCGCCCTTCCAGATCAAATTCGAAATTTTAGGTCACTTGTTTTGAGGAACAATGACGGAAGCAGGGCTGAAGACGTCTTCACCAGAATTTGCATGGTAAGTCAAATTTTGCTAATTATTTAATAACTAATTTTCTCTTTTTTGTATTTTTTGATAATCATTTTGGTAGGATTCAAGGCCGATGGGTTCGTACTGGACACATTTCGGAAGAGATCCGACGGCAAAGAGATCGGGTCCCAAGGAAAGTAATTAAACACGTGTAGACACACACAATTTCGTACTGTGTGTGTGTGTGTGTGTGTGTGTGTGTGTTAATTTTATGTAGTATGAATGTAATTTTGTCACACAAAGATACACATTATGCTTACGATAGGGTACCGTTAATAATTTTACAACAGGAGGAAGACTGGGAAATATCCGATTCCGGGGTACATGGGTCATATTCCCGATCACAACCCAGATACCGCTACAGCACATGACGAGAGGCCATCAATCAAACACAAGATGCTTTTGTTCGACTTGGACCAGTATTCACGGGATCGCTGTTGGCCACATTTCAAAGGCTTCAAACCTCAGGTTTGAGTGTTTTTGCGATGACTCTGTGTTTATTTATGTGTCTCTATACATATAGACACATAATGTATCAGCTAATATAGAGCACGATGTGTGTGTGTGTGTGTGTGTGTGTGTGTGTGTGTTGATTGTTACATTGAATTTCCCAGGCAGAAGTCAACGTGAAAGATTACAAGCCGCTTCTCCAGGTTCAACCACCTACGATTATTTCAATCAGCGGTTGCAGAGAGCAAACTCTATTCTAAACAAGCCTCCTCCTAAAAGAGCTGCGGTAAGAACGCAAGTGAATATTTGTATACAAATATGTATAAAGCATAAGCATCATATCGAGTTGTTTTATACTGTGGGCACTGGAAATGGGTACACGTATTTCCTCCTAGGCACCTCGCATGAGTAGCAATATCTATAGGAACTATATATATTTATGAGTATATATATGTGTATGTGTGTGTGTGTATAAATATATAGATAGATAGATAGATACACACATACTATTATTAGTTGGTATCTTTCTAGATCTTATCTGTTATTATAGCATCATGTAAACACTGAATATAGGAGCCTCATATGTTATATTTTAGGTGTCATCACTAATGTACAATTCAGAGTACTTTACTATATACTTTTGTATGTAAACGATGTTTGCAGCATGTCAGTGGAGTCAAGTCTTAAGTTTCTCTCAAGGAGATTCGGAAACAGTATCTGCCAATGGAATGGTAGTGTGTTGTGTGTGTGTGATAGAGAGAGAGAGAGAGAGAGAGAGACGTGTCTAGTCATTGTTAAATACTTTGTAACAGGGAATGGCCGAGGGCTACTATAAGTATGCACGACCATATGAGGGATCGTTACTTGCATTGCAAGCAGAAAAGGCGTTAGCTTCTCGTTACCTATAGCAGATATGCCAATTTTTTCCACATTGAGGTATGCCGGATATGATATAACTATGTAGGAGATATGAAAGTATGAATGTAAGAGAAGCTACACAACGTATTGAAGATTATGCAAAAAGTTTATTTATGTACGATGACCCTCATGGTGATGTATATGTTTCAAACTCTTCTGTTTCATATACAGTTAAATAGACATAATGATCTTGTAATACATATCATATACGGCTACAATTATTTTAATTACTATCGTATAATAAGTTTATTTAATGTGTCTTCTGTGTGTCTGTTACTAACGCGTCTTAAATCCATGTGGCACTATAACCCATATTAAATCTTAAATCTACGTGGCACTGTTAAGGTTATTAAATTTATAAATAGTCATTTTAAATCCTAATCTCATACAGCACACTTATACTAAGTTAAAGAATAATAATTATAATTAAGGATTCACCTTTTAAATAGGGTTTAGGGCTTAAGATTTAAGATGTTAAGTCCAACTTAAGAATAAATTTATTAAATTAAAATAATAACTAAGTTAAGAATTATTTAAATAGGAAACTTAAGTACAAATAAACCTAAGAGCTTAGTTAAGTATTTAATTTAAAAGATAAACTCACTAAATTAAAAATAACAATTAAATTAATAATTTAATTTATAACAACTGAGTTAAAGGTTTATTAATTAATAAATTATTATTAAATAAATTAAACTCAGCATGTCTTTAAATAAGGACTATTCTTAAGACTCACATAATCTATATTAAGCCAGGTGTCTTCAATATAAATGTCTATATACATGTGTTGATGCGAATGTTTTTGCAAATGAGTTTTAAAATCTAACTTTAAAATAAATATTTGATGCACATGTGAAATATACTCTGGAATATTTTAAGTATATTCTTTTTTATTGGTTGAGATAAAAAAAAAAAATAATTTAGATACGAGCGCAGCACTATTAAATTCCTAATAGTATATATATACACTATGTAGTAATCCTGATTTGAGTGTGTTTACTTGCTCATTTTAACATAGAGTTTTTAAATATAACATTAGTGGGTCTGTTTAATAAATTTCTCATATATATATTGCAAGCAGCAGTATTTCATGGCGTATACATATAATATAATACATATACACACGTTTATACACAATACTTGTAGACAAGCGTGAATAGTTCCTCACCGTTAGATCTCCTTTCCAAAATGAATCACGACCGTTATCCTTGTGCCTTCCATGCAAGTTCATGAAGAATGTGCGTGACGCGTGACGTAGGTATACTGTTGCTGCTAAGGTACAAAAGGCCGGCGTTCTTTCTTCTGTTTCTAGCGGCAATCACGCGTTTCCTTCTCTTTTAATAAGGAGCATTCCTCTATGTATTTCCCACACAGGTTTCAGTTTACACATAATTCATTTTCATATATATTTTTTTCATTTAATTCAGCATGGAGGAGCCTGCTCAGAGAATTCTTATGATGCTTATGTTACTGTGGTTTTCTCTCTTTGTGTGGTCGAGGGCTCAGATATGCAAATGCGGTCCGAGTGACGACTGCTGGCCATGCGACGAGGAATGGCAAGCACTGAATTCATCGGTTGGCGGTAGGCTGCTGAAGCCGACGCCGCCCGCGTTACCCTGCTACTCAGGCAACGCCTCAGCAGAGTGTTCAGCCGTCGTTTCAAGCTGGACCGATCCACATTGGCGGCTTGGCCAGCCAGGTGCATCCCAGTACACAAACTGGGAAGCATCAGCTACACAAGGAGGCTGCCCTCTGAATGTGTCTTCACTCGGGTGCTTACAAGGTAACCTCCCTGAGTACCTAGTAAACGCCAGCGGCATCGCGGACGTCCAACAGGCAGTGAAGTTTGCGGCGGATCACAACGTGCGCCTTGTGGTTAAGACCTCGGGACACAGCTACAATGGCCAGAGTACCGCTCCAGGGTCTCTCAGTATATGGACACGGTACATGAAGAATGTCACGTTCCATGACGATTTCCGATCCACCGGTTGTGGAGTTACCACCGGGGTGACTGCAGTGAGCACTGCAGCGGGAACACTATGGGAGGATGTGTACGATGGTGCTGAATCACGTAACCTAGTCGTGGTTGGAGCTATGCCGGGTTCGGCTGGGACGAGCGGAGGCTACGTGCAAGGCGGAGGGCACGGTCCGTTATCCCATATGTTCGGTCTCGCAGCCGACAACGTGTTGGAGTTTGAAGTCGTGACAGCCGACGGGGAGCTCCTTGTGGCAAATGAGTGCCAGAATCAGGACCTCTTCTGGGCACTCCGAGGTGGCGGAGGCGGGACATTCGGAGTCGTGGTTTCCTCGACTCACCGGACGTATCCGGGATTCAACAAAGTTGTGGGAGTGTTTTACAGCATTCAGTCTAGCAATGCACCTTCTCTCCTGGACGTGACCAAGAAGTTCATCGAGATCCAGCCGAAACTCTCCGAGAAGAAGTTTGCCGGCTACTTCGAGCTCACCACCTCCAGGCTGTTTTTCGGCTACCTCATACCGGATGGAGATCCCGGCGTGGTTAATGAGACGCTAGCCGGCTTCCTCGGTTACGTTTCTCAGCAACCAGGACTGACTCTACAGCTTGCAAATATGAAGACGTACACCTCATTTGGTGCGTGGAGATCGGCAGCGTCATGTGTGTATAACAGTCCTAGTGTGTGGAGTCCACCGGCCGGAACTTAGCGGTTGCATCGAGGTTGATACCCGCAAGTGTGATGACGGACTCCTCAATGCAGCTAGCTCAGGCGATGGTTAATGTACTGATGAACGGGATAAACCGCATAGTCGGGTGTTTCACCGCCGGCGGCAAGGTGTCTGAAGAGCGAGACAATGCAGTAAACCCCGTCTGGAGGCAAGCTCTATGGCAGCTTGTTTTGCCCACCTCATGGCCAGAGGGAACACCTCTAGAGGAGCAAATGCAAAAGGCTAGCAGACTCACTTACGCAAACATTCTGAGGGATGTTACAACCTCTTCAGGATCCTACTTGAACGAGGCCGATTATAACGAGCCGGATTGGCAGCGGTCATTCTTTGGAGTTAACTACGAGCATCTCAAGGCAATAAAGAAGAAGGTCGATCCAAATGGAGTGTTCCTATGTCATAATTGCGTTGGGAGTGAAGATTATGAAACTAGTTGTAAGATTTGAATGGTGTAGATATTCTTTTTAATAATTGATGAGTCTGTCCGTTTCAATGTGTGAGTCAGCATAGATCATAACCAGTTTATTTATTCTTTTAATAAGCATTTAACCTGACATAGATATTCTTTTAAAAAGCATTTAACTATAATATAGCAATATTTAAATATTATTATTGTTTCATTTAACCATGACTAAAGCACATATATAATGTTTAAATATCATTATTGTTTGATTTATAAAACACATAAATAATGTTTAAAATATTTAGGATTTGAATATACAATTTCTCTTATCTAATAAATATTTAACCATGACATAAGACATATATACAATGTTTAAACATTGTTATTGTTTAGGATTTATTTATACAATTTCTTATTTCAAATTATTTTCATTAATAATTAATTGTCTTTAACAATTGTACATAAAGAACTTCATTATTTGTTTAATGTAATAATTTAAAAACAAGATACTCCATATTTATAATTTATATAATATCGCTAGTTTGAATAAATATTAAACATACTTTGAATTATGTATTATTTTGATTTTGTTTATTTAATAAGGTTTTTTGTGAAAACAAAAAAAAAAATAAATAAACTATTCTATCTATCCTTTAATTAAATATTTAATTATGACATAAGACACATATATAATGTTTAAATATTAGGATTTGATTATACAACTTTTCTTATTTATCATTTTAATAAATATTTAACCATGATATAAACACATTTATGATGTTTAAATATTGTTATTGTTTAGTATTTGTTTATACAACTTCTCATTTCAAATTATTTTCATTAATGACTAATTATATTTAACAATTGTACATAAAGAATTTCATTACGATACTCCATATTTATAATTTATATATTATCATTAATTTAAATAAATATTAACATATTGAAATTTTTTATTTTGCTTATTTAATAAGGCCTTTTGTGAAAAAAAAAACCCTATTTTATCTATCCTTTTAAAAAACATTTAATTATAACATATGATACATATACAATGACCATGATATGTACAATGTTTAAATATTGTTATTTGATTATACAACTTTTCTTATTTATCCTTTTAATAAACATTTAACCATGATATAAACACATTTACAATGTTTAAATATTGTTATTATTTAGGATTTGTTTATATAACTTTTCATTTTAAATTATTTTTTATTGATGACTAATTGCATTTAATGATTATATATAAAGAACTTCATTATTTGTTTAATGTGATAATTCAAAAACATGATACTCCATATTTATAATTTAAATTTGAATAAATATCAAATATATTGAATTGTGTTTTGTTTTGATTTTATTTATTTAATAAGGTCTTTTATATAAAAAAAAAAAAAAAACCTATTTTATTTATCGTTTTAATAGACATTTAATAATGACATAAAATAAAAATGTTCAATATCTCTCTTGCACTCATTTACATTACATACACATTCATAGTTATTATGATCACGAATTTTTTGATATACAAACCACGTTTAAACGGTATCACCATGTTCAAGTTGTGTTAAAGAACTTGAAATCTAAAGGTAACTCGTGTATCAAACAGCCCTGCACAAATTTTAGGCTGGCCCTTTCAACATTTACTTAATTCTTTAAATAATGTGAAATTATTAAACATTTTTAGAACATTTTATGAATTAAATTAAATTTGTTTTTTAAATTATTCAATAAAATAATATTTATATTCCTAAATCTTTATAATATTTTCATATATTATTCATTTACTTTAATATATATCAACATTAATACCAATTAATTTTTCTTCAGAAATCATTATTCTTTATCCGTTTCACTTTTAAAGTCGTAAATTTTAAATACAACACTTTTATCTTTAATTATATCACTTTTATCACCTTAATAATAAACTATAATAACATTAAATATTAATGCTTTTTCATTTTCTTATTTAAGAATTACATTTAAACTTGTGTCGCACCCCAATATTTTAATATTTTATTCTTTTTAAGGAATATCATTTAAAATTTCGAAATACGAAACATTTTACATTCTCATCCTATTATTAAAGTGAAGTAAAATAAAGAAAATATAATTTTCTTTATATTGGTAATAAATTATATTTAAAAGACTCTTTCGACTTTAGGGAATATCTTTTTTTTAAAAATTAAAAATTTATAAAACAATGATTACTAAATTAGAATTAATTATAATTTGTTATTATATGTATTTCTAATTTAAAAAAGAAGTATGTATTAAGGAAACATCACTAGAAATTAATTTATTTATAATCACAATGAAGAATATAAAAAAGAAAACATGAAATAATATATTTAAAAACAAATAAATATAAATTTAAACCCTTCAAATGACTTGTGTATTATATATATATGGGCATATTATTGTATATAATAGTTGCAATTAAACAAACAAAGCCTTCACAAAATAAATTGTCAAAGAAATTAATAATCCTTATTATAAATTTTCTTATACGCCTAAAAAGATAAATATGATTAAAAACACACGTAATTATAAATTATTATAAAGTAATTAATAAATTAAAAACATAAGAAATCAGATATATACAATAAGATACAATATATACAAATTACATGATAAGGTACAATATACATCGGTTACGCATGTGTACTATACACAAATATTAATGTACTTATGAAATGTTTAATTATACATGTTAATTGTACATTTATAAAATTAATGCCTTTTAAAGTTAATGATATATTAAACATGCAAATGTCTTATTTAAATGAGATTTTAATTTGTTTATGTATTAGTGTTGTGAATACTATAGATGTATATAAAGATATAAAAGTAAGAACGTCTTTTATATAATCACATGTGTGTGTATCTTTACTAAGTGTCTTTAAAACCCTTATGTATATATATAATATAAAAAACATTTTAAATACTCATTATCAACTTTAAGTATTTTAAAGCAATTTACATTGCAACAAAAGGTTTAAAAAAGCCTTATTAAATAAGCAAAATCAATATAAAACACAGTTCAAATTATCACATTAAATAAATAATAAAATTCTTTATGTATAATTGTTAAATGCAATTAATCATCAATAAAAATAGTTTTAAAATATAAGTTATATAAATAATCATAAACAACAATAATATTTAAACATTGTATATGTGTCTTATGTCATAATTAAATATTTATTAAAAGGATAATAGAATAATTTTTTTTCCTACAAAAAGACTTTTTTAAATAAACACAATCAATACAAAACACAATTTAATATGTTTAATATTTATTCAAACTAGCAATAGTATATAAATTATAAATATGGACTATCATGTTTTAAATTATCACATTAAATAAATAATGAAATTCTTTATGTCATGGTTAAATCAATTGTTAAGTATAAATGATTAAGTATAAGATGATTAAATATTATTAATTAAGTAATTTATTAAAATATTTAGATCTCTCCTCTATTTATCTATCACATAGATAATATGTATAATTGTACTCCGTGTTTATATATTATATGACACAATGTGTATATATATGATCTATTATTTTATATATAAATTGTATATATAAAATACTATTCAAAGCCCTGATTTTATTATTCATATAAATTTGAAATTAATTTTTTAATATATATATTAATACTAATATAATAAATAAAATAAAAAGTTATTTATATTAAATGATATAAGTTCAATATATGACACATATATTGTGTATGTGTGTGGGATGCAGCTAGATATACTTATCCAAGCTTAGGGTTAACAGGGGTTTAGGGTTCTTGTAAGCTCCTCCTCGCCGGCGCCCTTGAGCAGCTCCGTGTGTGGAATGTCAAACAGGGTATCTTTGTGCACGCTCTCTCCCCTGCTTTGCCCCAATCCGGCAATCGACCTGCAGTCTCTTCCATTTGCTGTATGCCCTCCTCTTCCTCACTGGTAAGCTTTTCATTATGTGTAATGTGTATATCACAGGAAACATATCGCTCTTTCTCCACTTAAACTGTCTATCCGCCTTTCTTAAAGTATCTCCCTTTCTCCACTCATGTCTATTTGCGTACTTCTTCAAGATAGTGTATATGCTCTTTCATATTCAGTGTTCAGTGTTCAGCTGTGTAGTGCGTGTACATATATGTGTGTATGTATGTATATATCTTTATTTTATATACAAATACACCATAAGATTTTCCGTATTAATTTATAAATATCAGTTGTTGTGATTAACTGATAGACACCATTTGTTGTCTGCTCTTGTAGCCATGGATATTTAGATACTTCATTTTTACTGTAGTCGTTTCATATAAATAGTACTTCATATAGAAGTATGTAGAGTGATGTATCTTCAGCATACAATATATATACCTCACATATCAGTCACACTTATGTACGCACAACTCTGTGTGTGTGTGAGAGAGGGAGAGATACATACTTTAAGATTTGTTATTTTGAGTCTATAAATAATGAACTTTGCCAATAGTATATGTCTTAGGTTCAGTTGTTGGAACAAAACAGGGTCATTACTGGCTACTGGAAGCAAAGACACGGACATTATTGCATGGGATTCAGTAGGTAGACGGGTTTATTTCGCTTACAAGGCCATCGTGATCAGGTACCATTTATCTACATGTTAATGCATACATACACACATATACCATATAGATACATACGTAATGCACATGTTTTGATTGCGATCTGTGTGTATATACTTCCTTTAATACAGGTAACGGATGTGGTGTTTATCGAGAAGGGACGCAGATTAGTGAGCTCTCTAAAGACATAGTCCGTGTATGGGATTTGGAGACACAATCATGCGTACAAACAATCGTTAATCACCGTAGTGAAGTTTGGTCAATAGTCATTGAGCTATATTGTGACAGGTAATATATACTTGGTTTAGTACTATAATACTTATTCCGCGTAGAATATTGTATACGGTAAGATTTATGTATATGCTTGTACATGTATGATACACTAATTTTGTTATCTTTTGCTCAGGTGGAGCAGATAACGAGCTTATAATGTTCGAGATTTCATCGAAGGAAACAGGTATGTGATGCAAAAGGGTAACAGATATAGTACATATCTTTTACTTCCTAGTAACACATACACACGAACGCACACTTACACACGCCGCAAATGTCTAACATGTACACTACAAGATACTATATATAGTGCATAATGTATAACGCATAATATATTTTGCTTTATATAATATAAAAAGTAGTAGCTATATTATAGCATGTACACGCATAGTATTGCTATTTATTCCAGGTGATAATGACACCAAATGGGAGGTATTGAAGCTTATGGGAGAGATAAGGAGGCAAAATAATGAGCGTGTAGCTACGTTGAGGTTTAATGAGCTCGGTACAATTCTCGCTTGCCAACCTGCTGGTAAATCACTGGAGTTATACGCCCTTCATGATGAGAATGAAGCCGCTAAAAAGGCTAAACGGAGAAACGTAGAAAACGGGAAAAATCAGGTACGTGTCTATTGTGCTGAGTTCGTGTGTTTTGTTTTTGTGCGCGTGCGTGTGCGTGTGCGTGTGCGTGTGCGTGTGCGTGTGCGTGTGCGTGTGCGTGTGCGTGAGAGAGAGAGAGATTGTACTTAGTAGTTAACGTATTCAATGTATTTATATATACATCAGCTTGAATCCAAATACAACATATGTTGATTTCAGTTACAATTATCTACGTGGTATATATATGCTGTATATAAATATATTATAAGTTATACATTAATGTGTATGGGTTGCATTGTTATTGTTATTATGGATTTGTAAATCGTTAAGTTTCATTATATTAGACTGTACTAAATAGTACATCCTTATAGGAACGACATATTAACTGTACCAGCAGTATGGAATATACAAGTTACATATACAATACTGCATAATCTACTCTCAGCATACACAATTCATTATTCTATCTGCTATATATACTTTTAGAACTAATATACAAAACTTTTTATATATGTTGTACACGCTACGATATATATTATGTGTAAATCGTGTACGTACGATCGTATTTATTTGTTTCAGGAACTGATGTGGATATTCCGGAAGAAATGACGGCATCGGATTATTTGCAATTAATCCATACTGTCCAGGCAAGGTCTTTTGCGATTTCATATCTCCATTTAAAAAACGGAGTAATCTGCACCGTTGCTTTTGCTTTGCATAACAACGTTAATGAGGTTCAGAAGGAAAACTTCTCTAAGATCCACTCTATTGATCTCCCGGACACAGGTATACGGTCATATTACATATACATGATGTATATGTGTGTAACCATCGAGTATATTCATTCTAAGTATATCTAAATGACATATACAAACTATATATGTAGTAATTTATGACTATATCGAAGATATCAACATGTAAATGTAACTGCTGTGATTGAGAATTATATATGCCACTTTTCTATGTGATACATTACCCGAAACAAATCATGGATGTAATTATGTAAACAACTTTATATATACACAAACTTGATATATATATATATATATATTGTCACACGTAATAGTTTCCAATACATGTGTTTTCAATACGATAAGTTTAAGATCTCTCTCTCACAGACACACACACACAGAGTAGATGCTTATATATTTTATTCCTTTATAATGATTATTCTTATTAAAAATGGAATTAATACTAGAGTTATACCGTTGGCTCCCTTTATATAAGAAAAAGAAACATTAACAAATTGTATTCACTTTAATAACCTAAATGGACGTTTAATGAAGTTTACATTAAGTACCTACTATATATATAATCTGTGTGCATGTACCTCTGTGTACGTGACATATGTGAGTGTGTGTTTGTGTGTGCGGGAGACGATTAATATTTTTCAAACATCCCCACACATACACAAGCTGTATATACATATAAGTATGAAGTATCATTATATTATATAAACCATAAAACTTAAAGATTTTATTGATTTAATGCTTTAATATACGTCAGTAGTGTTTAAGCACAATTTTAACTTACTCATGAAACAATGTTACCACAAATACAGTAATTAATGTATAGATTATGTGTATGTATATGTGCTAAATATGTGTATTTAAGCTGTGATTACTTTTTTCTTTTTTCTTTGCCAAACATATACATACATGATTCTCGTAGTGGTTTTGACATATTTGATATAGTTTATTATTCTTTATGTTATATTAATATATATTTTTGAAATATATATTGCTATAAAGTATGCATTATCACTTATCTAAGAACATTATTTGATATAGTTTATTTATATTAGTATATATTTTTGAAATATATATTGCTATAAAGTATGCATTATCACTTATCTAAGAACATTATTTGATATAGTTTATTTATATTAATATATATTTTTGAAATATATATTGCTATAAAGTATGCATTATCACTTATCTAAGAACATTTCTAAAACTATTTTGACTTGTAACTGATTAAGGGTGTTTAAACAGGACGTGCCACACAACTACTTATTTTAACCTATAAAACCTGGATATAAGAAATCAATGTTCAATAATTACCCACACACACACACACACATGTGTACATGTATGCTTCTATACATAGATATATATAACACGTATATAACACAAACTCCATATATTTGTATTGGAAATGAGAGACATGTTTCAAACCTATGAGTTATGGACCTAACACGCTTCCGCTGTGCCACCTGATTTATTACGTTTGTTAACTTACTATATTATGTAGGATTAGGGTGAGATTATATTGAATATATGTATACATGGGTTTATTGCATATTTCCCATTTACGAATGTGCCGAGAATTATTTTAATAAATATTTAACCGTGACATAAGACACATATACAATGTTTAAATATTTTGATCATGATACATAATGTTTAAATATTATTATTATTTAGGATTTTCTTATACAACCTTTAAAGAAATATTTAATCATTATATAAGACACATACAATGTTTAAATACTGTTATTATTTAGGATTTATTTATATAACTTCATTTCTTAAATTATTTTGATTACTGATTAATTATATTTATGATTGTACATCAAGAACTTCATTATTTATTTAATGTAATAATTTAAAACTATATTAAAGAGTGGCTGCCAAGGATTTCAATGCTAATACAAGCAATTGATTATCCAACGTGTGTAAATAAACAATATCATACTGAAAGTGTTGGCAAAAAAAAAAAAGATTTTTGAAGATACATAAATAAATATTTAGGTTTAACAATATTGAGTCTGAATATTATATCATCTTCGAAGTTTATCATGGACGAAAATAAAAAGTTATTAAAAATATTGACATATAGAATCTCTCTAGTCGATACATATATTACTTAATTTATTTATTTTACAAAATATTGAGTAATTATAAATTAAATTAGTAGATATATCACAATACTTTATATTTAGAATTTATATATTATAAACATATTGAATTGAGTTTTATATTGATTTTGCTTGGTCTTTTGTGAAAAAAATAAAATAAAACCCATTCATATATTTTTTTAATAAATATTTAGTCATGACATAAGACATATAATATTTAAATATTGTTGTTGTTTAAGATTTATTTATACAACTCTTTTTTCAAACTATTTTATTGATGATTAATTACATTTAACAATTGTACATAAAGAATTATATTATTTGTTTAATGTAATAATTTAAAAACATGATAAAATTATTTATTATTGTTAGTTTGAATAAATACCAAACATGTTTTATATTGATTTTGCTTATTTAAGGTCTTTTGTGGAAAAAAATATATTTTATTTATCTTTTTAATAAACATTTAGTCATGATAAAACACATATGCAATGTTTAAACATTGTTATTATTTAAAATTTGTTTATACAACTTCTCTTTTCAAACTGTTTTTATTAATGATTAATTGCATTTAACAATTGTACATAAAGAACTTCATTATTTATTTAATGTAACAATTTAAAACATGATAATTCATATTTATAATTTCTATATTATCGCTGATTTGAATAAATATTAAACATATTGAATTGTGTTTTATATTAATTTTGCTTATTTAATAAGGTTTTTATGAAAAAATAAAATAAAATAATGATTTTATCTATCATTTTAATAGACATTTAGTCATATAACAACGTTTAAATAATAGTGTTATTGTTTAGAATTTGTTTATACAATTACTCTTTTTAAATTGTTTTTATTAATAACTAAAATTATATTTCATTAGTAAATTGTGAAAAAGAAAAAGTTATCATTTTAATAAATATTTAATTATGATATAAGACACATATACAATGTTAATTGTGAAAAAAAAAACTATTTTATCTATCTTTTTAATAAATATTTAAGTATGACATATACAATATTAATTAAATCACTGTATGCCCGAAGCCCTCCATTTGTTTCACGTGATGCCATGGATGGGAAATTATATGAATAGTAATTATCTTTTAAGTCCAGGAAATGATGGGAATACGGTGACCCCGACTCAACAAAAAGTTTATATACATACACAGGAGATGTATCTATATTACACCAGACCGCAGACACAGTGTGTGTATACTTACAGATGGCCATCTCCTCTTCTGGTGCTGCTCAACTGAGGATCAACTGTTGCATAGGAGCAACAATGGCGTCTGCTCCTGGATTAAGTGTTAGCTCCTCCATAGGAACAAAACCTGTACTACTTGCTCCTGGTACCGACTGATTCACGGGAGCAACAACGGCGTTTGCTCCAGAATCGTCCATAGCCTCAGGAGCTGACTTGAATAGCGACATCAGAGAAGCAAAATTGGGACTTTTACCTGGGAACAGTTTCACAGCCTCCTCCTCCCAAGCTTTAGAGCTTTTACCCGACTGACGGATCTATTGGCTCCATTTCCCCTGCCGTCGGTTCTATTGCCTCCATTTCCCCTTCTCTTGCCATAAGCCCTGACGTCGGCTCCATTTTCATATGCCCTAGCTGCTTCCATCTTCTCCACCAGAGCCCTCGCCTCGGGATGATAATCCAGAAACCGAAGATGCCTTGGCCAATCTTCAAATTGCCCATATAGATCTTCCGAGCTGACAACCCTAACTTCACTAGGATTATTAATATATTTTAATTTTCCTTTAATTATACTTTTAGATAAAATTTAAAGTTTAATTAAATCTAAGCCATATAATTAAAACATAGTTTATATTACATTGTCATTTATACTTTAAACGTAAAGTACTATTATTATATTTTAACTAATGTACAATTATAATTCTTAAATTATCAAACTATTTAAAATACTAAAGATAGTGTAATTAATATTATTCTGTTTATCTAAATTAAAACAAATTTTTTTATTTAAGTAATAATTTCTTAAACATAATTTATTATTGTAAATAAATACAGAAGTTAATCATGGTATATAGTTATTTATGGAATGATTAATATTATAATCAAAATAAATTATATGTAATTTAAAACACTTTTCTTTGTATATGTAAATCCGGAGTTTTATATGTATAGTATTTAACGGGCTTTACATTATCAAATTACTTAACAATTTCCAGTTATACATGATTTTGAAATTGGTCTCCAAAGTGTGTGTACAATTAATCATATATAAAAATAAACGTTAAAAAATAATAACCGTTGATTAAATTAATTAAGAGTGATTATTATTACAAATTAATATCTTACCAGTTATCGAGCTTATAAACTCGTACTGGTTCGTACTGCTAGACTGCATCCTAGGAAGACTCTTCTTTATCCTGCATATAATGTCATATAATAATATGATACTAATATTAACAATTTACATTAAGAATAATGTTAAAACTATATGCAAATAACAATCATTTAAAATTATTAACTACATTGTATCTTGTTACGACGGTGGTTTCTTTTTAATGAATATATGTGTGTGTGTGTGTGTGCGTGCGTGCGTGCGTGCGTCCGTGTGCGCACGCTCAAATGACATTTTTAAAATAATAATAAAAACTTTTTAAATTACTGTAGTATGGTTTTGACGAGAATAGAAACATAATTCATTCCGCCGTGTCCAGGGTTTAACCCCTTTCGGAGTTTAACGAGGTAGATATCTATAACACCTTTCAGGTAGGAAGTAGGACATCCGTGCTGTGTATATATATGCCTGCTGTGTGTGTGCGCGTGTGCGTGTGCGTGTGGGACCTTCTAACCACATATCAGCAATAATTATTTTTATTATGTATTTAACGGTGTATATAAACAATTTATATATATGTACACTTAAGAATGAACTATATTAAAACAGAAAGAATTGTAATAATTTTTTCTATTCTTATTTATTCTATTTGTATATACTCATTCTAATACACATAAATGCTAAGTCACGGTAGTAAGTAAAGATATGGCATTAGCTTTATAAAACATGAGATATTATTATTGTTACGATGTAACTCTTGTATTTAATACTTTGTCATGTAACCCATATATATTATACCTTGCTTATCATTGATTTTGATGACTCTTAACTATTAATCACTAAAAATAAATATATATTAAGGAAATATCATTAGAAATGAATCTACTTATAGTCGTGATGAAGAATATAAAAAAAAAAAACCAAAAAAGTATATTAAAAAATTAGTAAATCTAAATTTAAACCCTTAAAACGATCTTATTGTTTCTCGTTAACATTTGTGTATTATACACATGATGTGTATTATTATACATAATAATTGTAATTAATAGATAAAACCTTCACAAAACAAAAAATACAATATAGAAGAAACAAATAATATCTATTAAATTATAAGAATAAAATGTAATGTTTATCTTAATTTATAATCTCCCATAAATAAATCTAACAGTTTTCATTCATTAACAAAGTGAATAATTCTTAATTAAAAATACATATAGTAATAGTTTTAATTTAGTAATTATTTATTTTATATAAGAAATTAATTTTTAAAGGTTATTTTTATATTTTCCGAGGTCAAATGAAGAGTTCTTTTTAAGTACAACTTATTGTTAAATGTAAAAAAGAAATATATTTTTTCATTTGTTTCACCTCAATAATGCAGATGAAAACATAAATGTTTCGTATTTTAAAATTTTAAATGATATTTCTCAAGAGGGACAAAATATTAAAATGTTTGAATATGTTATAAGTTTAAATGTAATTCTTAAACAAAAAAAATAAAGAAATATTAATATATGTTACTAAGGTTATATAAGTGATATTATTAAAGATGAAAGTGTTATATTTGAAAATTATGATTTTGAAAATAAAATAAGTGGTAGAACAATAATGACTTTTAAAAAAAATTAATTGATATTAATCTTAATAATATAGTTGAGGTAATTGAGTAATCCGTGCAATATTATTAAGATTTAAGAATATAAAAATTATTTTAGATGAAATAAAATTATAGATTAAATAATTTAAAATAAATTTAATTTAATTCATATAAAAAAGATTAATAGTTTTTACATTATAATTATTCAATCAAATGCGGTCTAAATGTTAATTAGCCACAATAATGTGTGTGTTGTACATACACAATTGAGTAACTTATTTTATTTTATTGTTTATTTTACATAAGGTCACTCTTTCAAAACAAGTTTGTTAAAAACCAAAATATATGCACTTTTCTTTTCATGAATTTACATTTTTATTCTTTAATAAAAGCTAAAAGACTTTTAAAAATTTCGTTACAAAATTTAGCTCTTTTGCCTCTTTCATAAATTTTAATATTCTTATATATTTTCAAATCTAATCCCTCATTTTCACCTATTAAAATATTAAATAATTATAACTTCAATAGAAAAATTTACATATTACACATATAAATTTATTATTATTTCTAACACTTTTACAAATTCTACTACATTGCCTTAACTGTTCACAATTGCTTACATCCAGCTAATAAAATTGCAGTTCTTTTAACTTTGACTGTTAAATAATCTTAAATAAATAAAATATTCTTTAATTCTAAAATAAAATATTCTTTAATTTCAAAACGCATCGGACGCACGATACATTCAGTGGCTATTATAATGAAACACGCTCCTATGTACGTGTGTGTGTGTGTGTGTATATATATATATATATATATGTGAATACTCTCTCTCCCGGATGGGATTGCAATTAACGTTCTTTAATTTTGTTAAAGAGACACTCGTCAGCATCCACGGCAAGGGGGCGTCGTCTTTTGCTTTGCAGTGTAAGTTGGAGGAGAGCTACACATGAAGATGTTCCTAACCTTCACCTTGACTTGCTACGCTAGTTTCACATCCATCGTACAAGTCACCCGCTCGGGCACGCACGTGCACACACACACACGTGCATATTACCTTCTTTTTAACTATTTGCACAATATCCATCTATAATGCTTTGCACTCTTTCCCATGTCCATGCCCAGCGTCGATGTATGTGATTATGAAAATACCAACTTCCTCTATCCTGCGTAATTATTAAAACAATCGTTATATATAAAATCAATGTCACACACACACACCTTATTTTAATTTATATAATCTTTTTAAAAAAGAGTAATAAAAATGAATGTAATATCCTCTGTATTTATTATAACCATGTCTACGACAGATGTATAAATATTTTAATAAATTCTATAAGTATATACATGTACACGTGTCTATATGTCTATGTTTAGGATAGAACATTTATATAGAATATATGCGTCTGGGTTAAATAGAATATACTATATATGAGTGTGTATGTGTGGTCGTTAGTTTTAATTAAAGCACAAAACTACGGTATTCATGGATATACCATAATCAAACGGATTATATATATATATATATATATATACACAATGTGTATAAGTTTTTACATACATAACTTGTGATTTTATCTACTTTTTTTAATAGTTAAACTAGCAATTAAATTATGATACAAACCATAGCAATTTATAATATAAATAAAAAACTAATTAAAATAAATAAATATACGTCATCACGCCAACGCAACAACACTAGTGTACAATTAATGGAAATGTTGTCTAGTAAATACTGTGGACAATTTATATGATTTGCAATATAAAATGATACTTATATATAAAATATATAACAGTATTATTATTATTTATATGAATATACATATAAGACTATAAAATCATAAATTTTTATAATCTTAAGTTTATAAAACTGGTGCTTACACAATACTTGGAATGCACACACACACACACCATATATGACCCAAAGATAAAATACATACATTTACAAAGAGACACACATAACGCCACACATACATATATCATATTGGCATAGGAGATAACCTAATATGAGGCTGTTTTGTGAGGGTCACGTGTTAATGCCTAACATGCATATAAATTAAATATTAATTTAAAATTATAAATACTAAAAAGTATATGTAAATCATTTATAAATTATAACTCAATTTATAATATTTATAATTTAAACAATAATTTGTAAGTATTTATGAGTTATAACTTAAAAACGTAATGCGTAGGGCATGCACTTACATATAAAACATGCATTGTTTAAATTTAAATACGTATAAGTTAAGAAAGTTATTATATAAATTATAACTATGCATATTATAATTTAATAATAAATTATGCCTAAACAATAATAACTTCAATAATAATTTTATAATTTAAGTTGTATTTTTTATATGTTACATGTACTTTATTTAAATAATAACTTTTCTTATAGTTTTGATGTATTCACAATGCGTGTCTTTTATGTATAATGTTGTACATGTTTTATGTGCAAGTGTGTGTATAACTTTTTATTATAATTTCCATAACATAAGAATCGAAAGAGTGTGTGTATAACTTTATATATTATAATTTGATATTGTAAGATACTACAACATAAAAAACTCTAGATAAATGTGATTATAATTTATTAGGTGTACCGTGTATAATTTGATAATGCTTAACTCTACATAATATTTACAAATAAAACTCCAGATAGAATTTTAAATTTATATTAAGATTTATATACAAAGAAAATATATATGGTTCTGTATATTTAGGCTGTGTTATAAATTACATATGGTTTGTTTTGATTATAAGATTATTCTTTCTATATATAATAATAAATATGCCTCTTATATATATATAACATGGAAATTTCAAATAACCTATTTAAATTATAATAAAAGAATTTAAGAGTTTCCATTATATATATATATATATATATAAGATGTGATTCAAAAGAATCTATATGAGCATATATATAGAATGGAGACTCTTAAATACTTTATATATATATATAGATAAACAAGTTATTTAGAATTGCCTAATTGTTATGAAAAACAATACACACACAACACACTTGTTCATTATGTGTGTGAAAACACATAAATGTATATATATGTCCTCGTGTGCTCAGATTGAACTAAATAATCCAGTTTGTACAGTTTGCTTAGTTCAAATATCTCAAAATTTATATTCCTTTTGATCTAAAATACATATTACCATCAACTATAAAAGTATTTATAATTTTTATGTTTAATTATTATATACATTATATATTAAGCTTTTAAATTATTTATTAAACTAGAATTATTATAAAGGGGCTGTAGTTTTTACTTATTCAATGAGTCACCGCTTGAAGATGTACTCGCTATTTAAATTGTTATTATATACAGTTTTAAATATTTCATAATTGTTGTCTTATTTTGAATAAATACTAAAATATACTAATAAGGAATCACAAAAACATCCAGAATAAAATAATATATTTTCAAGTAACCAGTTAAAGGCTAATAGAAATTGGTGATCTTCTTAAATAATAATGAATTAACACAAATTATGATAAATATAATATATACATATGCTAGCTACTCAAAAACATATAATATATAAACATCAATATATAATTATACATGGTTTTGATGAATTACAAATTAATCATAAATTTTTATTAATTTTTAAATTTTAATTTTAAAGTGCATGATAAATTAAAGTTTCGATTCAAATATATATAATTATCAACTAACAATCACGTTAACATTCACATATTCCTTTTCTTTGTTAAAAATTAAGAAAGCTTTATTCCATCAATATATTTTGAACATATTGTTAATAAGTTTAAATCTTAATGTCTCTCTCTAAGTAATATATGTATACACAACAGAAATCAGCCAGATACATCCGTTACACCATGATACATATATATAGTAACCAAGAGTTACACTTAAAACAAATAATAAAGGATATATATATATATATGTGTGTGTGTGTGTGTGCGCGCGCGCGCGCGCGCGTGTGTGTGTGAGAGAGAGAGATGAGATGAGATGAGAGAGTACGTCATGTATTCTTGTTTCGTTACTACAATGTTTTCTGCTTTCTGACACATGTATATATATTTATTTATATGTACACACGCACACACACGTATATATGTCATATATGCTTTATATATATATATATATTATTACATAAAGCGTTCTTTTACAGAATTCTAACATATAAATATTTGGTTTAACTGCTTAGATTTATCACATAACACTTAAACTTGATGAGTTTTGAAAAACAAAATAAAAAATAAAAAATATATATAGAGAGAGAGAGAGAATTTAAGATATATATACAATAATTAAAAGATATGATATGTATAAAGATAAAGTATTAAATGTAGTGTTTTAAATTTTTTGTTATAATAATGAAAATAATAAAAGATTTTATTATTTACTGTAATTAAAGTTGCTCATTAAACTTCAGAAAGGATTTATATCATTACATGTTAAATTGTGGAGTTTTGTTAATTAAATATATAATTTATTAAAAGATTTTGTCACACTTACACTATAAATATAAATTTAAGTTCAACTTTTTATATTCTTATCAGAAACACTGTGTACCATACGTGACAACGGAATTAAATGAGTTTATTACATGAAAATTATAATTATAATGAGTACAGTACCTTGTTTTGTACGGAATAGATGAATAAAGTTTTCTTATATATACTATACTTAAGGGTTTAAAAGTTCTTGTTTCGTTTTTTTTTCCTAAATCTATATATATGAGTTGATGTGTTAAATGAAAGTAAAAAATAACATTAATATATTCCAATTTCATGACAACTTAAAAGAAGGTGTATCATTTTATTTATATTACATAACTTAATTTTAAATATTATATTAAACACATTACCTTATATATATATTATATTGTATTAGAATGAGTTTGGTGGTTCTAAAATTAAATTTATAAAATAATATTTGATATTGTAATTTTAAAATTATCAGTGGAATTTCATGTTCAAACATAAATATTAAAATTATAAATTTTAATTTTTAATTACGTTCGGTACCGAAGGTTGCACCTTCCCATGTTTGCATTGCTTCATTACGCAAACAGATATGTTTAATAGAGTTTCAATTACACCTTAATAAAATACATGAAATTTATTATAAAGAAAAACGTAATTATTTATAATACGCAGTTTGTGTTATTAACATTTTATAATCATAAAAAAAAAAAAGAGAGAGAGACAATTGCACCTTTGCTCCTTTACCGTTTCAAATATTTATCATTATATAAACAAAGTTGTTGTTGCATATTACCATTTAGCTTTCACTCTAGACTTTAAACTGGTGTGTGTGTTTATATATGCATATATATATATGTATATATACATACATCTACACATATAATCTCGTATAATGCTTGTGAATACACATGTTACATGCCTATACACATAGAGCATACAACAATTCATGTTTACTTAGATCCACATATAAAAAGGCCTTGTATATATACAAGACAAAAGTATACATCATAAAATTGAGTGTATATGTATATTGTATTACACATGTTGCAAAAACATATTCTATGCATATAATAAACATATCTAAGCATGTCTTTGTTTCATAAAAGAATATGCAAACATAATATAGAATAGCTTTATAATTATAATCTAGTGTATATTTTAATATTATATATATTATTATATATATATATATATATATATATATTTATTTATATTGTGTGTGTGTGTTTAAATATGTCGCAGTAAAAAGGCAAGTGTCTTTTAATTAAAATAATAATAATTATTTATATGTTTGTATTTTTTTGTAGGCTCCCGGCAAAGAACATAAAGTAATCATAAGGAACTGTGCACTGAAGATATATATTCCTTTATACATTAAGAATAATACATCTCCCATGAAACTTGGTACATACCTATTTTAATTAAATTAGTTAATTTGAGAATAAATTCATATAAACTTTATTTAATACCTTTCCAATAAACATTTCTAACATATTAATTACTATTTGTCAAGTGAAACAACCCACCTGACCTTGATAAAATATACATAAAAATAAACTTAAATATTACAAACTATATTTTTAGTATCGTTTGCAGTGAACAAAATTGAAACTTTATCATTTACATAAATATTGATTCTAATTATCTATTATTAATGATAGTCACGTCTACATATTTGTTTATTTGTTATACTGTATATTTAGGCACTGATACATTCGTGAGCATATTGTGAGAATCTGACTTTTATATCGCATATACTTTTATATACTATATATATTAATGTAAACACAACACGCGCATTCGCACGTGCACACATAGTATGTTTGTGTGTTTAAATGCAATTGTAACTCATTAAGAATACCTATGTATATGCATCCTATAGAAGCACTCGTTTAACGTGTGCATATATGTAGGTTATATACAAATCGCAGTATATATTATTTTATTTTAGATATTGTTTGAAATATGCTTTTATATAAAAACATATAATTATTCATATGAAATACATGTATAAATAAAAACACATAATGTGTATATGTATATGATCAAATATCTAAATAAGTTTTTATAATATATTATTTTGATTTTGTCTGTAATGCTTCCTTCAATTATACACGTGCATAATATGATCATAATGCACTTTGGTCTCATGCAGACACATTTGTCTCTCCAGTCCCATATGCAACATGTCATTAGTATATATCCATTCTCTCGTGTGTGTGTGTGTACACATACGTTTCATATATACATAATTTTCATACGCAATATGTCACTTCGCTATCAGTAAACTGTACTTTTACTCTTTTAATTTCTAAGTTATATTTCTCATACTTGCACTTTTCATCTTATCTTCGCAAGTTGTTCACGTGTACAAACCAATCAGGCACGAAGCGGTGCATTGGTCTCGTATACATCTAAAACCATTCTATGGTGCCATCATGTGACTCCACTGGCTTCCTTTATTGCTCAATACTCGGACCTTGGATGCCCTTTTGGGACAAGATGAGAGAGACGGTGTATAGAGAAACTGCAGATATGGTACTCGCCCTCTATTGAAAAGCGTCTCACACCTCCTCCCAATCTCAATTGCCGCCCTTCGAGTATGGTTATCAACATTGAGCTGATTGCAAAACCTGTTCATATAGTCCTGTGCCGTTACGCCTTAACAGGCTCTGACTTGGGTACCGCCTTTCCGACTTCGAATATGTAATGGCTAAGCTTATTACATCTGCTTTGAAAAGTTTTTAATCTCTGTTGGGTGTTCGTGCACAATGTTCACTCTTACAAGCGTGGAAGATACATGCAGCTATGACTTGGTCAGGTGAACGACTTTTGCACCGCCCTCCTTATACTTGATGTAGTTGTCTTTTGCCCGGTCAACACGTTCTGGTTAAATTCATGCGATCCCCAAACTCCTGGACGGTGTTTAGGCCTTTGTAAAGTGCAGCCTCTAGGGTGCTTATGCAACGCTTTGGGAGCATGTTATTGTCGTCTTGGATGGTTGTTCCCAGATTGTTTATTTCAAACGGGTCTTGTGCTGGACCGTGTCGCCTATTGTCCTCACTATCGTCGTTGAAATGTCTTTGCTCATCGCCGGGATCAATATAATACGCTTCTAACACCAAACCGCACTCCATACATATGCTATCGCCCTGAAGTGTGGTCCTCGTATACTCGACTTCTTTACAGTCGTTACAAAACATTGTCATATGTTTTTAGGGATTCAGCACTAGTATATATATAAAACACTTTTACCTTTTTTTTACCTTTAGGGCACGCCGCGAATATTCCTGGCATATTGATCCCTTTTTACACAAGGGATGAGGCAAACTCTCTCTGTGTGTAATAAGTTGCTCCATAATTAACGTTTACTATGTAAATTACTCCATCTTATATAATTTTACTTCGTACTGTAAAATCCCATACATAAATATATATGTATAAGTATATAATAACACCATTTGGACACACAATTACATCTCTTATATATACTTGTACCACACATACACGAGTGTGGTGCATGTACATTATATATGTACAGTATATACACCCGTCCCGTATATAGGGGATACATACAAGGCATATACATATATCAGCTTTGTACAGGGAAGCGAGTGTCTTCCAGTAGAGATCTTCTCTCTCTCCCCCCTCTCTCTCTCACACACACACATCATTTTATATTATCTGCCCTTCTTGATCTACATAAAAACACTAACACATACATATATATATATATATATATATAAGATATAATTTAGCATCTGTTGCTCATGAATATGGTATATAAATAACTATCTAATTAAAATTTACTTTAAAAAACTTGAAAACCAACTTGTAATCTCTCTCTCTCTCTCACTCACGCACACACACACACACACGGATGACTCATGACCATCCAACAACCTACGTGATGGGGACGTGACTTGGGATAGATACTTGTTCGCCGGAAAATGACTGATCTCATTATTTAATTTGATACACTTTTGATTTACATCTTTCTTTTCTTTGTAATTTTTAAACATCTATACTTCATATAGATACTTATATGTACATACTTATGTTTATTTATAAATTATCATCATTAGTATTAATAATAATTTAAATTTATTATAAATTAGTATTTTAATTTATTTATTATATAAATGAGTATGAGTCTATTTCTTATGCATTCATTTTTGTTTAAATAATTTTCAATTGAATTATTTAATTTAGCATAAAATGAGTTTAAAATGTTTGTTCTTAAACATTGTAAAACTTCGTATCCGTTTAATCATGTATTTTGATTAAATTAAATTTACATTTATGAATAATGAACGCAAGTTTTCATACGTATATGAATGTTACAGCGCTGTATATATGTATTATATACCTATGTAAATAGCTATATATGTGTGTGCGCGCATGTGTGTGTATGTATTCTTAATGAGTTTTTTATTTGAATATTATAGTTGCATTTAAACACAAAAATATACTATGTGTGTGCATGTGTGTATGCGCGTGAGTACATATAGTTAACCATATAGTATATAACATAATATATAGGAGTATATAAAAGTTAGATTCTCACAATATGCTCACGAATCTATCAAAATATATTAACAACAGTGTTGTTATTAACAAAAAACAAATATGTAAACGTGAATATCATTAATAATAAATAATTAAAATTAATATTTATGTTGATAAAGCTTTACAAATGATTAAAATTAATAATTTGGAATATTTAAGTTTACTTTTATGTATATACAATTTTATCAAACGCACTTGGTTCTTTATCTTGAAAAATAGTTATTTAATACATTATAAATGTTTATTGGAAAGGGTATTAAATAAAGTTTATATGAGTTTATTCTTAATTTAATTAAAATAGTATGTACCTACCCAAGTTAATATATAGAATAATATGTATTCAATGTGGCATTTCAATGCAGGTTTCCCTTGTTCTTCGCAAATAAAAGATACAAACATATAAATATTTATTATTGTTTTCTATTAGAATATTTGTACTGTAACACACACACACACATATTAATATTATTAGAATATACACTATATTATAAATATAAAGCCATCATATTAATATTATTAGAATATACACTATATTATAAATATAAAGCCATCGTATATTATGTCTACATATTCTTTGATGCTTAAAATATGTTTATTATCTGCATTAAGTATGTTTTTGCAACATGTGTAATACAATATATGTATATAGTATAGTAAACATGAGTATGTTCTATGTGTATGGGCATGTACATGTGGCAAGATATGTGTGCTGTGTATATGTGTGTGTTTATACACACACACCGGTTTAAAGTCTAGAATGAAAGATAAAATGGTAATAAGCAAGGGTATACTTAACAACGTTTAGTGTTATATATATAGACAAAAAATGTAGCTATCAGTTATATATGACATAAGAAAAAAAGTACACATACATGTAGTTAAACACCGATTTAAGAACAATTAGTGAGATTTAATTAAAACGTGAGTATTTTAAATCGAACATTTCCAATCTTTAAACAGATGTTTACATATTTAACATGTCAGGTAAATGAAAAATAAAATGAATTCAGATAATAATAATAAAAATATTAAATCTGTATAATAACAATGATAAGAAATTAATAAAAATCTCTTAATCAATCTCTCTCTCTCTCTCTCTCTCTCTATATATATATATATGTGTGTGTGTGTGTGTGTGTGTGTGTGTGTTAACATGAATGGTACCTTTCGGATCACTCACAAAGTTGACTGTACCCTGGAAAAATAAGAAAAACAATTAATGAAATAACTAAATAAAGTATTATAAATATATTATTTTATGTATATAATTATAACTTATAAATTATTAAAATTTATTAATTAGTTAAATTTTCTATACATAAATACAAATCTCTATTAGGTTTATTCAAATATATAGTTGTTTTAATGCGAATTTCTAATCCAAACTTTTGATACAATATATACTATTTATATTATTCATATTATTTTTTTTACAAATAATACCATATATACACCGTAGTGTATTAATGTCGTTTTATGCACATAGTAATTTTCAAATCATACGATTGTATGTTCGTATCTAAATAAATATATTTATTTTATCTTTCTTTTGCAATTTTCAATTTAAAAGAAATTTAATTAAACATTAACACATAAATTTTCTTTATTTAACTTTTATATTATTAATGTCATATTGCATATTATATATATATATATATATATAGAATTTACTCATATACAAATAATAAATAATAATTTAAAACAAAAATTAAATTCCTAATATAATTTCAAACTTTCAAAGAGTATTATGTAATTTATATGTTGCTTATATTTCAAATAACTTGTTTAACATATAATAAAAGAATTTTAAAATTTCCATTTTATATATATAAGCAACGTATGTTTTTTTTATTAAATTGAAGTGCATAAAATCTTATATATGTTGATATATTCTTAAATACTTTATGTATATAGATAAATGAGTTTAATTATTTATTTAAACACAAAAAGAACTCTTACTTTTACATACATATGTATTATTATTCACATTTTCACACACACAAACTAAATCTTGATGACACCACAAAGAATATTTCTTTTTATACACGTGTCAGCTTGCTGGTGCAGCAAATTTATCCCAAGTTCATTAGTTTAGCTCTTGGTATTCCTGTTATAAAGTGCCATGTTTAAACACTCTAATGAGTCTGTCCGCTTCAAGGTGAGAGTCAAGATTAACCATATCGCTGGAGGGCTGATGTGGACATGATTGATAATTGGGGTGCACCACGTCAGACGGGTGACCGAGCAGCGTCAGCTCCTACTTCCACTGGTGAAGGACCGCAGACTCTTTAACACGTTTTATCAATGTGTTTAAAAAAACATTAAATAATAAATGAATTTTTTATTATTTAAAATAGTTTTTGTAATATCATAAAAAAATTATAAAAATGAGAATTTTTTTTAGTTTTTTTGCAATTTTTTCTCACCACAAATTGTTAGTTTATATATTATGTAATGTGCATAACATTGTGTATTATATGCTTGATATGCATTGACAGTATGTGTCCCTTATACAAACTTGCGTGCGTGTTCAATGCTCTCTCTCTCTCTCTCTCTCTATTACACGCACACACAAGGTAGTGGGATATGCTGTGCACATGTACACTGACATGTTGTATGAACTCATATCATGTGACACCGAAACAAATGACATTGATTTTTTTTAATTCCGTTTAAACCATTGATTTGATTAACTATTATATCAGTTCTGGTTTAGAAAAATATTTAAAAGTTTAATATATGAACTTTTTAAATACAGAATTATAAACATTTATATGCAACAATGTAGAAAACGAAGTCTGAAATGTAGTAACGTGATGGTAACTACTAACAACAACAACAAAGAACGTATATAAACGTGCAGAATCTCTCTCTCTCTCTCTCTCTCTCTCTCTCTCTCTCTCTCTCTATATAATATATATATATAATATAGAGAGAGAGAGAGAGAGAAGAGAGAGAATTTATAATTCTTTTCACAAAGTAAAACACACACACATGTATACCCCTGATATTTGTGATTACCTATAATTAATTAAAAATATATTTAATTTATAATAATTTGGGATGAAATGAAATGAAACATGCTGTAGTAAAATGGTTATACTTCTTATTTTAAATGAATTACAAATTAAATGATAAATTTTTAAAAGTTCATGCACTAACTAAAAATTAATTACATGCACTTATATAGATAAATAAATTAGTCAGAATTGCTAATTGTTATGAAGAAACACACACACACACAGCACACTTGTTCATAAGATGTGGCAGAAGGCCATTTGTGTGCAAACACATACGTGTATGTATGTATATATATATATATATATATATATATATATATATATGTCCTCGTGTGTTGAGATTCAACTAAGTATTCCAGTTTGTACACGTGTTAATTTTTGGTTAGTTCCACTTGAGATGCCGACGCTAGAGCTAAGTTTTTTCACCAGTCTTGATCTAAAATATATATTGTTTATATAAACGTTTATAATTATGTATATGAAAGCATATATATTAAGCTTTTAAATCATTTATTAAAACAGAAATAATAGATATAATAGCTGATAAAATAAATGTAATTCATGGTTGCAAAATATATAAGCGTAGAGGAATCGTATTAATTAAATAAAAAAACCTTCAGCATTAATACATTCCACGATTTGTATATATTTAAGTACATAGTTTTTTCTTTAATATTTATCAATTTCATTAAATCTGATTATCATTAATATAAAGAGACTAATTTGTACTTATTTGACGAATGAATATGTACTCTTATTTAAATTGTTATTATATACATGTTTTTTGTTATCTTATTCTTAAAATAGACTAATAAGGAATCACAAAAAGATTCAGAATAAAATAAAATACTTCAAAAATTCAAGTCAAAGGTTAAATTAAATAGAATTTTGATATCTCTCAAATAGTAATGAATTGGCACAAATAAAGAAAAATATATATATTATATGCTAGCTAGACAATATTTATAATATATAAACATCAACATTTAATACATATTATTTGCATTGTAAGTAATATAAAATCAAATCATTATATAATTTTATTATAATATTTAAATACACATAAACTAAAACAAATTGAAAAATTAATCTTTTAAGAAAGGTTCTTATGAAAGCACGCTTAACACCCTTAAATAATATTTAATTTGACCTTTTGTTGCAATATAAACTATATTTTATATTTAAAGTTGATATTGAATATTTAAAATGCTTTTTATATTTTAGAAAAACTAATGTGTGGTGTGTGTGAGAAGAAAGCTGAGTGTAATGATATTCATATGATCTTTTTAAGTTGTTACTAATATTTTTTAATAACTACGTTTTGACATATATGCAGGTTGTTGCATACCTTACTAACACGCAAATCGTATACAAATTCAATAACATATTATAACATTATCTTTTTGAGGGCTTTCACAGTTCTAAAGAAGCAAAATAATTATCATATTTTGTATAATAAGTAAGTATATTATATAAAATATTCTTAACTATTAAGAATATATTAATACATATTAAGAATATTCTAGTTTTTCTGCGGTTTAAGCATTTAAGGAAAATATTAGAGACACACAGCTCTAGACTATACTTGACATATTCTTTTGTTACAATTAGAAACTCATTTTTTTCTCACGTATTTGTGTTGGTTTATATTATGTGATGCATACATAATTTGTGTATTATACGTTTGATATGCATTCATAGTATGGACTCTACTATCTTGTGTTGTGTGTGTGTGTGTGTGTGTGTGAGAGAGAGAGAGAGAGAGAGAGAGAGGACATTTGAATAATGCTTCATTTAGTAACAGACAAATACACACGCAAGTTTGCCTGTACACATTTGATATAAAACAAATTACATTGAATTTTTTTTTTAAAAAAAATTCTTTTAAACCCTTGATTTATCAACTACTATCATTTAAAAGGTTAATATCTTAAATTTTTTAATGCAGGAGTTAATATACATAATTATAAACATTTATGTAATAACTAAGCCTATAAAAGAAATAAATGAATTAACATGCTCTCTATCACACACACACAAACACACACACACACACACACACACATATATCTGTGTGTAACAAACATTGGATGAATATAAGTGTGTGTGTGTGTGTGTCTGTGTGTGCAAATAAACATTGAATGAGAAGAAGATGGGCATATGGGCATTCTTTTTAATAACCTGAACTTCAACGGATTAAATAATTAATTAATAAAATGAAATGAACTTTATTAAGTTGGCGCTAAATATTATAATGTTAATAAATACCATAATCTTTAAATTATTAATTTACCAGTATTATACTTTTAATTTAAATTCTAAAGTGCACAAATTAAAGTTTCAGATGTATATATGTAAATTTAAACCTTTTATGAATTGTTGAAGTTTGCTTATATATATCGATTTTTTGATTTGTTATACATGTCTATATAATAAACAAGGTATTTAGAATTTCTAGTTGCTACTTAAAGTCTTGATTTTATAAAATAATGTATATATATGTGCTCATATTCAATTGCTGTATTTAACACGTCCTGAATATTTCAGTTGGTGCAGCATATTTATCGAACATGCATTAGTTTCGCTTCTGATTTATTTATCGCATAGTGTGTATATTGCGAGTTTATATATTTAAGAACTATGAGGTTTGATATGGATACATATATACATTATGTATTTGCAATCTGACGTACAAAGTTTAGTATTTTGACGGACTAGATACATTAATTTTGCTTCTGATGCCCATGTCATATCCGGGCGTACACGTCAGCCTGGTGACTAAGCAGTGTCAACACAACATATTATAATGATATCATACATTTTACAAAGTTTAAATTGAAAAGTTAATCTTATAAGAAATACTTAATTTTTTTCTTAATAACTTAATAACATATTAAATTTGTATATTATATGCATTACAGACATGCATATATACAGACACACACACACATACACAAACACACATTATTTTATACATAAGTACAATGATATTTGTGATCTATTTATTTACATATTTCATTTCTCATAAATAATACCTTAATACCTTAACCAATGAAGATATACAACAATAATAAATATATTTATAAAGTAGGTATAAACATAAACTATATAATGTATATAGAGTTTTGAATGTTTTGTTTGATGAAACAATTGTATTTATCTAAAATTAATTATATCCAACAATGTATAAATTACACAAGGATATAGATATGTATTTTGATAAACTCTGATTTTCAGGCAATGTGTATATATATATGTTAATCAATTGTACATACTGTGTGCACTCGTGTTTATAAACACAGGCTCATTTAAAACTGTTTTTACTTATTGATTTATAACAATCGTATTTAACACAAATCTTCTTATGCATATAAGAACAATTAAATAAATTCATTATTTATTTAATGTGATAATTTAAATACACGATACGTCGGGTGAAGAAGTATATAAAAGAAGCATTGATTGCATTGTAGAGTTTTAATTTAAAATTCCATTATCTAATATATAATTTATACATTAAGGGTTTTGCTTAAGCTCTTTCTAAATTATTCTGTAATACTTAAAGTTGATATTATGAGTATTTACAATGCTTATCTATCTATCTATCTATCTATATATAAAAGTATATCCATACATAATATTCACACTCATCTACATACATGCAGAAGGGTACTCATTTTCACAAACATCTCGGTTTCATTGTGTTTTAAGTTCGCCTATGTTTATATGGTAGAGAAGGTTACTCACAGGCTTGAACGATTTGAACCAAGTATCATGCTGAGGTTAAAAGGGTCAGTGCCAGTTGCTTGATCATTATCCTTCTTATATCAAACCTTCACCGCGGTGATAATCCTAGTGCCTGACGTTTGTTTGGTGAGCCAGATGGTGATCCTTGTCAGCTTTTCTTTCTTCTCGAGTTTGTAGTTGGTTCCATGTTGGTCGATGACACCGAACGGAAGAAATATATGAATCAATCTTCCATCACCTCCTTCTTGAATGCACAAACACTGCCTACCGGAAACCCCATCCCAACACATGTCTTTGTGAAACACTTGAGTGCCCTCTTCCATCCATCCGCTGGCATTCAGTTGTACAACCCACTCCTCTGCAAGTTCTTCAGCCTGCAATGAACTGTTTAGAACAAAAACAACAGCTTACTCGACAATTACCTTCCACCCGCCATCATGGGGCGTAAACGCACGATATCCCATCGTCATCAAGTTGAAGTATGTGATCCGGTCGTTCAATGATCTCATTAAGAATGTCTTGCTCTTCAGTATTGCACACCTCCGACCTTTGATAGCTTTCTGCATCTGACCAGTTCCAATTAAGGACCTGCGGTGTGTCGTGTAAGTTCACGGTTCTGAAGTTAAATCACTCACCCATTCCCTAGACGATGCGAAGAAGTGACAGTAATAGTCTGCACGCTTCTCTATTTGTGATGCTGGTTCTGGTCGGAAGCTTCAACTTCTCGTCACTTCTGTAGTAAACTCCCACGAGGTATTCCTTGTCCGGAAGAAGAAATTGTATGCCCGCTTGAACGCTTCCTGGCAGGCGCGAATCTCGCTTGCAGCTCCACCATAGTCTTTGGGCACATAGTGTAACTTGTGTGTGAAAATGTTGACGCAATCGCTCTTTCAATTTTCGGACGTCACGCTCGTATTCCTCGTAGGACGCCTTTGTAATCTGACCCCTCTCCACCTTGATCTTACCAAATGTATCTAGGATGCCATACTCTATGTCTTCTGCCCACACCTGTATATAGAGCCTATCTATCGGCCCGCCTTCAGACCATCCATTGCTCGATTGCACCCTGTACTTATGGCCTCATAAATGTCATCCGGGTGCCTCTTGGACTTCGCTTCCACAAGGAGCCTGTCGCGCCACATATCTGGATCGGTATCCTTTGATTGAATCAAAACATCTGTTTTCCAGCGCTGCAGAATGAAACCAAAAACATTAGATACAAAGAGAAGAAAGGAGAAGCTTACAGTCAAGCTGTTGTTATCACTTCCTTTCTCCGTGAAAAACTGAGCTCCAGTTCGCTGAGACTTCTGTTTGCGGACCAGTTTCCTACCTTCCATGACCAGATAGTCATAATCTTGGCGCATGTGAGATATCCCACCCTGTTCAGGCGGTATGACGTAAAACAAGCCGAGAAGGATGGCTAAGATGGCACTTAGTCGATCTTTGAATACTGTAACCACGGTTGATGCATACTCCAGGACCTCTTGCACTACCCGGAACAGTATGGCGTCGGTATCTGGATTCAGAAGCTCGCCCTCCTCGTTGTGGGTTCTCAACTCCTGCATCTGTCATCACCCCCAGCATGAGTTGCGATGGTAAGAAAAGGCTGCTGGTACTTGATAGTTTCAGCATCGCATTCACAGGGACTCCTCTTCAAAATGCTCCCTCCTGTACTTTCCATAGTCTTCATAACAGTCTTAACAGGAGCTTTGCCCTGCTTCAGTTGGCCAAGCTTGTAGGGAACCCTGTCGATTGGTGGTGTTGCTTCACCGTCCTCGGAGTTGTCTGCTGCACGTCGTCACAATCCTCAGACCTTGTGCTCCTTGATGTCTCCTTGGGGTCGACCTCCTCATCCACCTGCTGCTTGGTCCGCGATCTCTTCTTCTTTATTTTCAATTCATCATCGGAGTCGTCACTGCCCCTCGCCAGACTTGCCTGTGTCTCCCTCTTCCTGGCCATGGGTAGGTTTAGGGTTAGGTTAAGGTAAGTAATTATATTCTGGTATATAGTATATAATCTGGAATCTTAAAGATATTCAAGAATCTTTAAGGAATGTACTTGGAATCTCAAATAGAATTATGTAAACCCTAAACCTTAAAGCCACTTTTTTTTTTATTTTTCATGAATATAAGTGTTTTTTTATGTAAAAAATTTTAAATTAGTTTCTTAATGATTTAAACTTTCAAGTAAAAAAAAATAAATAATCTTACATCATTACACGCGCGAATTTATACGAATGCAAACTTACCTTAGGCAAGTAATCTCGCCACAGTGTCCTAGCAGTTAAAACACCTGCTGCTTTATTTAAATTTACATACATAATATATTAACATTAAAAATCATAAAATAAGAACCATAATATTTCATTTAAATTTATGAAATCGCACGCACGCACGCACTTGAACCTTGTTTCATTCACAAGTTCCCAACAAGAAAAAGTGGTTCTGCGAGTTTTACTTGCCATAACCTTTGCATATATTAATGAAGAAATTATTAAAACATTAAATATAAATAATAATAATTCTAGAAATTTAGAATGTTTTAATATGCTATATATTCTCTTGAGTATAATGAAAATATTTTTAATATTTAATGAAGTTTAAAATAAATTTATCTAGGTGTGTGACACATAAGCCTTAATATGTTGTATCATGTTCGTAAAAACTATGTAAAATAATAAATAAAGACACATTTACTTGTATATATAATGTATAATATTTATATACAAGATAATAAAATCTGAGCAATCTTAATATTAAGGTGTCATATTCAATCTCTCTGTTAGGACTACACACCCACACACAAAGCTTAACTCATTATACTGTAATAATGAAATTAAATTTGACTAATTTAAGCTTTGGAACTCAGCTTAATCAAACAAATTCTTATAAAAGAGTATATAGTAAATAATGTTAAATACAATGTTTAAATGTTTAAATAACAAGGTTATTTCCAATGCATCTATATAGCAATCATAAAGATTACATATATAAAATATGTATTTATATTTAATTACAAGTTTTTATTGCTTTGAACTTGTATAGGTTAATATTATATAAAATCTTTTAACTTCATTATATTATAAAGACTATAAATTAATATCTCAATAAGTTAAATACCGAGTTTTAAACGGCCTTTGGATTGTACAAACGCTCTAAGCCCATCAATTCCAAGTGTTGAACCAATACCTCAATGCTTTCTTCCAGACCTGTCAATATAAAACCGTAACACCCACACACACATTTATACATACGTCTCCGTGTGTGTGTGTGTGTGTGTCTCTCTCTCTCTCTACACACACACACACACACAAAAGCAGAGTACAGATGAATGCAGGAGTTTGTTCTACCATGGAACCCGTGGAGAAACTCTGTCACAGCAGTTCCAGTAACCATTTCCAACCTCTCTCTTTTCTCTCTACACACACACGTATACATACCTCTCTCTCTCTATCTACACACACACACACGTATACATACCTCTCTCTCTCTCTCTACACACACACACACACACGCAAATGCAATGGTATAACACCCACACACACACACGCATACATACTTCTCTCTCCCACAGACACACACAAATACATAGAGAGATACAGAAGCAGAGTACAGATGAATGCAGGAGTTTGTTCTACCATGGAACTCGTGGGGAAACTCTGTCACAGCAATTCCAGTAACCAGTTCCAACGTCCAGTTCTGCAAAATATAAATTATTATTCATAGATTCTAAATAGATATTTTAATTAGAACTCTATATACATAAATACGTGTATATTTTTTTAAGTTATAACAAGTAAGCATCTTCAAAATGCTTACTTGCTGTTTTGTACAAAGAGGTCCAATGTATATATCCTCTAATGTAGGGTCTCCAACCTGTATATAAACTTTGTTTTGCAGCTAAATAAGCACGTTACGAACACAAATTAACACGCATGCGTGTCTGTAGAGACATACGTGTGTAACGAAACACATAAGCGTACATATGTAAACATAAGAGCATATATAAGACACACATATTGAAGTATACACATACACATAAACATGTATATACACACTATATATTACATTGATATACATATGTTTACGAGCCCATGTCAGCAGCCTGTATATAACATATCTCATTAACTGATATGTACTCTCTCCCATGTATTAAAATAATTTGACATTTTGATGTTATTATTTCTCTAAAGTGTGAAATATATAAAAAAATTTAAGTCAAAGGTTAAAACTAAACCAGAATATTCAAACATTAAGATTAATGAATTGGCATAAATAAAGATAAATTTAAATATATATTAACTAGTAATATTTATGCAAACACATGAAGACATAACATCATTATTTATAATTATTTGCATTTTAAGCAAAACAAATTAGATCATTATATATATTATATGGCATATACAAGTAATATTTATATGTGTTCATAAATACACAGAAGTACGTACTAATTACAAATCATAATGAATTGAGAAATTAATCTTATAAAAAGTATTTAACTTTTTGCTTAACAATACTTGATAACATATTATATATGTATATATGCATTACATACATGCATACACACATTAGTTACATAAGTGTAACGATATTTATGTAATTTATTTATGTACATATTTCAATTTTCATAAATAATACCTTATTATTTTAACTCATGAATATAAATAAGCAAAATCAATATAAAACACTTAGTATATAAATTATTAACATGAAGTGTCATGTTTTAATTTAATAAATAATGAAGCTTTTATATTTAAAACTATACGTAACAACACTGCAATCAATGTTTCTATACTTCCTCGTAACAAGATTTGTATTAAATGTGAATTAGTCATCAATCAACAAGTAAAAACAGTTTTAAAAGGAGAATTATGCAATAAAGGAACTGTGCTTCGCACACAATATGTAGATGATATATGTATATAAGGTATTATATACATTATTAACACATACATATACACAGAAGATTTGAACCATTTTTAAATGACTGAGAGTTTCGTGAAATGTATGAAAATAAAGTTTATCAAAATATATATCTCCTTGTGTAGTTTTATAGCTTGTATTATCAGATCTGTTTTATTTTAAATAATACAATTGTTATATTAAACAGCAAAAGCGAAAACGTTAAAACTCAATGTAATTTTAGTAAATAACAAACTTGATTATGTTTGCACCCATATTATAAATATATTTATATAGTAAAATCAATACGATAATTACTAAAACCCACTATGTTAATAATATACGGAATTACCTCACAAAATAAATTTTGACCTTTTATTAAATGTAAAATGCTTATATATATATATGGGTTTTAAAGACACTTAAATATAATAGTTAAAGATGCACACTTTCCATACATAATTTCACACATAAACTTAAATCTCATCTACATTATGTAAACATGGACACTGGGGTGTATTCTGAATATTCCCTTGTAGACAGGTGGTGGTTGCTGGTGCAGCATATTTATCCCACATTCATTAGTTTAGCCTGTAGAGTTTACGCTTATAAAGTGCCACGACCACGTCACTTAATGAGTCGTCCGCTTCAATGTGAGAGTCAGCATGAATCATATTGCCTGAGGGCTAATGTGGACATGATTGATAATTGGGGGCGTACCACGTCAGATGGGTAACCGAGCAGCAGCGGTCAGCCCTTACTTCCACCGGTGAAGGGATCACAGACTCTTTTATATATGCTTACGTATATTCACCGAGAACAATTATATATTCACGAGTGAGTTAAGAACAGCTTAATGCATTTTAGTAAGTATTGTAATATATATTAAAATGAATAGTAATTTAAACCCACTGTTAGAATGTAGAGAGAGAAGTTTTAACAAACTACATTATCTGCTCTCACAATTCATATAGAATATTCCAATATACTGAGAACATTCTAATGTGTGTCACGATAAATATGAGATATTAAAATATATAACATTTTTCTTTTGTTTAAGCATACACACAACAGCTTTAGACTATACTTAGAATATTCTTTCGTGTGTTACAAATATTATGTGTGTACATAACTTTGTATATTATACGTTTGATATGCAGTATGTGTGTGCGCGTGAGAGTGAGAGAGAGAGAGAGAGCATATTTGAATATCCCTAATGCTTCAGTTAGTAATAGGCAAATACACACACGTAAGTTGCATAGGGCATATGTGCATGTGCACAGTAACTGACATGTTATATGACTCGTGTGCACACGCCCAAATGATATAAACAAATTATGTCGATTTGTTAATTAATTTGCACTTATAAATTTAAATTTAATTAAGGAATTTTATATGTTTTCACACGGACACGAATGTCCTGCCTCATGTGTATGTGTGTGTCATAGATTAACGTTGTGAAGATTTAATGTTGAATTTTAAAAGCATATAAGTGCAAAACTATCATTTTTTATATTTTTTATTTCCTGTTGTTATGGCCAGCTAAAGCTATTTAAATTTCATTAAAACATTTTTTCATTAATGACCACCGTACAACATATTAAAAAGAATTTAATTTATTTATATATTAAAGTCATTTACTATATTAATAAATTTAATAATAAAGAAAGATTATGACAAGTTAAGCACCTTAAGTTAATCAATAATAACCACAAGTTATTCTCTTTTTCATGTTTAATCATACTTTTCAGTTCTTAAATGTTTTCTTTTCACTTTTTGTTTTTTTTTGGTATTTTTTATGAATATAAAATATTTTTTACTATGTAAAAAATGTTAAACTAATTAAATAGTAATTTAAAATTTAAGTAAAATAAAAACATATAACTTTAAGAACCAGGAAAAGAGGTTCTGAACCCCAGCTTCACTTGTGATAACCTTTATGTATTATAATTTTTTTATTAATTCATTAAATTAAATAAGAATAATTCTAAAAATATTAGAATGTTTTAATATGGATCTATTCTCTTGAGTCTAATGAAAATGTTTTTAATATAATGAAATTTATAATAAATATATCTAGGCATGGCCACACAAATAAAAAAAACATGCTTATGTAAATTATACACGTATAGGCTCATTGCCTAAATTAAACTTAAATTTAATGACTGGACATTAGTAAAGTTAAATATTTAGTTAGTTTTTTACATAAATAATATTAATAACATGTGTGACACATAAGCCTAAAAATTGTATCATGTCTAAAAACTATGTAGACATAATAATAAAGACGCATTTACTTGTATACATATAGTGTATTATATTACAAATGTGTCTATACATAGTTATATTAACTTACATTAACAACAAGCACAATAATGCTGAGTTACATAAACGCTTGTAAGAAAGTGTAAATCTAATAGGAATTATTATAAATATTTCTTAACAATAAGTAAAGAGGTTTAAATATAATAAGAGACAAAGTTGATTTTAAATAGAGTCAAATATTAATATAATGTGGTAAAACCATAAAACATAAACTTATACCGCTGATAATCTTATAATGCACTTGCACGGTAATTATATAGCACTTGCTATGTGCCATATCCTAAACCAAATTTTAGTATTAGCATTATCATATTTGAATGTTCATAAAAATTTGTAGTAATAAAAAGTTTAATCCTATTATATTATAACATGTTTTTATTTGTATATGTTCATATACACAAAAATTAAAACTATAATACATTATCTTATAGTTAATTATATAATTTTCATACATATTTTTAAAGTTATTGGGGTCGTCCGCCTGAGAAAATAAATTTAAGTTACCCTTTCAATTTTGAATTACACACACACATTAATCTTATAAGTTAATTATAAAACGTTTTAACATACATATGTTTAAATTGTATATACACATTAAAGGAATTTCAATTCTTTTCGGAAAAACTCATATTAAATGTGTACATGCATATGTATACATTAATATATACATAAGTATAATCATATTATATGATTTATCTATTTCATATTTCATATCTCATAAATAACTGAATATTTTATTACTTAACTTATGATATACAATAATATAAATATATTTATAATAAAGTGTGAAACATGGAGCATAATCAATATTAAAACCATACTATGTATTGAGAAGGACAATTTTAGATTTTGCAGTGAGTGTAATATTGTACTTATATGAATGAAACTACATATAATAAAGTGTTTGTATCGATTCTGCTTATTGAAATAAACCCTTACCTTTGTTTATAAATGCAATGTAAATTGTTCTATAATGCTTTTTATATTAATTATAAATATATATATATATATATATAGACACACATATGGGTTTTTAACACAGATGTGATTATATAAAGACACCCTTACATATAATATACATATACATTACATGTGTAGAAAATATGCATGCAATGAAAAACCATCCATACATAAGGTATAAATAAATATTATCAGAACAATAAACACTTAAAAGAATATGAAATCTGAGCAATCTTAATATTAAGGTGTCATATTCAATCTCTCTATGGCTTAACTCATTATACTGTTATAATGAAATTAAATTTGACTATTTAAGTTTTGAAACTCCACTTAATCAAAAAAATTTCTTATATAAGAGTATATAATAAATAATGTTAAATACAATGTGTAAATGTTTAAATAACAAGGTTATTTCCAATGCATCTAATAATAGCAATCATATAAAATATGTATTATATATATATCCAACTTCATATATATAAAGACTATAAATTAATATCTCAATAATTTAAATACCCGAGTTTTAAACAGCAGCAATAGGCTCATGAATAGGGTTACAAACGCTCTAAGCCCATCAATTCCAATGTTGAACCAATACCTCCTCCAGACCTGTCAATATAAAACAACCACACACACACGTATACATACGTCTCCGTCTCTCTCTCTCTCTCCTCTCCACACACACAGCAAGCAGAGTACATATAATGCAGGAATTCTGCAAAATATGAAATTATTATTCATAGATTTAAATATATTTTAATTAGAACTCTATATACATAAATACGTGTATATTCTTTTAAGTTATTAAACTTACCACTAAGGATTGCCTCAGCATCTTCAAAATGCTTACTTGCTGTTTGTACAAAGATGTATCCTCTAATGTAGGGTCTCCAACCTGTATATAAACTTTGTAAATTAACAAATAAGCACGTTAAGAACACAAATTAACACGCATGCGTGTCTGTAGAGACATACGTGTGTAACGAAACACACATAAGCATACATATGTAAACATAAGAGCATATATAGACACACATATTGAAGTATACACATACACAAACATTTATATGCACACTATATATGTACATCTTTACGAGCCCATGTCAACAGCTGATATCACAAATACGTCCTCGGGTATACCAGCCTATATATAACAAATCTCATTAACTGATATGTACTCTCTCCCCTCTCTCTCTCATGTATTAAAATAATTTGCTATTTCTCTAAAATGTGAAATCTATAAAAAAAAAGAATTAAAGTCAAAGTTAAAACTAAACCGAATAAGAATATTCAAACATTAAGATTAATGAATGAGCATAAATAAAAATAAATTTAAATATATATTAGCTAGTAATATTTATGCAACACATGAAAACATAACATCATTGTTTAATAGTTATTTTGCATTGTAAGTAAAACAAATTAGATTGTTATATTAACAGCAAAAGCGAGAGAAACGTTAAAACTCAATATACATTATATAGTTTTAGTAAATAAGAAACTTGATTATGTTGCACCCATATTATAAATATGTTATATATATATTCATGAGTTAAAATATTAAGGTGTTATTTATGAGAAATAAAATATGTACATAAATAAATCACATAATTATAAACTAATGTGTGTGTATGCATGTATGTAATGCATATATGCAAATATAATATGTTATCAAGTTTTGTTAAGCAAAAAGTTAAATATTTCTTATAAAATTAATTTTTCAATTTATTATAACTTGTAATTCGTAAGTACTTTTGTGTATTTATGAACACATAAATATTGCTTGTATATATAATATATATAATGATTGCATTATTTAAAATAAAACATATCCGATAAATACAAGCTATAAAACTACACAAGGATATAATATATAGATAAATATTTTGGTAAACTTTGATTTTCATACATTTCAGAAACTCTCAGTCATTTAAAAATGGTTCAAATCTTCTGTGTATATGTATGTGTTAATAATGTATATAATACATTATATATTTATAACATATATCATCTACATACTGTGTGCACTCATGCTTAGAAACAGAGGTTTCTTTATATACATGATTCTCCTCGTTTAAAACTGTTTTTACTTATTGATTGATGACTAATTCACATTTAATACAAATCTTGTTATGAGGAAGTATAGAAACATTGATTGCAGCGTCGTTATGTACAGTTTTAAATATAGAAACTTCATTATTTATTAATCTAAAACATGATACTTCATGTTAATAATATATATACTAAGTGTTTTATATTTATTTTCCTTATTTAGTAACATAATATTAAATTTTGACCTTTTATTGTAATGTAAACTGTTTTGTAATACTTAAATTTGATTTAAGTATTTAAAATGCTTATATATATATATATATATATATATTATATATGATATATATATATATATATATATATATATATATATATATATATATATATATATGGGTTTAAAACACTTAAATATAATAGTTAAAGATGAACACTTATGTGATATATCTATACATAATATTCACACACGAACTTAAATCTCATCGACATAGATGCAGACGTTGCACGTCTGTAAACATGGGGGCATATTCTGAATATTCCCTTGCATACTCAGCATATTTATCCCACATTCATTAGTTTAGCATCTAGAGTTACGCTTATAAGATGCTATGTCCATGTCACTTGATGAGTCTGTCCGCTTCAAGGTGAGAGTCAGCATTAACCATATTGCCTGAGGGCTGATGTGGACATGATTGATAATTGGGGTGTACCACGTCAGATGGGTAACCGAGCAGCGTCAGCCCTTACTTCCACCGGTGAAGGGATCACAGACTCTTTTATATATACTTTACGTATATTCAATTATATATGTATTCATAGTTATCATATAAACATTAAACCACACTATATTCATATATATAGTATCGAATAAAAATTTATATAAACCCACTCTGTTAGAAACAAGAAATGTAGAGAGAAGTTTTAACAAACTACATTATCTGCTCTTACAATTCATGTAGAATATTCCTAAATATACTAGTAAACATGAAATATTAAGACTATACTTAGAATATTCTTTCGTTATAGTAAATTTTCTTACGTGTTACAAATATTATGTGATGTGTACATAACTTTGTGTATTATAGGTTTGATATGCAGTATGTGTGTGTGCGTGAGAGAGAGAGAGAAGAGAGAGAGAGAGAGAGAGAGAGAGAGCGAGAGAGAGCATATATGAATATCCGTAATGCTTCAGTTAGTAATAGACACGGCCAAATCATAACGTCGATTTTGTTAATGCTGATTTTATGCTTCATTATAACAGTATAATGAGTTAAGACTTGTGTGTGGGTGTGCTTGTGTGTGTACTTCTAATAAAGAGATAGAATATGACACCTTAATATTAAGATTGCTCACATTCATATTATCTTTAAGTGTTATTTTGTTCTGATAAATATTTATTTATACCATTGTTAGATTATGTATGGATGGTTTTTAATTGCATGCATATTGGTATTTACACCTAAACACATATCTACACATGTAAATGTATATATATGGGTATATACGTAAGGGTGTCATATCTGTGTTAAATATGTACATATATAATATAAAAAAGCATTTATATAACAATTTACATTGCATTTATAAACACAAGGTAAGGGCTTATTAAATAAATACAAAATACACATAAATTCAATATTACACTCCTCAAGACATAGTATGGATTTTGTTTCACACTTTTATTAATATATTTATATATTATTGTATATTCATGAGCTAAATAATAAAATATTCAGGTATTATTTATAAGATATGAAATATGTAAATAGATAATCATAAATATTATTATATATTTGTATACATATGCAGGTACACATTTAATATGAGTTTTTAGAAATGAATTTAAATTCCTTTATATGTAAATTTAAACATATTTATGTTAAAACGTTTTATAATTAACTTATAAGATTAACACACACACACATGTGTGTGTGTAATGCAAATATACACATTTAATATGTTATCAAGGGTTTTTTAGGAAAAGAACCTAAATTCCTGTGTATAGTAAATTTAAAAATATGAATGTAAAAATATATTTATAATTAATTTATATGATTTAATTTTAATTTATTATAGTCTTAATTTGTTGTATTATGAACATAGACAAATAAAACATGTATATATACAAGTAGATGCGTCTTTATTATTATGTTTACGTAGGTTTTACGACATGATACAATATTTTAAGCTTATGTGTTACACATGTTAATCAAGATTATTTATGCAAAAAACTAACCAAATAATTAAATTTACTAATGTCCACTGGTTAAATTTAAGTTTAATTAAGGCAATGAGCCTCATATATTGTGAAAGTTTCAAGTAATTTACATAACCATTTTTTTTTCATTTATGTGTGGCCATGCCTAGATATATTTATTATAAATATTAAAAACATTTTCATTAGACTCAAGAGAATAGATATCATATTAAAACATTCTAATATTTTCATAACTATTCTTATTTAAATTTAATATTTTAATAATTTCTTTATAATACATAAAAATTATGACAAGTGAAGCGTCTTTTCCTGGTTTTTAAAGTTATATGTTTTAATTTACTTGGAAATTTAAATTACTATGTAGTTAATTTAACATTTTACATAAAAAAATGTTTTATATTCATGAAAAATACAAAATTAAAAAAAAAAGTGAAAAGAAAACATTTAAGAACTGAAAAGTATGATTATAAACATGAAATAAGAGAATAACTTGTGATTATTATTGATTAACTTAAGGTGCTTAACTTGTCATAACCTTTATATATTATTAAAAAATTATAATTTAGTAAATTTGGATAAGAATGACTTTAATATATATAAAGTAAATTAAAATTAAAATTCTTTTTAATATGTTGTACGGTGGTTGTGTCTTGAGACTAATGAAAATGTTTTAGTGTTTTAATGAAATTTAATAAAAATTATAAAAAATGTATAGTCTTCCACTCATATGCTTTAGAATTTAACACATTAAATCTTCACAACGTTATCACACATACACACGAGGGTGTCCGTGTGAAAAATATAAAAAAATCTCCTTAATTAAATTAATTGTAATAAGTGCAAATTAATTAATTCCTCACTTAAATACACGTGTCATAATAAAAAGGTCAATATCAAACTAAACAGAGTAGGTGTTTTCTTAATTCTCTTTGTGGTTATGTTTGAGTGCGTGTGAATATACGTATATATTATTATTTTGACATATTTATAGTCAAATCTGTTTTACTTAATTGTAAACTGTAAAGAATTCTATTTATAATTTATTTTTTTCTTATTCTTTTTTTTTTTCGTTTTATATTAACTCCTAAGCTTTTAAATGGATATAATAGTTGTTTGGAACTGTACTTAATCAAAAACTTTCTTATATAAGAGTATATAGTAAATAATGTTAAATACAATGTATGTAAATGTTAAAACAACAAAACTATCTATAATCGCAATCACAAAATTAGCCACATATATAAAATATGTTTTTATATTTAATTATAAGTGAAAAGTCTACTTGTATAGGTCAATATTATATATATATATATATATATATATATAATCTTTAACTTCATTATATTATAAAGACTATAAATTTAATATCTCAATTTTAAATACCCCAGTTTTAAACAGCAGCTCGTGAATAAAATAGCCTTTGGGTTGTACAAAGGCTCTAAGCCCATCAATTCCAAGTGTTGAACCAATGCCTGAATGCTTCCTTCCAGACCTGTCAATATAAAACGGTATAACACCCACACACACGTATACATAGCTCTCACTCTCTCTCACACACACGCACAAATACATGGTATAACACCCACGCACACACACACGCATACATAGTTCTCTCTCTCCACACACACACACACAAATACATAGAGAGATACACAAGTAGAGTACAGATGAATGCAGGAGTTTGTTCTACCATGGAACTCGTGGAGAAACTCAGTTCCAACGTCCAGTTCTGCAAAATATAAAATTATTACATGTTATATATATAGATATTTTAATTCAAACTCTATATACATAAATACGTGTATATTCTTTTAAGTTATTAAACTTACCACTAAGGATTGCTTCATCATCTTCAAAATGCTTACTGAAGACACTTGCTGTTAAACCATATTCACTGTCTCTCATTAAATTGATTGCCTCATCATCATCATCTACACACTAAATCAAAGTATATTCCAAGTCGGCATGTACGCATACGAGAGAGAGAGAGAGAGAGAGAGAGAGAGAGAGAACGGATGCAGGGGTCGGGGAAAGGAGGGGATGATCCCTCCTTTGAGAGAACCTGAACGCCCATACTGGGCCAAAGCTTTCTTCCCGCATGATGGACATTTGATGGTTTACATTTGTTAGAATCTGCATATGGAAGTGATAGAATCATGCTATGCATGTACATACGCATACACACGCACATCACGTGTATGTGTGTGTGTGTGTAGGTACAAACATTTAGTAAATACTTACTGTCGGAGGAGCCAACTTTATGAGCTGTGCTATGTTTTGTGTCTCCACCAACATCCACTTGAGCACCTTTTCCGATGGCTTCCGCAAGCTGTAAGTTATTATATGTATAACCAATGTTTGAAGTATTAATTAAGAATAATTAAAATTAAATTAGGTGATTTAATTAAACAATAAACACCTGTTTTCCAATCCGTTCCACTTGATGTTTTGTACAAAGAGGTCCAATGTATGTATCCTCTAATGTAGGGTCTCCAACCTGTATATAAACTTTGTAAATTAACAAATAAGCACGTTACGAACACAAATTAACACACATGCATGTCTGTAGAGACATACTTGTGTAACGAAACACACATAAGCATACATATGTAAACATAAGAGCATATATAAGACACACATACTGAAGTATACACATACACATGAACATGTATATGCACACTACATCTTTACGAGCCCATATCAGCAGCTGATATCACAATACGTCCTCGGGTATACCAGCTATATATAACAAATCTCATTAACTGATATGTACTCTCTCCCCTCCTCTCTCTAATGTATTAAAATAATTTGACATTTTGATGTTACTATTTCTCTAAAATGTGAAATCTATAAAAAAAAAATTAAGTCAATAAACCGTAATAAGAATATTCAAACATTAAGATTAATGAATTGGCATAAATAAAGATAAATTTAAATATATATTAGCCAGTAATATTTATGCAAACATAACATCATTATTTAATAATTATTTGCATTATAAGTAAAACAAATTAGATCATTATATAATTATGGCATATACAAGTAATATTTTAAATACACAAAAGTAATTACAAATTACAAATTATAATAAATTGAAAAATTAATCTACAAAAAATTTAACTTTTTCTTAACAATATTTATATTTGTATATATGCATTACATACATGCATACTTTAGTTTATACATAAGTGTAATGATATTTATGTGATTTATTTATGTACACATTTCATTTCTCATAAATAATACCTTAATATTTTAACTCATGAATATATATAATATATTTATAATATGGGTGCAAACATAATCAAGTTTGTTATTTACTAAAACTATATAATGTATATTGAGTTTTAACGTTTTTCACTTTTGCTCTTTAATATAACAATTGTATTATTTAAAACAAAAGATCCGATAATACAAGCTATAAAACTACACACAAGGATATAATATATACATATATATTTTGATAAACTTTGATTTTCATACATTTCAGCAGAAAACCTCTCAGTCATTTAAAAATGTTTCAATTCTTCTGTGTATACGTATGTGTTAATAATGTATATATTACCTTACATATTTATAACATATATCATCTACATACTGTGTGCACTCATGTTTAGAAACACAGGTTTCTTTATATAGCATGATTCTCCTCGTTTAAAACTGTTAATTGATTAATGAATAATTCATATTTAATACAAATTTAAGTATAGAAACATTGATTGCAGTGTTGTTATGTACAGTCTTAAATATAAAAGGTTCATTATTTATTAATTTTAAACATGATACTTCATGTTAATAATCTATATATTAAGTGTTTTATATCGATTTTGCTTATTTATTAAACATAATATTTAATTTTGACCTTTTGTTGTAATGTAAACTGTTTTGTAATACTTAAATTTGATTTAAATATTTAAAATGCTTTATATATATATATATATATATATATATATATATGTGGGTTTTAAAGACACTTAAATATAATAGACACTTATGTGATTATACAAAAGTATATCTATGCATAATATTCACACACAAAGTTGCACGTGGACACCTGGGGCGTATTCTGAATATTCCTTGTATATTGCCGGTGCATATTTATCCCACATTCATTAGTTTAGCTTGTAGAGTTACGCTTATAAAATGCCATGTCCACGTCAGTTAACGAGTCTGTCCGCTTGAAGGTGAGAGTCAGCTTGGACCATATTGCCCTGAGGGCTATTTGGGTTACCACGTCAGATGGGTAACCGAGCAGCGTCAGCCCTTACTTCCACCTGTGAAGGGATCACAGACTCTTTTTTATATGCTTTAGGCATATTCACCGAGAACAATTATATATTTATTTATAGTTATCATATAAACACGAGTGAGTTAAGAACAGCTTAATGCATTTAGTAAGTATTTGTAAATATTAAAATGATTTATAGTATTATATAAAAATTAATATAGTCCCACTCTGTTAGAATGTAGAGAGAGAGAAGTTTTAACAAACTACATTATCTGCTCTCACAATTCATTATACAATATTCCTAAATACTGTACTGAGAACATTTTAATGTGGTGTCACGTTAAATATGAGATATTAAAATAAATACTTTAGACTATACTTAGAATATTCTTTCGTGTGTTACAAGTGTACATAACTTTGTATATTATACGTTTGATATGCAGTATGTGTGTGCGTGAGAGTGAGAGAGAGAGAGAGAGAGCATATTTGAATGCTTATCTGTAATGCTTCAGTTAGTACACACGTAAGTTTGCATAGGGCATATGTGCATGTGCACATGTATACTGACATGTTATATGAACTCGTGTGCACACGCCCAAATCATATAAACAAATTATTGATTTTATCAACTATTATATCTAATAATTCTGGTTTAGAAGACTTTGTTAAAACTATTTATAATTTGTTTTTTCAGCTTTATAAGGTTTTAATTATATATCAAGCTTTTAAATGAATTAAATGTAAACAAAATTCTTTACAGTTTACAGTTAAGTAAACCAGTTTTGACTATAAATATGTCAAAATAATAATATATACGTATATTCACACGCACACAAACGTTACCACAAATAGAATTAAGCCTACGTTTGATATTGACCTTTTTATTATGACACGTATATTTAAGCGAGGAATTAATTTAATTTGCACTTATTAAATTTAAATTTAATTAAGGAGACTTTATATGTTTTTCACACGGACACACAAATGTCCTGCCTCATGTGTATGTGTGTGTCATGCATAACGTTGTGAAGATTTAATGTGTTGAATTTTAAAGCATATAAGTGAAAAACTATACATTTTTTACTTTTTTTATTTTCCTGTTGTTATGGCCAGCTAAAGCTACTTAAATTTCATTAAAACATTAAAACATTTTCATTAGTCTCGAGATACGAACATAAATTTATTTTATATATTAAAGTCATTCTTATATCCAAATTTACTAAGAATTAAACGAATATAACTATGTAAATATTAATAATTTTTTAATAATATATAAAGGTATTGACAAGTTAAGCACCTTAAGTTAATCAATAATAATCACAAGTTATTCTCTTATTTCATGTTTAGAATCATACTTTTCATTTCTTAAATGTTTCTTTTCACTTTTTTGTTTTTTTTCTTTTGGTATTTTTCATGAAATATAAAATCTTTTTTATTATGTAAAAATGTTAAATTAATTACATAGTAATTTAAATTTCCAAGTAAAATAAAAAACATATAAACTTCCGGCTTCACTTGTCATAACCTTTATGTATCATAAAGAAATTATTAAAATATTAAATTTAAATAAGAATAATTCTAAAAATATTAAAATTTTAATATGCTATCTATTCTCTCGAGTCTAATGAAAATGTTTTAAATATTTCATGAAATTTATAATAAATTTATTGGGGCATGGCCACACATAAATTGCCTTAATTATACATTAACTTACATTAAGATACAAGCAGTCACATATTGTAAGAAAGTGTAAATTTAATAGGAATACAAAGATGAGTAATATTGATTTTAAATAGAGTCAAATATTATTATAATGTGATAAGTTTTCTATAGCACTTGCTATGTAAGTTTGATATATATAAATTATTTCTTAAAATAAAATATCCTAAATCAAATTTTAATATTAACATTATCATATTTTAATGGTTCATAACAATTTGTTTTGTAAGTAATAAAAAGTTTAATCATGATATATATATTATATTATATTACATGTTTTATTTGTCTATGTTTATAATACACAAACTTAAAACTATAATAAATTAAAGATTAACCATATAAGTTAATTATAAATATATTTTTACATACATTTTTAAATTTAGGTTCATTTCCTAAAAACCCTTGTGTATATGTGCATTACACACACATACATATGTATGTGTGTGTGTGTGTGTGTGTCTGTATGCTAATCTTATAAGTTAATTATAAAACATTTTATCATACATATGTTTAAATTTACATATAAAGGAATTTAAATTCATTTCTTAAAAACTCATATTAAATGTGAACATGCATAAGTATAATCATATTTATATGATTTATCTATTTACATATTCCACATCTCATAAATAATACCTGAATATTTGATTATTTAGCTATGAATATACAATAATATATAAATATTATTAATAAAATGTGAAACAAAATCCTACTATGTCTTGAGTGTAATATTGTATTTATGTGAATGAAACAGATTGATAATACTTAATAAGCCCTTACCTTTTGTTTATAAATGCAAAGTAAATTGTTATATAAATGCTTTTTTATATTATGTATATACATATTTAACCAGATGTGACACCCTTACGTATATACCCATACATATACATTTACATGTGTATATGTGTTTGTAGGTGCCATTAAAAACCATCCATACATAATCTAGCAATGGTATAAATAAATATTTATCAAAACAAAATAACACTTAAAGATAATATGAATGTGAGCAAATTAGAATTACACACACAAACACACCCACACACAGGCTTAACTCTTATACTGTTATAATGAAGCTTTGGAACTGCACTTAATCAAAAAACTTTCTTATAGTATATAGTAAATAATGTTAATACAATGCATGTAAATGTTAAAATAACAAGGCTATCTATAATAGGTCAATATTATATATATATATATAAAGACTATAAATTAATAATTTTAAATACCTCAGTTTTAAACAGCAGCAATAGGCTCGTGAATAAAATAGCCTTTGGTCGTACAAAGGCTCTAATCCCATCAATTCCAAGTGTTGAACCAATGCCTGAATGCTTTCTTCCAGACCTGTCAATATAAAACGGTATAACACCCACACACACCGTATACATACCTCTCTCTCTCTACACACACACACACACACGCAAATACATGGTATAACACCCATACACACACCGCATACATACTTCTCTCTCTCCACACACAAAAATACATAGAGAGATACACAGAGTACAGATGAATGCAGGAGTTTGTTCTACCATGGAACTCGTGGGGAAACTCTGTCACAGCAGTTCCAGTAACCGTCCAGTTCATAAAAATTATTATTCATAGATTATAAATAGATATTTTAATTAAACTCTATATACATAAATACGTGTATTCTTTTAAGTTATTAAACTTACCACTAAGGATTGCCTCAGCATCTTCAAAATGCTTACTGAAGACACTGGCTGTTAAACCATATTCACTGTCTCTCATTAAATTGATTGCCTCATCATCATCATCTACACACTAAATCAAAGTATATTCCAAGTCGGCATATACACATAAAGCATAGAGAGAGAGAGAGAACCTGAACTGCCACTACTGAGCCAAAGCTTTCTTCCTGCATGATGGACATTTGATGGTTTACGTTTGTTAGAATCTGCATATGAAGTGATAGAATCATGCTATACATACACACACACACAACGTGTATGTGTGTGTGTGTGTAGGTTACAAACATTTAGTAGATACTTACTGTGGGAGGCCAACTTATGAGCTGTGCTATGTTTTGTGTCTCCACCAACATCCACTTGAGCACCTTTTCCATGGTTTCCGCAAGCTGTAAGTTATTATATGTATAACCAATGCTTGAAGTATTAATTAAGAATAAATTAAAATTAAATTAGTTTAATTAAATAATAAACACCTTCGTTCACTTGCTGTTTTATACAAAGAGGTCCAATGTATGTATGGTCTCCAACCTGTAATATAACTTTGTTTTGCAGCTAAATTAATAATAAGCACGTTACGAACACAAATTAACACGCATACGTGTCTGTAGAGACATACTTGTGTAACGAACACACATAAGTGCATATATAAGACACACATATACATACACATAAACATGTATATGCACACTATATGTTACATTGATATACATATCTTTACGAGTCCATGTCAGCAGCTGATATCACAAATGCGTCCGCCTATATATAACAAATCTCATTAACTGATATGTACTCTCTCTCTCTCTCCAATGTATTAAAATAATTTGACATTTTGATGGTACTATTTCTCTAAAAGTGTGAAATATATAGAAAAATTTAAGTCAAAGTTAAAATTAAACCGTAATATTCAAACATTAAGATTAATGAATTGGCATAATAAAGATAAATTTAATATATATTAGTTAGTAATATTTATGCAAAACATGAAACATAACATCATTATTTAATAGTTAGTAAAACAAATTAGATCATTATATTATATATGGCATATCAAGTAATATTTATATGTGTTCATAAATACACAAAAGTAATTACGAATTACTAATAATCTTATAAGAAATATTTAAATTTTTGCTTAACAATACTTGATAACATATTATATTTGTATATATGCATTACATACATGCTACACACACATTAGTTTATACATAAATCTAATGATATTTATGTGATTTATTTATGTACGTTTTTCATTTTTCATAAATAATACCTGAATATTTGAACTCATGAATATATATAATATATTTATAATATGGGTGCAAAACATAATCAAGTTTGTTATTTACTAAAACTATATAATGTATATTGAGTTTTAACGTTTTTCTCTTATAAAATTGTATTATTTAAAATAAAATAGATCCGATGATACAAGCTATAAAACTACAGAAGGATATAATATATAGATATATATTTTGATTTTTCATACATTTCAGAAAAACCTCTCAGTCATTTCAAAATGGTTCAAATCTTCTGTGTATACGTATGTGTTAATAATGTATCTAATACTTATATATTATAACATATATCATTAATACTGTGTGCACTCATGTTTAGTTACTAAAATTTGATATTAAGTATTTAAAATGCTTATATATATATATATAAATGTAAACATGGACACCTGGGGCGTTTTCTGAATATTCCTTGTGTACATGTGTCAGTTGCCGGTGCAGCATATTTATCCCACATTCATTAGTTTAGCTTGTAGAGTTACGTTTATAAAGTGCCATGTCCATTGTCACTTAATGAGTCTGTCCGCTTCCAGGTGAGAGTCATCGTGGACCATATTGCCTGAGGGCTGATGTGAATGATTGATAATAGGGTGTACCACGTCAGATGGTAACCGAGCAGCGTCAGCCCCCCTTCCACTTGTGAAGGGATCACAGACTCTTTTATATATGCTTTAGGCATATTCATTATATATTGTTTATTAGTTATCATATAAACATTACACTATAATCACGAGTGAGTTAAGAAACAGCTTAATGCATTTTAGTAATATTTGTAATATTAAATATATTAAATGATTATATGATATATATAGATCGTATAAATTTATTAATAAACCCACTCTGTTAAAAATAAGAATTAGAGAGAGAAGACATTATCTGCTCTCACAATTCATACAGAATATTCCTAAATATACTAGGAATTACTAATCTACTATTGAGATTTTTCTTATGAGATATTAAATAAATATAACATTTTTCTTTTGTTTAAAACACACACAACAGCTTTAGACTATACTTAGAATATTCTTTCGTGTGTTACAAATATTATGTGATGTGTACATAACTTTGTGTATTATACGTTACGTGTGAAACAGAGAGAGAGCATATTTGAATATCCCGTAATGCTTCAGTTAGTAATAAGCAAATACACACACGTAAGTTTGCATAGGGCATATGTGCATGTGCACGTGTATTACTGACACGTTACACAGATGCATTTACTTATATATATATATATATATATATATATATATAATTACAAGTGTCTATACATAGTTAAATTAACTTACATTAAAATACAAACAGCACAATAATGCCGAATTATACATAACGTTTGTAAGAAAGTGTAAATTTTGATAGTAATTATTATAAAATATTTATTAGCAGTAAGTAAAAGAGTTTTGAAAATAAAAATGTGACAAAATAAGAGACAAAGATGAGTAATATTTTTTAAACAAAGTCAAATATGATAAATTTTAATATAGTGTAAGCTTGATATATTTAAATTATTCTTAAAATAGAATATCCTAAATCAAATTTTAGTATTAAACATAATCATATTTTAAATAGTTCATATTGTAAGTAATAAAAAGTTTATTATATTTACATGATTCATTTGTCTATGTTCATAATACACAAAATTTAAAACTACAATAAATTAAAAATTATCATATAAGTTATTAATAAATATATTTTACATACATATTTTTAAATTTATTATACACAAAGGAATTTAGGTTTTTTGATAACATATTAAATGTGTACATTTGCCGTACATATATATGTATTGTGTGTGTGTATGTTAATCTTATAAGTTAATTATAAAACATTTTAATATACAATGTTTAATTTACATATATACACATATAAAGGAATTTAAATTCATTTATTAAAACTCATATTGAATGTGTACATGCATATGTATACATTAATATATGCATAAGTTAATCATATTTATATATTTATCTATTTACATATTTCATATCTCATAAATAATACCTGAATATTTTATCATTTAGCTCATGAATATATAATAATATATAAATATATTAATATAAGTGTGAAACATGAAGCATAATTAATTACTAAAACTATATTATGTGTTGAGAAGGAAATTTTTTAGATTTTGCAGTGTAAATATTGTATTTATATGAATGAAAAAATTGATAATACATTCAATAAAGTGTTTTGTATTTATTTAATAAGCACTTACCTTTTGTTTATAAATGCAATGTAAATTGTTATATATATATATATTATATTATATAATCTTTTAACTTCATTATATTATAAAAACTTTAAATTAATATCTCAATAATTTTAAATACTGAAGTTTTAAACGGCAGCAATAGGCTCATGAATAATACCTGAATATTTTATATGATTTATCTATTTACATATTTCATATCTCATAAATAATACCTGAATATTTTAATTACTTAGCTCATGATTATACAATATAATATAAATATATTATATAAGTGTGAAACATGGAGCATAATCAATTATTAAACCATACTCTGTATTGAGAAGGACAATTTTAGATTTGCAGCGTAATATTGTACTTATATGAATGAAACTACATACAATAAGAGTGTTTTGTATTGATTCTGCTTTACTTCATTATATTATAAAAGACTATAAATAATATCTCAATAATTTTTAACGGCAGCAATAGGCTCATGAATAAAGTAGCCTTTGGGTTGTACAACGCTCTAAGCCCATCAATTCCAAGTGTTGAACCAATGCCTGAATGCTCTTCCAGACCTGTCAATATAAAACCGTAACACCCACACACACAGTATACATACGTCTCCGTGTGTGTGTATCTCTCTCTCTCACACAAGCAGAGTACATATAAATGCAGGAGTTTGTTCTACCATGGAACTCGTGGAGAAACCCTGTCACAGCAGTTCCAGTAACCAGTTCCAACGTCCAGTTATGCAAAATATAAAATTATTATTCATAGATTCTATATAGATATTTTAATTAAACTCGTTATTAAACTTACCACTAAGGATTGCGGCCGATTGCCTCAGCATCTTCAAAATGATTACTGAAGACACTTGCTGTTAAACCATATTCACTGTCTCTCATTAAATTGATTGCCTCATCATCATCATCTAACACTAAATTAAGTATATTCCAAGTCGGCATATACACAAAGCATACACGAGAGAGAGAGAGAGAGAGAACCTGAACTCCCACTACTGGGCCAAAGCTTTCTTCCCGCATGAGGACATTTGATGGTTTACGTTTGTTAGAATCTGCAAATGAAGTGATAGAATCATGCTATACGCATACACACACACACATCACGTGTATGTGTATGTGTGTGTAGGTACAATCATTTTAGTAAACACTTACTGTTGGAGGAACAAAATGGCCAATTTATGAGCTGTGCTATGTTTTGTGTTTCCACCAACATCCACTTGAGCACCTTTTCCCATGGCTTCGCAAGCTGTAAGTTATTATATGTATAACCAATGCTTGAAGTATTAATTAAGAATAAATTAAAATTAAATTAGTTTAATTAAATAATAAACACCTCCGTTCCACTTGCTGTTTTGTACAAAGAGGTCCAATGTATGTATCCTCTAATGTAGGGTCTCCAACCTGTATATAAACTTTGTTATAGAATCACATATGGTTGCTTATATATTTTACCTTGTAAGAATGCGTAATCTTCTTTAGAGCCTCCATAAAAGGTACGTAAACACGCTTATTGACATATATACTCTCACTCTAACATATAGAAGACGTTAATCATTTAAGTAATTAGTTAATAAATTATAATTAGTTTAGATTGAAAGAACAGATAAATATGTACAGTGATACTTTATTAAGTTCAAAACCCTGCTTATACACAGGAGGCCTTCTGCCACGTGGCATATGCAACACGTGGTGCTGACACATGGGGCCATATCACCACCATGTGTCAATATGCATGTGTATATACATATGCATATATACAATATCTTACATTATCCTCCCCTCTGCGTCCATGTAGATGGTGTTGGATCTAATGGTCCTTGATCTATGTAAGTTATGTCATTTAAGGTATGACCAAATCTACTCAACGAGTCTTAAATGACAAACCGTTTCATTCGAACTACGTAAACTATCTTGACCTCATGAGATCCTACTAACTGTACTTGATACACTTGAGGACAACTTTCGGAATATTAAGTAGTGTTGGTAGAATCGAACACATACTTTTCAAGTTTTAATTTCAAGCCAACTTCTCGAAATCGATCAAGAACTTGCCGTATATCATGAACGTGATCCTCCTAAGAACTAGACCCATGAATCAGCACATCATCGATGAAATCGACAGTGATATCAGGCATATTTAAAAGAAGCTCATCCATCATGCGTTGAAAGATGGTATGAGCTGAAGTTAATTCAAAGGGCATGACCAAAAAACTCGTAAAAACCAAAATGGTGTCTAGAAGGCCGTTTTGGAATATCCTCCTCAGCCATAGGAACCTACCAGTACCCTAATGCCAAATCCAACTTATAAACCACCCAACCGATCTAATAGATATGTAAAGTTCGGAAGTGGATAAATATCTTTGACTGTAACATCATTAAGAGGTTGGTAATCCACACAGAATTATAAAGATCCATCAGGCTTGGGAACCAAATAAGGTTCGCATGCCCATGAACTTCGTAATAGATGACACACCCTTCTACTGATCAATCTGTCAGAGTTTTTACCTGGTGCCACAAAGGCGGCTTGCCAGGTGCCAACCCTGGAATCCCCTCTCTTGGAAACCCACGGAACCTGGTAAAGTAACCCTTATTAGGAACCCAAGCCTTAGGAAGTCAAACCCTAGCTGACTAAGTCCACAACGAGACTCACCTTGTGAATCAGGATACACGACTAGCTGAGCTTTAGGTGTCGTGCGTGGTTGAGGCGGTCGAAGCACGGCACTCAACCACTAGTTTTGCGGAACGTGAACTCGGGCAATGTCTTTGAGCTTGCGGGCAGGTTTTTGAACCAAGGAATTTGACTAACTCCTTGGAAGTGACGTGCCCCTATCTCAAAGGCAAGATCCTGCCAACGATAAGGATAGTCTAACCCTAGGGTGGGTTGTACCCCTGTCGTGTGGAAGTTTGGGCGACACAACGGAGGGTTGCACCTTGACGACACAAGCTTAGCTTGCCGGTAGGAAGTTAACGAGCTCTCTCTTGAACCCAGGAAGCCTCACTATATATACTCTACCTTATTTATGTGACGGACACCCCCCCCCCCCCCTCGTTACCTAAATGAGTAAGTGGGCTGGCACGGAAATGCCAAGCCCTTAGAGAAAATGGTTGTCCTAACCTAACCCTAAACCTAACCTTAGGGGGGGTATTAGGGCGTGGGTTAGGGCAACCCTAGGGTTAGGTCAACCCTAGGGGTGTCCCTAACCCTTTTTGACAAGCTATATTTAACGGAAAACCTATCTTTTTGTAACGTCAAACTGGGGGAGAGTTTTCTAGAGGGTAAGTACTACCTTCGCCTAGAGTTTCTCGAGGTACCTAATGACAGCCGGCCGGATTACCCCTAAACACCTAAGTGCACTAAGCGGGTTGTTTCTCACTACAACTAGGGTTCGCCACACAACTCGGTAAGTAATAACAGTCAACCCCAAAGTAAAGGGTCGAGTCATAGTAAAACTATGACACACTCCCCGCCTTTGGAAATGTCAACGTCCTCGTTGACGTCTAACTCCAAGACTAGACTAGGTTAGGAAAAATTAACTGAAAACTAACACTAATCACTTTATGCGGAGTCAACCAAAAAGTTCACAAGTTTTTTACCCCCTTGCATTACGTGAAGCTAAGTACTTTAGAATCGTCGTTCACTAAGCGACAACTTAGCTGCCGGAGGCACACACCTGCGACAAGAAGTCACTTGGAGACCTTTGCACGTCTGCAAAGTTTGTCACCGACACAACACAGACAACAATAGTTTCTTTAAGTTTAACTAGAATTTATATTGGAGGCCTCTAGTTAAGGTTGTCTGTCGGCCCCTAGGTTAATAAGAAATAAGTTTACTTTATTTCTCATCATCATTACTAACAGTTTGAGACCTTGCCTCAAACTCCTTCACTATCTCCATTGCGTTCTGTAGATTATCCAATGGTTCCCATGTCAACTCGCATGCCGGGTAACCCTTCCACTTAACAAGATATTCTCGTTTACGTTTTGCGTCCCTCGGCGTTTAATATCCTTTGCATCTAATATCGACTCAACTTCGAACTCCTTCGTATCGCTGACCAGCTTAGGAAGCGGACGTAAGTTTTCATATCTTTGCGGATGTTTCTCATCCTTGTGGAATGGCTCGAGTAAATTGACATGAAACACATTGTGTATTGTTCCCAACTCCGAAGGAAGATCTAACTCATAAGCCACTTTCCCTACTTGCTTCACCACCTTGTATGGACCTATGTAGTGCGATAGAAACTTTCGAAGAGTTGTTGGAAACCTTCAGGTTTTTGGTACTCAACAATACCATATCCCCAACCTGATACTCTACATCCCGCCGATGCTTATCGTACTGCTGACAATACCTTTCCTGAGCTGTAGCCATCGCTTGACGAGCAGCTTCCCATGTTCGATACAATTATCCCGTGAACTCTGCTACAGATGGAACTTGATTGCTATCGTCTTTTAGTAACACCATCTCTGAGGAATACCACCCTTATTCTTAGTTAACACCTCCATCGGGCTACATCCGATTGTAGTGTGTGTCGAGTTATTGTAACATATCTCAGCCTATCCAAGTGTTCAGCCAATCAAGTTGATCACTTGAACATAGCATCTGAGATAGTCCTTGACTTGTTGGTTCACTCTCTCCGTTTGACCATCTGTTTGCGGATGATAAGCCGTACTAAACTTCAGCATCGTACCAAACTGCTTAAACAACGTCCCCAAAACTTCCCTAAACCGAGGATCTCGATCTGAGATCATGGTTTTCGGTAGTCCGCGCACTCTTATGACTTCGTGGAAGAACAACTTTGCTATTTGAATTGCATTCACTGTCTCTACAGTTGGAATGAAATGAGCAACTTTTGAAAATCGATTAACTACCACCATGAGCGCATTAAAACCATAAGATTTTGGCAATCCCATGATAAAGTCCAAAGTAACACTTTGAAATGGCCGCTCTGGAATCGGTATACACACTGCAACTTCCCAGCTCGTTTTTGCGATTGACTCTTTACTGTTGTGACATGTGGGCATGTCTTGACATATTTGGCAACATCATATATCATACCAGCCCAATAAGAATCCCTACTTCAACAAAGCCAATGTCTTATGCCTTCCACCATGTCCTGCCAAAGGAACATCGTGATGCTCTTTAATAGCCTCTCCCTCCATGTCCCTTCTGGAACATAGAGTCCTCTTTTCTTTATAATAAAGAACTCCACTCGTACCGCAAAATGCGCCTGTTGAGTGGCATTCATTTGACTTTTTATTCCTGCTGGAACATTACCATCTCTTCGTAATTGATGAACTTGTTTCCTCTTTGCCACCAGGCTCAAAGCCTCCTTAGCAAACTTGTCCTAAGGATGCGCCGTCACAAATTCATCCACTAAAGTTGAAATGGTGCTGACATAATTCGCAGATGACCCTTTCTACTGAGTGCATCAGCTACCACATTGTCCTTTCCCGCTTTATGTTTGATTTCAGGCTGAAATCTGTGCCAACTTCTGCTGCCATCTAGCATACTTCGGCGATAGCTTCGGTTGCGTTTCAAAATACCTTAGAGTTACACTATCTGTCCAAAACCACAGTACCATGACTTGGAAGATAATGACGCCAATACTCCAAGGAAGCAACAATAGCATACATCTCCTTTTCGTGAGTAGGCCATCGAGTT
>PUQB01000536.1:0-21524 GCA_003024785.1 Selaginella tamariscina | reverse complement strand
ATATATATGCACGTTTAACTAAAGTGGGCATGATACGTGAAAATGGGAATATAAAATAAATTACTAATTAATACTTAAGTTTTAATTATTAATTAATCATTTAATTAATATGTAATTAAGCCTTAAATATTAATTAATTAATTAATTAATCCTTCAATAACCTTACTTAGTAAGGAATATTCCTAAAATATCTTAGAATATTCATATTATTCTAAAAATAGTTTACAATAATGAAGAAATACTATCAAACATAATTACAAATGAAATCATTTTCTTATCAACATGTTAATTTTTTATAAATACTTTCTTTCTATCATACAAAGAAATCTTTTCATTTTGTCTAAATCATCACTCTCCGGATTAATCAAATCATTTTGGTCAATATCTTGATGTTGTTGCCACCACTTAACACTCTCACGAATGCAATTGGGAGTTGCCATCCTTGTTAATACATAAGATGTGATAAGAGAAGGTCTGCATAAAGGCTCATCTAAAAACTGACGTTCCTTAAGAATAATATTATAAAGCGCCCGGTTGCTATCCTTCATTTTATAAAATTCAATATCACGAGAAAGAAAAGCTTCAGGAAATGTATGATACGGTGGCTGCACAAAAATTTTCGAGATTCTTCTTTCTGAGGCACGTATCCAAGTAGTTCACTAGCTCATCCATGATATCGGTATCAGAATATGGATCGAAAGTGATTGGATGAATACAAGCAATGTTTTGGTTGAGCATAGCCTTCTGAGGAGAGTCGTCTACTACTAACATCTGTGCCTTCATTATCCTTAAGCGACTGATCTCCCCATGAGTCCCAATTATTCTTTCATTCTTGAAGAAGTATGGCTTGCTTTCCTTTCTTATATTGTGAAATTCGAGAGGTTTATGACACATTCGCTGGTCAAAAATCCAATCTTTACGAATCACCTCTTCTGCAACACTACAATGTTTCTTAAGTAAATCAACAGCGGTGTTAAGTTATGAATCTGCATGCATGACCAAATCCCCACAAGCGCACCCATCTCCTTAAGCTTTTGAAAGAGACGATCCAACCCTGGACGAAAAATAATATCATATCGAAATTTACCATGACAAGGAATGAAATCTCCTTGTTTGATTTCTTTTTTCTATCCTGGGCCTTTGTCGATGAAGCAGAACACCATTGACATCCAACAACACAATATGGCCATGAGTAACATGAGATAGCGTTGCCTCTTGAATACTTTGCAAATCACTTGTTTGCTCCCTTTCACATTTATCCGTTGCCACTATCTCGTTGCCTATCCCTTCATCATTTAATTGTACATCATCCTTACAAGATTCAGATATTGCATGCGCTGAAGAAATTGATTTCGGAACTGAAGCCAATAAAAATGATGATGAAGTGGCCCCCATGGTAACGATGTTTTGAGCTGCATTATTATCCATTTCCTGCATGAACTCTGTCATTCTGACATGTGGCACAAGAAATTGTCGCCAAACCCCTCTCTTACCTCATGGCAATGCTGAAAATCCATGTTCTCAATTATTTCATTACATCTGCAAAATGATAATTAGCTGACCTTAAAATTATCAAGGTATATTATTTACCTTGTTAATGTGTGACCCATGTTTGAACTAAAAGCTTCATTAATCCTTGAGAATTTATTTTCTGTACAAATATAAAAGAAATATACAAAAATGCCTTATGTTACACTCATTTACAACTATTCATCACTCTATCAATTCATTATCAATTCTTCTTCGCTATTACCTTCTGAGTGAGGCGAAGAAGGTCTAAGCCGCTTGTGAGATGGTTCAAGATCTTCTGCATCTTCTATTGATGTTTCCATGGGTCCTGGAGTGTGCGAATGTTCTGTACTCCTCGAGATAACTTCCGGTCTAATATCTGATTGAAGTTCGTTCTCAGACTCCGAGATTGAACCAGATTCACCTTCAGAGCTATCGCACTTATCTGGAGGGAACTTTCTCAAATACGCCTTTATGGAATCGTTGGGGTACTCAGTTGAGACCCAATCTATCCACTTGTTCAGGTCCTCAACCATGGTCTTATCCTTTTCAACGGCAAACACACATGTATGCCGAAGGTAACACTCCTTCAAGACGGACCCCCTAGTGCAGTAGTCAAAAACCCACGCATCACTGTGAGGACCCCTAATCAAGTTGACGATGCTCCGTGCCGCTTGACTTGTAATGTTTGGATAACGTACATTGCGAATACGTCACTCATACCTATCGGTGTATCGGATGGAGGTTCAGGGCCGTTGGAGTGCAAACAGATGCCTGGCCAGTCATTTGGAAGCTTGAAATTGTTTGGCGCATTCCTAACAACCAAGTGAACAACGGTATCAATGCACTTGGGATTAGCATCGTTCATATAAAATCCTGTCCAACGATGTCTATTCTTCTTGGCGAAGGCGAAGGCAAAAGTATCGGTGACATGAGCAAGAATCAAGAAATAAATACCTGAAAAAGTAGGTATCAGTGAAGAGCGCAAGCATGAATTCAATAATAAATACCTTCTATGTATATGCTTGCACGGCTAAGTTTCTCCACCAGATCCTCTAGTGCCCTATCTGTCGAAAGATTTTTTGACACCCGCCGATCCATCACGAACAATTGAAACGGTTTCCTACAAGCAGTGATGTTACCCCATAAAGTCTCCGAATCTAACAACAAACATCTGTAGGGCTTGTCGTGATTTGTAGCATCCTCCTTTATAAGGTTCAATTCGGTTCTCCGCTGCTGAAGGACTGCCATAAGAGAAGGCGTCATCCCAATGTTCTCCTTTTTGGCGTTGGCGTGCAATAGATTCTTGCCCAGATCTTCCGATTGGTTCACCCATTCGACAAGCATATCATCGTTCGTCACATGCAAATATTTGCTGACCTCTTCATATGTTGAAGTCGAGGTCCAACCCAGTTTGTGGCAGTGTATTCCCAACCACTCCTTGAAATGCCTGACCGTCTTCAACTCCATTGCCTTGAGATGAAAAGGAGAGGTTGGGCTGCTGTTATTAATTTGTAGTTTGCCATCGATCACCAAATCAGCCAAGACTTCCATCTCCTCCATCGTTGTTCCATTTAAAGGCTTCAACCATGTGAGCTTGAAATCGTTGTCTACATCCTTTGTAGATTGAACAGACTTAGCCTTCGGCGTCTTACTGGGTTTCTTTGCAGACTTTTCTGAGGGCTCCCCTTCACTTGTCTGCTTCTTCTTCAGTGTTCCTTTTGAAAAGGATTCCATAATCCCCAACCATTTGGCAAAGATCCTATCTTCGGGGCAAGAAATCAACATCATCAGAAAGGATGTTTCCTTCCCGCCCACCTGGGCAAAATCAACTGCTGCAATTTCTTCAACTCTCTGAGGAAAAAGACAGATTAATATACCGGCGAGATAAATCCCGCCCAAACAATTTGCTTACCCGGTATTCCGCAGATTGTGTATTCCCTGCGGTAGCTCTTTGTGGTCGCTGAAGAGATTCCCACACGGCTCGCGTGTGTTTAAACTTCTCCCATATTTTGCTGTTGTAGTGGTTGGTGTCGGCAGCGTCCCATTCCGCCGATAACTTATGGTACTGCTCGATTGTGAGATTCGGCTTAGCTAAAAACGCCGATCTTTTTGTCAGCTTCTCACGGGTATGCTCGGAAAGTTTTGTTGCCATCGTTCCTTTGTTGTGTTCCTCGAGAAGTCGTTGGGCTGCCGTTATTGTGTGCTGGCCACTAATGATGTAGTACTTGATAGATTTTTTATTCTCCGTCTGAATCTTCATGAGTTGTTCTGGTGTTGTGATCCAGACTTTGTCAGCGCCCTTCCTTCTTTCATAGTATGGACACAAAACAGCATTATGTGGAACGGTATAAGAATTGTCGTCCTTCATCTTCTCCATGAGCTCAGCTACACGTTCCTGGTTGAGTGGCCTGTAATTGAAGTTTGGGTTGACGCTGCAATATTTAACCCTACAAGGATAAATCTTATCATCCAACATCATTTCCTTGTGACTTATTGCAGCATGAGATGCCACAGGTGCAGCTGACAAAACGATTGATGATTTTCTTTTGCGATCCGAATCAACATGTGTGATCCCCGACTGCAGCTGTTCTAGTGTTCTCGGTACACTCTTCCAGCTCCCAAAGCTCCCTAAGCAAATTGAACGTGATCTGTAGAGAACCTGAGACCGAGCCACCCTCTCAATCTCCATTATGATGTCGCTGTGTTCTTCTTCAATGTGAAGAGGGAAGATTGCTCACTTGCTGATTTTCTGTATTGTGAAGCAATATCTCCTGACAATACACCTACTCGATGAGTCTGAAGATTTTCGAAGTAGACATCCAGATGGATCCCCTCCATAGATGGGCTTTCGTTGAGTTGAAGAAGAACTCCAAGGTCAACATCATTAGTGAACACGTGAACGTCATTATCCACAAGTCGACAAAACCACCCGAAATTAATGTTGTAACTGACGACCTCTGGATCCGAGAACGTGACATTGGATGGAACAAGGCATATGTGTCGAGCATCGTCCAATCTGGGTTCGCAGCCTGCTTTCGGGTGCTTGACTAGCGAATCTACTTTCCATTGTTTTGCTTGTCCATGAGATGTGACAGAGGTTAATTTGACAGCAGCCATGGTTGCTCCAATGCGCTTCCCATTTATCTTAAAATATGGCCAAGTTGATTCCAGAATCCCCCTGCCCATCTCTTCTCCTGCTCTTGTCTTTAATGTCACCTCAATTCCACATCTGAATACAAAAATGATTAGTTCAAGTATCCGAGTATAACAGATTTTATTTTAATTCTTACCCAGAATTTGACGACGACTCCATACTAATGACTCGATCTCCTTGTTTGATCAAATCGTCCTTCTGCAAAATAATACACTATAAATAAAATTATATAAAAACGCACACACACTTGTATAAACCCGAATATACAAAAATAATACACAGAGAGAAGTAGACGTAATTAACTGTCCGAAGCTCACATTTGTGTTAGTGCAAAAGAAAGATAACATTTCGTTTTAGAACCACCACAAATGTGAGCTCTGGACAGTTTTACATAGATTCCTAGCTTTTACTCGAAATATTATGATAAGATGATAAAAGTAAATAAAATGAGATATGCAACTTATATATAACACATATATATTCACATGGAAGGTGCGGCGGGATTAATCTCGCCACCCCTTCAATGCCTCCTGAAAGAGTGGGCGGGATTAATCTCGCCACCTTTCTGGAGGCCTTGAACGGGAGTGCGGAATTAATCTTGCCACCCTTCTCGGTCTCAGAGAGAACTGGGCAGGATTTATTTCTCACACCCCTTCAGTGACTCCAGAAAGGGGGGGATTAATCTCGCCCACCATGTAAGTGATGGTTAAATGAATTTCCCCACCCTTCCCAATTCTCTCCATTGGTATGTTGAAAACCTTCTACGTCTCAGACAGAAACGTTTGGGATTGGTCCGACTCACCAATGGAGAAAAAAAGGAAGGGTGGCGGGATTCATTCCTCCAACAGGCATTGAAGACTCGGCGGGATTAATCCCGCCGCCCAGGGCCTTCACTCGGTCCCTATGCGGCGGGATTAATCCCGCCGGACGCCAATTCCCTGCGCGGAATCGGGCGGGATTAATCCCGCCGCCTAGGCACTTCAGGCAGGCCAATGGCGGCGGGATAAATCCCGCCCGATTCCGCAGGGCATGCGTCGCGGCGGATTAATCCGCGCCCAGGCCCTTCACTCAGGCCTTAGTCGGCGGGATTAATCCCGCCGAACGCCAATGCCCTGTGCGAAATCTTGCGGGATTAATCCCGCCGCCTAGGCCCTTCAGGAGGCCAATGGCGGCGGGATAAATCCCGCCCGATTCCGCGCAGGGCATGCGTACGCGGCGGGATTAATCCCGCCCACCATGTAAGGGATGGTGAAATTAATCCCACCACCCTTCTCAGTTCCCTCCATTGGTATTTTGTAAACCTTCTCCGTCTCAGACAGAGTTAGTCGGGATTGATTCAACATACCAATGGAGGAAAAAAAAGGGTGGCGGGATTAATCCCGCCACCGGGTAATGAAGGTTCGGAGAGACTAATCCCGCCGCCCTCTCGTAAATCATGCGCTCACACATATATATTGGCTGCGGCATTTTGAACAGGGATGGGTGGGGGCGGGATTAATCCCGCCGCTTATATCCTGCGGAAGTGCCTGAGCGGCGGGATTAATCCCGCCGCCCTCCGCGAAGGGCATGAGCGTGGGGCCGGATTAATCCCGCCGTTCATGTCCTGCGTGAATTCCCTGGGCGGCGGGATTAATCCCGCCGCCTTACGCGCAGGACATGTCATGCAGGCTCTTCGGTTAGCCTTCCGTGCAGGATCTTTCATGCAGGCTCTTCGGTTAGCCTCATGAGCGGCGGGATTAATCCCGCCGCCCATCCCCTGTAAATGCCCTGCGCGGAATCCGGCGGGATTAATCCCGCCCATTAGGGCCTTCACACAGGCCATTGCCGGCGAGATAAATCCCGCCGCATTCCGCGCAGGGCATGGGTGAGCGGCGGGATTAATCCCGCCGCCGAGGCCCCTCACGCAGGCCATGGGCGGCGGGATTAATCCCGCCGCTCTTCGGTTTGTCGTAGAGCGGCGGGATTAATCCCGCCGCCCATAGCCTGCGTGAAGGGCCTCGGCGGCGGGATTAATCCCGCCGCCATGGCCCCAACCATATAGCGGCGGGATTAATCCCGCCGCCGAGGGCTTAGCGTGTGTGCGAGAGATAAAATTAATAAATAAAAAAATTATACAGATAAAAAACACACATATATATATGTGTGTGTATATATATATATATATATATGTATGTATGTATGTATGTATAGGAGTGTACGTGTGTGTGCAAGAGATAGATAAATAAATAAAATACAGTACTGGTACACATAATATATGTGTGTACATAGGTATATATATGTGTGTATATGTATATCGTGTGTATGCGTGTGAGCGAAACAAATAAAATCATACAGATAAACAAACACACACACACACATATATATACACAGGAGTGTGCGTGTGTGTGCGAAAGATAAAACTAATAAATAAATAAAATTATACAGATAAACACACACATATATATGTGTGTATATAGATATATAATCCATAGAGAAAGAGAGAGAGTCTGTGAATATATAAGCATATATATAAACTAGTGTTGTATGTATGTATATATGTATATAGGTATATATATATGTGTATATGTATATTGTGTGTATGCGTGTGTGAGCGAAACAAATAAAATCATACAGATAAACAAACACACACACACACACATATACATACACAGGAGTGTGCGTGTGTGTGCGAGAGATAAAACTAATAAATAAATAAAATTATACAGATAAACACACACATATATATATGTGTGTATATAGATATATAACCCATATGAATATATAAGCATATATATAAACTAGTGTTGTATACTATTTGTTAATATGCATTGATTATATATATATATATATATATATATATATATATATGTATGTGTGTGTGTGTGTGTGTGTGTGTGTAAAGCAGTGTGCGTGTGTGTGGGAGAGATAGATCAATAAAAAAAAATTTACAGATACTGGTACACATAATATATGTATGTATATATATATAGGTATATATATATATGTATATGTATATCGTGTGTATGCGTGTGTGAGCGAAACAAATAAAATCATACAGATAAACAAACACACACCCACACACACATATACATACACAGGAGTGTGCGTGTGTGTGCGAGAGATAAAACTAATAAATAAATTTATACGCACACTCCTATACATATATACATACATACACACACACACACACACACACACACATCTCACCTGTGTGCACAGCCGCCGCCGATTTCACAGCCGCCGCCTCTTGAAACCCTAAGAATATACCTAAACCCTAAAGGAATTAAATATATATATAACCCTAATAGAATATTCCTTCTGAGAATATACTTAAACCCTAAAAAGAATAAAATATAGATTCGCCCTAAACGAATATTCTTTCATTATATTATTAGCGCGTGCGTGTGCGTGGGTGTATCACATACACCCCAAAAATATAAATCATGCAGGGATTTAACATGTGTGTGTCCATGAGAGTGTTAAAGTTTCATGTGTATCAATACATACATACACATTGCATATATTAATACACATAATATATACATACACACGTGTATACACACAGACATACATACATATTACATGGGTTTAGGGTTTAGGGTTTAGGGTTTTGGATTTAGGATGGATCATGCATGGTGTGTATGTATGAGAGAAGAGAGAGTGTTGAAAAATTATTTTTGTACACATTGCATATATTAGTAACATATATACTTACACATATTATACACAGATATACATACATAGTATATGAGAGAAGAGAGACAGTACATATTATGGATCATGCATGGTGTGTATTATACACACAGACATACATACATATTAGTACATAATATTAGAGAGACCGAGTACATATTATAGATCATGCATGGTGTGTATGTTTGAGAGAAGAGAGACAGTACATATTAACATGGATCATGCATGGTGTGTATGTATGAGAGAAGACAGAAAGTACACATATATACATACAGAGTACACATATATACATGCACACGTGTATACACACAGACATACATACATATTACATGAGTAAATTCATTGTGTTACATATTAGGGTTTAGGGTTTAGGATGGATCATGCATGGTGTGAAGAGAGAGTGTTGAAAAATTATTTTTGTACACACATGTATACACAGGGTTTAGGGTTTAGGGTTTAGGGTTTGCTCCCAACAAGCTTAATATAAATATTACACATGTAAATTCAATGTGTTACATACACACAGATTGAGTACATATATCATACATGCGTTGAACATGATGTTTTCAATAAAGAAGCAACATATTTCTTCAGTTTGGTTTAGGGTTGTGCATGTGTGTGCATATGTGTTTTTGTAAGTTCTTGTAATGCGTGTGTAAATTTATGATTGTGTTTATATGTGTGCAAAACAAACATCGAATAATTAAGAAAATAATATTAATAAACACACTATGAACATATTTTAAATTATACATAATAATATATGATTTTATCTAATATATAGCCATATATAGTTTTAATAATATATATTAATTTAATATTGATAAAAAGGTTTAACATTGAAATATTCTTGAAATAATAAGAAATTAATTGAGAAAATCCCATTAATATATACAAATGTAAATTAAGTACTCAAATAATTAACTAAATTAATTATCATAATCATGTTTAATATTGGAATATTCTTGGAATAATAAGAAAATAATAAAGAATATCCCATTAATATAAAGAAGATTAATTACTCAAGTAATTAAGGAAATGATATTAATATATATATTATTAAAACTATATATGACTATATATTAGATAAAATGATGTATTATTATGTATAATTTAAAATATGTTCATAGTGTGTATTAATTTAATATTGATAATAAGGTTTAACACATGAATATTCTTGAAATAATAACAAATTAATTGAGAAAATCCCATTAATATATACAAATGTAGAATAATTACTGCAATAATTAAGAACAAGACTAATTTAATTATGATAATCAGGTTTAATATTAGAATATTCTTCAAATATTAATAAAATATTAAAGAATATCCCATTGATACTAGGAAATGAAAACTAAATACTCGAGTAATTAAGAAAATAATAATAAAAACAGACTATGAATATATTTTAAATGATACATAATAATATAATTTATTTATTGTATAAGTATATATTTATATATAATATATAATATAAATACTTGAATACTAAGAATGTAGAATATAGTCTAAAATTTCGTAATATTAAACAGCTTGAATCACTTGAATAACATTAAATGCAATTTTAAAATACTCATTGGAACTGGAGAGTATATATGTCAGAGTGTCGGATATTTGTGTCAACTCATCTTAAATTTTATTTTCTGTTCTTTTTTAAAAATTTGAATTTCTGACATATGTATTGTCGGTCTGACATGTCATAGTTTCTACTATGACTCCTCTTTTACTTTGGACGTAGATTGTTGTTACCTACTGGATTATGTGACGAACCCTAGATGTAGAAGAAACAGGCCCGCATAGTGCACTTGGGTATCTAGTGATGGTCCGGCCGGGTGTCGTTAGGTATTTGCAAGAAACTCTAGGCGAAGCTAGCACTTCCATTTAGAAAACTCTCCCCGTTTTGACGTTCCAGGTTAGGGGTTTCGCAAAGTATAGCTTGTCAAAATAAGGGTTAGGGACACCCCTAGGGTTGACCTAACCCTAGGGTTGCCCTAACCCCACGTCCTAAACCCCCCCCCCTAGGGTTAGGTTTAGGATTAGGATTGGACAACTCATTTTCTCTAAGGGCTAGCATTTCAGTGCCAGCCCACTTACTCATATAGGAAAACAGGGGGGGGGGCTCCGTCACATAAATAAGGTAGAGTATACGTAGGAGAGCTCCTGGGTTCATGAATGAGTTCGTTGCTCTTCTGCCGGTGCAAGCTTCAGCTTGTGTCGTTAAGGTACAACCCTCTGTTGTGCCGCCCTAACTTCCAGATGCCAGGGCGTCCCACCTTCGGGGTAGCTTACCCTTAATGTTGGCGAATCCATGCCTGGGAGGTCTTGTCGGGATGCACGTTCTGAGAGGTAGAGGTTGAGGCTTGTCTCCAGCCTCCTCCTCCACGTCAAGCTAGGTGTAGCACTCACAGCCAAGCAAGGCACATCCGTGTCCTTGTCCAACTGTGGGTGTGGGATCTTGTTTGACAGGTTCACGTTACCTGGTTCCTGAGGGTTAATTGAGGGGTTCTAGAGCTGGCATTTAGGAGCCACGTTTGTGGCACTTGGTGCAACTCTCGAATCTAAGGGCTATGGCATGATAGCCCACATCGGGGAAGGCAGTGTCACATGGAGATGTGACACTGGGCTAAACGTCACATGGTGCAACACCTGAGGCATGCCCTTTGGGGTTATGTCATGGGCTTGTCGCCAAGGGGTTGGATACCTTAGCAAATAGACATGCTTGTGCACTAGGGTGCTAAGCCTTGGGCATCCGCTCAAGGCAGGTTAGGTCTCATAACTAGGTGTGCTTTGACACACTTGGCTAGGGGAGTGTTCTCCTTGGAATTCAAGGGTTGAACAACCTAAGCGTGTTAGCAGAAGCCCTTTCGTGAGGCACTCGCAAGGTCATGTGCTTAAGGTTATCCCAAACCTAGCCTTAGGGAGTTTGCTTAGCAGAACACTCGTGTCCGCCTACGGCGCACACTCGTGTCCTCACTAAGTACTAGCCCTAGGTCTAGGGTATAACTTGGCCACTCAAACCCTTAGGGGTTAGTCGTGGTTCAGGGTACCCTTGTCGCCCTAAAGGGTTGTACTCCCGGATGAGGGTGATTCCTTAAGGGGTAAGTGATGATGCCTTAGTTCTGTCTAGGGGTATGTGTGGAACACACGTCTCCTTGATGGGGTTAGGGCATGAGCCTGTCTAGGTCTTCTAGGGCAAGACCCTAAGTCAACTAGGGTTATCCCTCAAGGGTTTTGGGGGTAGACACTCTAGGGAGACTTAGGCTAAACCCTAAGTCAACTAGGGTTATCCCTCAAGGGTTCTGGGGGCAGACATTCTAGGGAGACTTAGGCTAAACCCTAAGTCTCCTGTCCACTTGGGCATTAGAGTCTAACCCTAGGGGTCGTTGGGGTTGTTCTAGGAAACTTAGCGTTGCTCACACAGGGTGATGACGCCAAATGGCCACCTGGCGGCCACGTGTTGCCACGTGTTGGCCCTTTGGGTTAAAACTCTGACATGACATGTAAATTTGAAAATGCATTTAATTTCCCACTCAAATTCAGATCTGGTTCTTTCTCCGGCAAGGGTTTCTTCATTTCTGTATTTTTCACTCTTTAGATTTTCTTTTTTCTTCATAGTGATCATCTTAGGAGCGAGATTAAATTGGGTGCTATTCTTTATAGGAAAGCACGGCGCCTTCAGTGCTATTTACAAGTAAATTATAAACAAATTTAAAAATACTTAAAGATTCACTCTCTTACATTCTCTCTTAAAATTACAATTTAGGGGTTTAGGAATGCATTAGGATTATAATATATTCCGTTAGGGATTTATCCCGTTTAAATATCCTTTTAACTTAATATTCTAGGTTAACCGGGGCGGCGGGATTAATCCGGCCATTTCTTTTTCGCCTCTTCGAAGAGGTGGCGGGATTAATCCCGCCACCATCTCTCGGCAATGCTTCTCCGCCATTAAAAAAGAGTGGCGGATTAATCCCGCCGATAACCTTCTCAACTGATGAAGAGTTACCAGAATTTATTAGAAAGAGTTGTCGGCGGGATTAATCCCGCCAACCATTTTAAGAGGCAGGGAAGGGTGCGGGATTAATCTCGCCACCACATCCCTGTTTTAAGGATTTGGGGACAGGATTTATCCCGAGATCTCTTTGAAATCATAGTTTTGGAGAGAGTTATGTGCGGGTTTAATCCCGCCACCCATTCCCCGTCGTAAGAATTGTGGGCGGGATTAATCCCGCCGACTCTCTCCGAAGGGGTTGAGTCGGCGGCGGATTAATCCCGCCGACCGTTCCTCGTCGGAGAGAGTCGGCGGGATTAATCCCGCCAGACTCCCCCCGAGGAGGAAGAGGCGGCGGGATTAATCCCGCCGGCTCTTCCTTGTCGGAGGGAGTCCAAGGCGGGATTAATCCCACCGACTCTCTCCGAAGGGGTTGTGTCGGCGGCGGGATTAATCCCGCCCATCAGTTGTATTAATCAAACATGAGATATTATCTCTAAACATAATTATGTATTATTGCATATGCATATTATTAAAGTAACCGTAATTCAGATTTCTTAGAAATATTGCATAAACAGATATCATAAAAATACAATTATTTATGTGCAGGACAATATGTTTAATATTGGAGATAAAGTATGTCTTCTTCGGAACAACGAGATAGTTGGCACTGGAACTGTGGAAGTTCGAGATAATAATGCATCATGTCACAATATTGCCCAAGGATCTTGTGTGTACGTATGGTGAACACCATTTACAAGCATGTTGAGGTTCTGGGAATGGAATTTGAGGAGGGTTCTCCTGTATTGTGGAATTTGGATGAAGTCAAGGCTGACACAGAATATGCAGAGTCACAAACAAATAGTAGCACGAGTTTACCAGATGATGGCTTGCCTGCTGTGATGGATGAGGTGATTCTCTTTCTTCGTGAGATTGAAGTCGGAAGAGGCATCATCACAGCTATAAATCCAATGGAAGCAGTGTCAGAAGAGAAACTAGGGTCCGACTTCGTGGGTGTAGTTGTGACAGAGGTTTCACCTAATGGCACATTGTATCCTGGATCCCTTGTGAGGTGGCGAACATCTGAATTAAGACGGCAAGATGGTTCAACATATTCTGGGTTGGATTTCAATAATAACAACCCGGAAGAACAACTCATATTTGAAGAGGTTCCTTGCATTGGTCCTATTGTAAGAAAAAGGCGATTCATGGGTTGTAGATCTTCCCCTGCAAGTTTCAGCAAGAGGGTAAAGATGGATCCTACATCTTCCGAAAGTGTTACGAGCATTTCCACGATTGACTGTTGCAAGAAGAAGTGTTGTCAGATGGCAGACCGGAATGAAATTACCAATGTAGACATGTCTTTCGTATGCTCACCCAAAAGCAAAGGCATGAGTTTGTATATGCTACACTAACTGGGTGTATTGATGGAATGGCCTCGGACACAGGTTATCAGAGTACATCCATGGTATTTAATAAGGTGGCCATCTGCTTCAAAGCTTGGTACAGTATATACGGGATCCCAAAGACCACGTTCTACCGTCGGAGGGATGAGTGGCTAGATGGAGCGCGAACCTCAGTTCATGGGAACACTCGCTTGGTCAAAACCCGCTCTCACATCATGGCAGCCATAGAGATACTCAAGGCTTTTGTGGAAGCAAATGCAGACAGGATGCCTCACAAATGCCGAACCACAAATGCAGGGGTCAGGGAAAATCTCAAGGTTTTACCTTCAATCTACACTCAATTGAAACTGTGTGAACATGTGAACAAGTGCCTCAGTTTGATGGGGCTCCAAGCAATCTTCACTGGTACCTTCAACAACATATGGAATACTCATTTTAAGGATATGGAGATTGTAAAACACTCTAGCTTTTCTAAGTGTGACACTTGTACATCATTGAAGGCTGCAGAGGCTTGTGCAAAAACCTTGGTGGAGATCACTACCATTCAAAGGAAGATGGAGGCCCACATGATTGCACAACAAACTTGCCGGTCTCAGTACTATGCACACCGCATGCTTTCTGTGTCACGCCCATCAGCTTGATCCATGACAAGATGGATCATTCAAAGACCAGCATTCCAAAGCTCTTTGCAACACCAAAGTGCCTTGGAAATGTCATGAAATTTCCGATTTCATTGACATGTGTGCTAACACATGGACACGGTTGTGAGTCATATGGACACTTTTCACTTCCACATTGGTCTAGCGACTCCAATTTCACTATTGGGTTGTTAGCCATGTGTTTCAGAAACCTTGAAGCCCACTCACAGACAAGTCCTATCAGTGATCTCAAAGTGAAGAAACAACACCTTCAACCTTTACATAATGCTCTCATGAACACATCTGCACTTGAGGCTACTTGGGAATATGAGAGGCATTGTCAGCAACCTGCACAAAAAACAGATGGCCCTGTTGAGAGTTCAGGTTCAGTGGAGGGATCTAGCTTAAATAGTGTACATGTGTCCTCAACATCAAATAAGCTTCCTCGTCATTTGCTTTTACAGATGGATAATTGTGCAGGCGAGAACAAAAATAGGTAAATCATTTTACTTAAGGGTTTCTCAAGCTCATACTTATTTTTATTTTCTAGATATGTGCTAGCATACTTGTCAATGCTTGTTGCCAAAGATGTGTTTGAAACAATCACGCTCAGTTTCCTTATGGTTGGTCACACTCATGAAGATATTGATGCGTTCTTCAGCAAGGTCTCCAACTCTACAAAAAGGACAAGTGCACTTACCTTACCGCATATGATGAATCTTTTTGAAAATTGCATTTCCAAAAAAAGTTGTGCTTTGCTTGTGACTGAGGTGCCAGACTTCAAAAAATTTCTCAAGGAGTATATAAAAGAAGGGAGTGATTCTTTAGTTGGTCACCTTGTGCCGCTACAATTCTTCCATACGAGATGGTATACCTATTATGCAGTACAAGTTACGGCCATCATAGCAGGAGTGGTTACCGAAAGAGGGCTTAATGCTCTTCAAAAGTGGAGAGGATGGAAAGCCACTTCTCCTAGAAGGACAACCAGACCCTATTCCATTGAGTGCCCAGCTCAAGGAACAAGAGGTTATTATTGATGGCATCAAAAAATATGTGGCATGGGTTCAAAAATCGATGCCAAAGAATTCTGATAAGGCAACTAGTTACTCAGAACTATATAAGCATGTGGTCAACTATTGGGAGACTGTTGTTCGAGAGTTGGAAGGGCCTACTGTCACAAGTACAGAATTGCAACACCCTTTCTGGCCTAAAACAAGGTGGCGAGAGGAGATTGAAATGACATCACTGAGCATAGACGACATAGAAGCCAGTAGTGATGTGGAAGTGCAAACCCCACACTTTGTTGGACAAAGGAACCAAAAACCTAAAGCATACTTTGATTGCTGCAAGGATCTTCAAAAAAATGATGGTTCTCATACTCCAGATGCGTCATATAATCAGCCTATTTGGATGGGTCAAATTATCGACACACCTGAAGTAATCACAAAAAATAGTATTGTTAAGGTTGCATGGTTCAAACCATAAAAAAGGCGACACGAGAAGGAGAGCGAAAAATATAATGGATGCCTAGAGAAACATGGTCTCCCAATCAAAAAGACCCAGCATGTTTTATAAATGTTAAATCCATTCGATATGAGTGGATGTCAAGAAGCGTGATAAAGTCACGATTAACAAAATTGCAAGGGAATGTATGTTTTCTGAAGCTTAAAGCAATTACAAAATTATAAAATATCATATATTTAATATTCATAATTATTATAAACTCTTTAATAATAGTACCAAATTGTATACTTAACTATATAAATTTAAAAAATGATATGGAAGATTGACTATATTATTATAGGATTTATATATATATTATTACTACTACAAATTTTTAATTAATAATGTTATATTTAAATATTAATATTTTAATAACAACATCAATATTTATATAATGTACCTCTTATTCTCTTCCTTAATTGTTATATTAGGCAATATATTATATAATTTAATACATTCTACTTTTATAATGTTATTAATTTTGTTCAATGAATGCTATAATTTATTAAAGGGTAGAATACAAAATAGAATATTCTAAAGAATATTCTCTTTTCAAACATATATTCTAAAGAATATTCCTTTAATATTAGAAAATGCTAATTAAATAGCTAAAATTGTTAATTATTAGGAAATGGGACTGTAGCCATGCCCATTTTAGTTACAACTTGCATATACGGCCTAAAACATATATAACTCTTCCAGCTTGGACTCCACTTTGGATATCTCAACACAGGGAGTTTTAAACCAGTCCATACCCATTTCGCAGCTTCCGGCTATCATTCAGCTTACGAATAATACAATCAATACGCTTATTTCCGTCGTTACTGGAGTATGTAAGTATTAATAATTAATATTTAATAATTATATGCACTAATTTTACTCGGCATTTTTTATTAAGTAAATTGTATTAGAATTCAAATTGTACTAGTTTATATTACATTTTTGCAGCACTGCATTAAATCAATTTTTAATAATATATTATCTAATTATACTGTGATGGATATAATTATCTTCACTAGGCTGTCTTGGCATATATTTAGCATCTCTTTTTAAGTGGTGTGTATATAACGAATATATCACTTTAAGTAAAACTATTTGTTTGTTTATATAAGTAAACTGTATTAGAATTAAAAATACTGAAAAATAAAAATATCATTTACATAGTTTTTTTTACAAATTTGCAGCACAAGTTGGCACTATATTGAACAGGATATACGCAAATGTGACCTTGGGTCTGCTGACTTCTATTCAGTCAGTGCTTGGAAGCATATCGGCTTTAGTCGGCTCTGGACCTCTGCCGTCAGCGTCAGTCACCACTCTCTTAACTACGCTTCTAACCATACTTAACATTGTTAATCCGTTCCTTAATCGCTTTTCACTTCCACCATTGCCTGGAGTCTGAAGGTTTATGTAATGTATGCTATAGTAAAGTCTGGGATACTGTCTCCCTCTCTCTAAATAATGCATAATAAAAACCTTATGTGTATTAGCTAGTTTGAATTCTATATATGTGTGTGTGTGTGTGTATAATATGTATGTATGTATAAATTGTACCTTGAATTTTGTATAACTATTATTTCTTTAAATACAATTTATGGATATAACATATGTGAAGCACACATACGAATTTACATTCTACTACACATTTTATGTTTAAAGATGTATCAATATAAAAGTATACATATGTATATTTATATTAAGAGTTTAAACATTCTCTTTTAATACACATGAGTTAATAAGCAATTTAATTAAGTGAAATATTTATATATATTTCTGAAAATTTTAAATTTACATATATATCCTTATGAAGGTTTTAAATTTACATTTATAGCTTTAAAAAATTTTAATCATTGTATTTTAATTTTTAAATAAGAAAAATTAATAAAAGTAAGTATTTAACTTAAACACATTTAAATGAAGTTTATTAATTATTAAATGTTAAAATGTCATAATAGCAAATGAATAGTATATTTTCTAAAATAATTATATTTTATATATGTTTGTTTGATTACATTTTGAAACTAAATATAGTAAAATATAAATTAATCATAAATTTTTGTGATTTTAAAAAATAAATATTTTAGTTTAATTTTAAAAGGAAAATTTCATATATATCCCTTGGAATTTTAAATTGACATATGTACTCATAAAACTTCAATTTAAAATTTATACACTTTGAAATTAAAAATAGAATACATTTATTTTTAAAAAATAAAAAATATATTTAATTTATATTTTATCATATTTAGTTTCAAAATGCACTCAATCAAACATATATATTGTACTATAATATATATATAATATAATCGCATATAAAAAATATGTCATTTCTTAACATTTATTATTATAACATTTTTAATATTTAATAATTATAAATTTTAGTTTATTTCATTCTAAATATGATATAAAAAAATACATATTTTTATTAAATACTAATATTTAAAATTAAAATCCAAAGATTAAAGTTTTTTAAATGTATAAATGTAAATTTAAAACTTTTTAAAGTAAATTTAAAATGTTTAAAGATATATATGTAAATATGATAACTTTTCCCTTTATATATTTATATTCTTAAAATATATTACATAATTTGATATTTAAGTTCTATTTTAAACATAAGATACTAATAGTATATGGTAGTATGCATTACTTTAAACATAAATATTTAAAAAAATATTCTACACTATATAATCGGTACCATGTCTTGATATAATTAGTTTTTTTAAAATAAAATTTAAGGTTAAATTTTAAATACATTTGTCTTTAAATCTCCCACCAAATAATAAATTAATTATTAATTTTAATTATTAAAATATTTTGAGAATTTTATTAAGAAAAAAAACACAAACCTTTATATATATGTTGGATTATCCACTAATATTATTTTAAACAGTTTGTTAATAGTGACCAATCAATAAATATATACATTGTTTGTTAAAACAAAGTGATACTGAAACACCTGTCACATCAAACAGCCTGCCATGAAAATCGTCGTGCTATAATTTGTCCTCATTTAATTAGCATAACTAGTCAACATTAATCTAGCCGTTAATTGTTGACTGAGTCTTTGGGGTTTAGGGTTCCAGTAATGGCGGGGGTCGTTAATCCCAGCCGAAGTCGCTGTTAGGGTTCTTCAGGAAGACGATAGTTGCAGCTTGTGACGGGGAAAATCTTGTGAGGTATGTTACAAAATGTGGCTAATTTCTGCACAAAATCAGTAATTTCATGAAATCTTCAGTGGTTCTTCGTTGTACAGTGGGAAAAATTGGATCGGAGTCGCTAGGGTTGTAAGAAGAAGGCGAGGGAAGTTTAAGCATATCACTAAGCGGAGGAAAAGAAACTAACAGGTAAGTACGATTCTCGCACATAATCGATCTTATTGGGTTTTGCAACATTTTCTGCATTTTTTTGTATTTTTTTAAATATTTTTCTCGAATTGCTCACATTTTTCCTCTTTTTTAATTTATATTTAATCAATTTCTCAGCAGTAGGATAATCAGCCATGCGCGTGGTAGATGCCGAGAGTCTAGAGTATATTACAAAGTTGAAATCCCAAAAAATGGAGGGCAGACCCAAAAAATTGTGAGGTAAGCATAAAAAACGTGTAAGCATAAAAACCGTGACGCACACAGATATATATATATATATATATATATATATATATATAATATATATATATATACCTACCGTGCGTCTCTCTCCCCCGGATTCCCGCCTCCCCTTTTTATATAAAAAAAACCATTTTTAAAAACAGGGTAGGGTAACCATTTTCCGATATTTTGCCCTTTTTTTCTCTATACACGAATCAAGCTCTATATTCTCGAATTTGTCATTATGAACTGAGTGAGAGGGGCAAGCGTTTGTATACGATCATAACAGTGTTTCTTTCTGAGAGAGATAATTAAGAACTGGTTTAATCTGGACTGCCATAGTCTCTCTCTCTCTCTCTCTATATACAACACACACACACACACACACACACACACACAGAGGGTTAGCATATATTAGGTTCCAAAACAAGAGGAAACGTACATATACATAAACACGATACATACACACATATATTGTACACGGTGTGCGTGCGTGCGTGTGCGTCTAACGTAAGAACGCATACATATAGGTTCCACAACGAGAAGAATTTTCTGGACTATGACTCGGAGATCCCACACACATTTGCGTTTGAGACGCTCAAGCACGGGGGAAACTCAGATTTGCGATGCACAGACGAGGGTGGAAGCAGGAGCAGGAGGTGGCTGTCGGGCTGGGCCGGCTGAGAAGGTCCTTAAACTTCGGTGTCTCGAGTGTCTTTTCCGAGTCCAGGGTGTTCTCCGAGGACCACAAGCTGTCGCAGACCAAGGTGTTCGACCCACGGAGCAGGTTCATACAGCAGTGGAACAACTTCTTCATACTCGCGTGCTTGCTGGCCGCCTTTATAGACCCGCTCTTTTCTACCTCCCGTGATCAACGATGACAGGGATTGTTCGCAGATACAAGCAAGCCTCAAGGTGCTCGTGACGGTACTGAGGACTATCATCGACAGCCTGTACCTCTTCCACATGGTTCTCCAGTTCAGAACAGCTTACATCGCCCCGTCCTCACGGGTCTTTGGCAGGGGGAGCTCGTTGTGGATTCTCTGCAGATTGGCAAGCGCTACCTGTCTAAGGACTTTGTAATCGATGTGGCAGCTGTCCTTCCTCTTCCTCAGGTACTGTATACTATTCATATATATTTATACAAAAATACATATACGTAAGAAAAATTATATCCAAAGAGCGTATATGCATATAAGTATATACAAAATGTATACGTATACAATGAGAAACTATATACAAATATACATATACATATTTGTATTCCAGACGTGTAAATAACTCTTTAAGACACCATATATTGGCCTATAAATCTCAATTCGTAAGTTACAAGCAGACTAATATCCTGCAGTATCTATGGGTTGTCTGCAATTGTATTTTTACGTATGTAGATCGTATATCCAATATAAATGTAAATTTAAGCTATTTATAGGCATATATACATACTGTAAACAAATGGTTGTTTTAGATATTTATTTGGGGAATCGTTCCGACTATGTCAAATCCAACGACAAACAACACAATGAACACATTGAGATATATTGTTTTGGCACAATACCTTCCTAGGCTTCTTAGAATACTGCCTCTAACTGCACAGAAGAAAAGCTCAACAGGTATACTACTGGAAACTGCTTGGGCCGGAGCTGCATACAATCTACTTCTCTATATGCTTGCCAGTCATGTAAGTTGCGATATACAAAATGTACATATGTTCATAAGATGTATTTATATAAACACAGATATGCTAGTCTGGAACATACACAAACAAGGTTCCTCACATGCTCTTTCTCTCTCTCTCACATAGACACACACACACACACATGCAATATGTATATTCGTACACATACATGTGTTGTGTGTGTGATGAAAAGTTAAATCTCTGCACAGGCATTGGGAGCGTGGTGGTATTTGCTATCAAAAGCACACGATAGATGCTGGAGGAGATACTGTAATGGTGATAGTACTTGTAACGAGAAGTTCTTCGACTGTTCAACCGGGAGATAGCCCTCAGAGACAATCGTGGTTAGCTAGAGTCCAGGCAAACTGTACGGTCCCCTC
>PUQB01000535.1:103395-172434 GCA_003024785.1 Selaginella tamariscina | reverse complement strand
CTGATAAATGGACTCAAGGTCTGAACAAATAGATTACCATGGAGATACCTGTGCTGCAAGCTTGGATGGCAAGGTTAATTAAATTATTAATAAACTAGATTAGTTAAATACTAATTTATTAAAATAATTAATGTTTTTTCAGATCTATATGGCTGGAGGATATGCTTTTGATTATTCATATTTAAATACTGTGGAAGTTTATGATCCAGTAAAAAACATATGGAGCAAAGTGCCTAGTATGCCTACGCCACGTGGTGATCTCATGTGTGCAGGTTTCATGAACGAATTATACGTTCTTGGAGGTTATTATGTAAGTATATTAATATATTTATAATATGTTTAATTTTGCATGTTTTATTTATTTATTTATTTACAGGATCCAACGAATAAAATAAGTAACTCTTTTGTGAGTGCAATGGAGTCCTACAATCCGGTAACTCAGACTTGGACAAAGAGGCCCAATATGTTGACGCCGCGTGGAGATGCAGTAAGTTAAATTATATATTTATAATATCATCACATTTTATTATATATAGTAATATATATTTCAATTAAACAATTTAAATTAGGCTGTAATGGTGCTTCCTGGGAATAAACTCATGTTAGTTGGAGGAGAAGGTCACTACAAAGAGAACGATACTTACAAGTATCCCAAACACGTCAATGAAGTAAGTATATATGTATATATATACGTATGTGTATATATGTATGTGTGTGTGTGTGTATTGTATGCAGGTTTATTTTGGGGACGATGAAACATGGGTGCAAAAGGCGATGATTCCTACACCAAGGTTTAGAACAGCTGGGGCAGTGACAGGTGGATTGCGTTCGTATTTGGAGGTGCTGCCGTATGTATAGGAGTTGACGTATGTCCCGTACAGAATAATACGGAGATATTCCTGGATATAGATCATCCCCACGTATACATATACTTAAGAAATGAGGCGTATAATGACAGTGCTGCATTGACTGCTTATCCATTATAAATGTAAATAGTAAATGTATTTGTAAATACTATTGAGTATCAAAATTAATATGACATGTTAAAAGACAATAGAAGTGTAAGACTCCATATATCCTTTATTCCCACAAACATTAGTTATATACACGAGTTTCCTTTATATGTACCACACATACACATGTGACATATGGAGGTCACCTTTCCGCGAGAACAGGTGGAAGGCTCCAGTCAGAAGGTAGAATATCTCTCAGAGTAAACTCCCACATAGATGGGCGCTGTGGTGCTCCAAATATTGAGGCAGATTATGAAGAGATCTGCTACTTCTTTGACTTTCCAACTCCTGGAGAACCACAAGGAGACAGTGAGTGTGTGGTTTTTTGTTTCGGTGTGGTCAACTATACATTTCATCACGTAGCCGTGGTGGCTTTCTGTCTAGTTTTTTTTTAAGTGTAGCTTTTTTTTTAGTGGTGAACGGGATTATAGCTTTTGTAATGGTTTATAATGTGGCGTCTAGTATACAATCTTGAGTGTGTGGTTAATAGCATGGCTTTATATATGGTTTAATAGAATCTTGCATATTGTTAAACACTCTTGCTAATTGGATAATAGACTTCAACCCCTTTGCTCCCTTCTCAAGTGTGTCTATCTCATGGTTATCATCCTTTACACTGATAAGCTTTATCTCCTATGTGGTCAATAGTGTTCTATATATACATCAATAGAGTGGCTTTTGATGTGGTTTCGACAACACCAAATTAAATTATGTATAAGTCTTAATCCTCCATAGCTCTTTCTGCATAGACACTTCATGAAATAGGGCCAATTGCTGCCTCTTGTACAACGAACGACATATGCTTGTAGAAACTAGATTTAAAAAATATTCTTCCCTTTGCATATTGAATTATACATCATTTACATAGCTACTTAAAAAGTCCTAGCATAGTGTTTCTTGTTGCCCTATTATTGATCTCTATGCCCTCTCCTTGTACCTTCGATACTGAGATCTTGTTACTTTTGCATCATTGCACGAATCATAATGGCAAGTGTAACTACCCGTTTGCATAGAAGGCATGCGAAGGCCTAAGCCACAAAAATGTTTCTAAGGTGTTGTTAAAAGAATTGAACTTAAAATCGCTTGTGATAATAATTAAACAATGCCTTATGGTGACACTAAAGGCTCAAACACACATCTTGGGTATCTATTATGTGTTACACAATTGTGGGCAGAATTTGCTCAAAAATCAAGAATTACAAAACTCAAATGTCAAGGCTTCGTGTCTCCTACATTGTTCTTTTAACATATTAGTTTCATATAAGAGTTGCTTGTCACAATTCCCTAACATTTCCAAAATGGACTAGATGTGGGCATCTCAATTAAAAGTTGCATTCACTTAGATAATTTGCCCATTATAAAAGATCTTGAAATTTGAATTTGATAGAATGACCACAAAACTTCTTGCATACAACATATCATAAGAATTTATTATTAATGTTGTGTATCACATGTTTTAGACCTCTACTTTAACGTTTTAAATGCTTATTATTTCTTTAAGAGTGGAGATGGTATAGGTAAATTTGTTTTAAATCCATATTCTTTTGACGACTCTGTCAAGTCTAACAACTTATGCCAAAAATTTTTATCTTAAACATGTCTTAATTTCAGAAGAAAGTCATTCTTTAAATAAATATTTATTGTTGTTAATTTTGTTTATGGACATCCTGCTTGCCACATGATTCAAATCCTGGCCTAACCACCAACCCTAGGGTTTTAGGGTTAGGTCTTTGTCTCAACTCCACATAGTGGCATTTCCAAATGCCAGTAAGTAAGCCTTCTCCTTGGCATTGGTTCGTTTGTCCATTGTAGGAGCCTCACATGTGAATAAGAGATTAGGACTTAACCTTGGCTTGGACAACACCGACCTCATATAGCAAGCCTTATACAATAATAGTAGCCTTGGACCCTTGAACAGTGGTAGGAGACTCTCTTGAATAGTAGTAGTATTTATGTTAAACATATTATAATATGATATTCATAAGTTAAGAACATAAGAAATCACATTCATTAATTTGTATGCGTGTGTGTGTTAATGTTACATATGTTTATACTTTAAAGAATGCTCTCTCCATGTTTAGCTTTGGTGGTGCTGAAGTAGGAAATGATTTCAAAAGTACTAGATGTAAAGGTACTATCATTCCCAAATGGACTAGAAATCACACTATGTATATATATATAAATAAACATATAAATGTTAAGGCTTCGTGTTCCTTACATTTTTTTAACATATTAATTTCGTATAAGAGTTGCTTGTCACAATTCCCTAACATCTCCCAAATGGACTAGAAATCACACTATGTATATATATATAAATAAACACATATACAATATATATAATAATATAAGGTATCATTTTGTAAGTGATGAGGTTTTATCAAAGTTTTATGAATGAATTCTTCCATTATATTGGTTATAACTAGGTATCTTTCTCTCTCTACATACATAACACATAATTATATATGTATATAAAATACATTAACTAGGGACATAGGAGCAATTAACTAGAGAGTCTTGCTTATATATAAATATACCATAAATACATACATAATTTAAATATACATGTATTGAAACTAGAAATTATATGTTTATATTTAATGTTTATATATTGTTAATTTATATAAATATATCCTTGTTGTAATGTGCTTTAACTAAGAATCTACTTGTAAACTCTAAATAATATGCCAAAGCCGTTAGTCATGTCATGGTGAATATACAAGTACATGTCATATATATGCATATATGGCGAAATGTATATGTTTATGTATGTGGATGATGACTAAGATTCAATCTTTAAGATTATACATTAATAGGTTGCTTTCACTTTTTCACATGGCAGACTGCTGTAATATTATTTACTAGACCAAAGCTGTTCCCAATCACAACCCTCCGAGCAAACTTCTCATGTGGAAGTTGTTATTCATATTAAATACAAATAAAAAGGGGAGGGTAGACATTGTGTAAACTGACTTTAGAATGGAAATAAATGATTAATATTATGTATTGTTAATCAATTAAAATGTAACAAACAGATTGTTATGGTAGAATGTGGAGTTTCTCCACATATTATTGTTGATTGGTATAATTTATGTAAGATATTTGTTATCTTAATTTATAAAATAGTAATATTAAAAGTGGAAACCATGAAAAATAGTAGAAATACATGAAAGTAAATTTGGTAAACGTAAATATAACAAAGATAAAAAAATAAAGGGTCAATGGGTGTTTGGTGAAGGTATAGAATATGTATAACAGTTATTTTCAAGAATATATATGGCGTAGAAAGTTTGTAGGCAATGGAAATGCATTTATAAAGCTTTATGAATGCATTAATTTATATGTTCACAATGTTTCAACACTGATGTAAGTAAATAAAGTTTAAAAAACCCTAATAAATGTACTTAAGAAAACTCTTGGGAATTAAGGTAAATATAATTTACCATTTTTTTATTATACATATCCTAACGAGGGGGCCCCTTTGCAAGTTCTAAATTATTATAAGCAAACCAAGTGCCAGTTTTAAAATAAAGATTTTAATAATATTACATATCTTATATTTTCATTTCATTACATCTTTCTTATATTATTTCTTCTCACTTTCATTAAGTTTTCACATTTTTCACAAAACACGGTCCTTTAAAAATAAATCGATTTCAACACAAAAATCAATTATTTTTAATGGCGAACTAGTTCTTTCATGTAATTCACGCATATTCATATCTTCAAAAGAATAATTTGTAAAAGAATAAAAATTAAACATTATAAGAAATAATAAAAATAAAAGAAAGAAAGAAATAACATACAAACGAATGAAATGAAAAACACCTATGTAAGACATGATAAAAATGCACTACTTAAATATAATATGTACACCCTTAAATGGGAACATGAGGATTCACATTTTTTTTTTTTGGTTTTGATTTATATTAAAGATAAAACATATACACCTTTAAATATGAATGTGTTGTTAAAAAAGCATTCATTTTGTTTATTTGTTTCAACCTTTTTTTATTTGTTTGACTTATACAAAGGTATTGCTTTATTTAAAAGAGTAAACTGCCCAAGTAAAATCACAATTTTTTAATTTTTCCTCTCATGTTATAACATGTACGCATCCTAAAACCCCCTAAACAGTATTGAAATTAAGGGGGCCTATTGTGCAAACTAGCCGTATGGACTTACTTCCTTCCGGAACATAAGTATTATTCAGATGAATGAGATATCTCATGTCTTTTTTTAGATTTTGCTCCACAAGGTGCCATGTTACCTTTGGTTCTTTAGCAGGATCGCCAGAGCATTTACTCTGAATGAAGAGTAAGAAGGGTTGTACTGTGTCCTCCATTACCTCATCCAGCACTAGTAGCATATTCGACCCACCGTTCTGTTATCCACATATTGCCCACATTCCAGCTCTCTAATGTTTGTCTTAAACTGTGGACTAAATTGCTTTACCTTGACTGGTAAATTTGGAAACCTGAACGTACAAGTCCTCCAATCCTCTTGAAATATTTCTTCTAACTTGAACATGTTCAAGTAAAGACCCGTGTGGCATTGAAGTTCCTGCAAATGACAGTTATGTTTTAATTAAATAATTAATAAATTAAACATACCTTAAGGAGGTAAATACTGAAATTGGTCGTTATCTTCTTTTTGTTTCCAATCATCACTCGTCATTGTTGTCAAATCTGGAATAGAATGGTCCAGATCCACAGTCGAACCATATATTTTCATCAGGGTCAAAACAATCCGGAGAGAGCAGCGGCATCGCACAGGCTAGGGCCGATCGTGCGAAGAAGCCCCGTTTCAAGCAGGATCCGGCGAAATCTGAAGTTTTCAACACATTCCGGCCTTCGGTTTCCGATAAGCATCGGAGAATGTAGCTGATGATACAGCAGGTTTGTATATGCACGTACCGTCTGTTTTGTGATGCATTTATATTTACGTTGTGTAACTTATTTCATGGAAGACAAAAGACCTTCTGAATACATAATATATTTTTCTATATAATTAATGTTTTTATATTTAGTTTAGTATCGGTTATTTAGGTTTCAAATTATATTAAAAGTTATAACTTAAGTGTGTTAAAGTCATATCTATATAAATATATTAAAAGTACCTCTGAATATATATATATATATATATATATATAAGATAGAAAATGTAGCGTATATTTTTTATAATTATTTAATTATTTAATTTATTAGGAAAAATACATATTTTTGGAGGGAGAAACGCACTCGTAAAATACACATTTATATACGATATTAAAACTGATAAATGGAATCAAGGTGCTGAACAAATAGATCACCATGGAGATACCTGTTGGACGGCAAGGTTAATTACATTAGTAAATCAATTTATATTAGTTAAATACTAATTTATTATGCCTAGTATGCCTACGCCACGTGGTGATCTCATGTGTGCAGGTTTGTAAGTATATTAATATATTTATAAATATGTTTGATTTTGCATATACATTATGTTTATTTATTTATTTGTTTATTTACAGGATCCAACGAATAAAATAAGTAACTCTTTCGTGAGTGCAATGGAGTCCTACAATCCGGTAACTCAGACTTGGACAAAGTGGCCCAATACGAAATTATATATTTAAATATCACATTATATTATATATAGTAATATATATTATATTAATATTGTATACGATATATAATAATATATCAAATAAACAATTTAAATTAGGCTGTTATGGTGCTTCCTGGGAATAAACTCATGTTAGGGAATACTTACGAGTATCCCAAACACGTCAATGACGTAAGTATATATGTATATCTGTATGTGTATATATGTGTATGTATATATGTGTGTATCTATCTATCTATCTATGTGTGTGTATATGTATGTATATTATTATTCAGGTTTATTTTGGGACGATGAAACATGGGTACAAAAAGGCGATGGTTCCGACACCAAGGTTTAGAACAGCTGGGGGCAGTGACAGGTGGCATTAGGAGTCAACGTATGTCGCATACAGAATAATATGGAGATATTCCTGAATATAGCTTAAGAATGCTGTATTGACTGCACATCCATTGTATTTGTAAAGTATTAATAAATTAAGTTTAGGTTAAAATGAAATTAGGGTTTTTGGGGTTTAGGGTATTTGAGGGGAAAATGTAGGAAGGAGCTCCATGGCGGATCTATCATCGCTGCTGCAGGATTTGGGCGACTGCATTGCAAATAAATCGGATGCATCTGGGAGCACGCAGCTTGAAGAAGACGATCCCGTTGAATCGCGGTTTCGATCCGTGTTACCCGTTCTTCTGGAGGCCTATTTCATCCCTGACAAAGGTTTGTATATATACACACGCACATATACACATGTATATGCAAAAATGCAGAATGAAATGATGTTGTATACACATTTTATCGAAAAGTACTTGATATGATAGAGCACTTAAAATATGTATATATAAGCTGGAGACAAGAATAACATGTATTTATGATTTTGTTACATATGAGATGTATTCAGTTTTACAGTAAAATTGGAATCTTGAATATAAAATTATGCTATAGCACCTCCCTGTATGTAAAATTATACTATATGTTCTGACATTATATGTACATCTCGTATATTATATATATATGAGCTTTATAGTGAAACATCGGGAGATACTGGCAATTTTGAAGCTTGTCAGACATACAGTGGAGCATTTTCCTGGCGTTTTATTTCATGGGAGAGCTCATGCTGTGCTCCCACTTATTGGGCGTCTAATCCCATTATTTGCAGAACCAGCTGCAAGGTATATAAACAATAACTTATAATTATCTAACACATGTAGCCAGTTATACTGTAGAATACGCATTCATACACATACTAATTTGTATTTGCAGTGCGTGTTGCGAAGGATTGTTTGATACACTACGTTCTCTTGTGTCACTTCTACAGGCTGGGGAATACGATGTCTTTCGAAATTTCTTTGTAGATGCAACCTTGCTTGTGGAAGGTGTGCAGAGAGAGAGAGATGATGCATAGTATTATGAATGTTAATATAGATATATAGTGTTATAGCTTAAGAGGTTTATAGAAATTTATGGCTTAATATATATATCTACTTATACACACACACACACATATATATATTAATGATTTGCGTTGAGACAGATTTGGTGTCCGTCGGTTCATTTTGCTCAAAGGCGGGAAAACTTGCCACGTCAGGGAAAGTAACCGTACATTCATTCCAAAATTCCTTTTCCGATCTCAAGGGCCATGAGGAGCGCTTTCTGGTTCCTTCGTGTTGGGAAAATTCGATTATTCCCGGGCTTACCATTGACGTCACGGGACAAGCGAGGTTCGAACCTCTTGCAGTCTATATCATTAAGATTCTCACGAATATTCTTTTGGACGAATATTCTCATGTTGATGGCGTGGTGACATCCTCGTTTATGAGTTCTGTTGGGAGCATCATGTGTTTTGGTTCTAGTGCTCTTCACAAGGTAACTGGATATATAGTTATGTTTTATAACTAATGTACGTACACCATATATGTTATTTATTTTATGCATACTTGTTTCGTTTGATAATATCGGTTACATCGGCAACACGTTATTGGCTTATATATGCTGAATATATGAATGTAGCTATATATGCATTTTTGCAGGCGTGCTTCGATATGTTTTGCGTTGGAACATCCGTTCTTCACGCAGAGATCATTCCTTGTGAAAAGGGCCATTCTTTCAATTATTTCAATATTTTCTCTCACCAAGCTTGAGCTACCCACATACAGGTATGAATGCATGTATGTATGTATGTATCTATCTATATCCATCCACACCCACAAGGTCAGACACACCCAAGTGTATACCTCTAGAACAAGTTCCGTATCTATATTTATGAATATGTGTATATAGTTCGATCTGTATACACACATGTATATTTCTACGTAGTGGTTATATATATACTATATTGTCTGTATATCCTATACAAGCGTGTTTTAAAATCATGTTATCTCGATTTTCTTTAAGTGCGTGATAAGTCAACTTACCTGTCAGTAGGCATCGATTGGTGGATGAACATATATATACCAGCCTGTGTTATCTGTTCAGACTCTCGCTCGCACACACATGCACTCACAGCCATCCACGCACACAGACAGGCACGCACACTTCACATGTGTCTCTCTCTCTGTGTGTGTGTGTGTGTGTGTCTCTCTCTCTCTCTCTATATATATATATATATATATATAGAGAGAGAGAGAGAGAGAGAGAGAGAGAGAGAGAGAGAGAGAGAGAGAGAGAGACAGACAGACAGAAGACAGACAGACAGACAGACAGACAGACAGACAGACAGACATACATACATACAGACAGACATACATACACACTTATGTGATACTTTGTTATATTTACTCCATTTGTTGTTTACCAGGACGGCAGTGTACGATTCCAGCCTTGGCTCGTGCTTGCTCTCTCTATATGCTATAAGTCAAGCCAACACGGTCGAGTATACGGCCCGTGCTTTTGTGGACATATTCTTACCTACATTAAGAACGACTACAAGCCGCGACTTAAAGGTTTACATGACATAAACACATATAATAACTAATATGATATTTAGGTTTATAATCCATAGAACTGAACTTGACACCATGATATATTTAATCTTTAAATGTTCTTGGGATGGACGATTAAATGGATTGCATCTCGCTCTCTCTCTCTCTTTCACACACACAGACACACACAGCCAGTTCGTTGATATTTACCTAGTCGATTATTTAACTAATTTATAAATTTAAGCAGGTGGCATTATGCAAAGTTTTATCAATTATATTGAGACAATGCCCCTCATACTCCAGCTGCGTCATGGATTTTTTTGGGTCTCATATTTGTCCCTGAGATAATATCTCCATTCAGTAACTGTTTAGAGTTAGCATTTGAGAGCTTACACAAGGACAATACACAACAGGAGTTTATCAAAATTTCTATGCATAACCCTTCGAAGAGGATTAAGCTTAATGAAGATGGTGGTTTTACACTTAAACCTCTTGATGACGTGATTAACATGCTGGCTCCTGAAGAAGATTCAGGTATTCCCCTCGAGAATCTACTATCAGGTAATTTATCCAGCATTATATGTATATATAAGCACTCCTACCTTGAGTATTTATATACAAATCTCTCTTTTTCTCTCTCATGTACTAAATGATACTGATAAACTATAAAACTCTGAAAAATACGACGATCTATTTATACGTTATGTTTTTTGAACCAGGCTATTGTGTTCTTGTTCGCACCACTGGCAAGAAGCAGCAGCTATTCCAGCATTTTTGCACTTGGCTTATATTGTTTAGGAATAAGGTACCGGATTTACTTATACTATAATGATATGGTGTAGTGTGTATATATATTAATTTGCATGCTATGTATTTGTGCATGCATATATGCATATAGAAATGTATCCGTTAGGAGAAAGATACGATATTTGTTTATATTACATTGATATTGCTATGGTACGTAGTGTTGTATGTATATATTAAATATACATGAGATGTATGTGTGTATAGATAAACATTCGTATATATACATATAGGACGTGTATTAATCAAAGGTACGTATGAGGATAATTATACATATTTGTGAAGATGCCCCATACTTCTATTGTATGACTATGTACATAGCTGCTTCTGTGTATATAATAATGTTAGAAATTATTTGTAGATGTCATATCTATATGTCTATGTTTAGATAATAATATAGGCACCTGGTTGTACACAAGGACATATGGCGTAAGAAAGTATATGTATATTTCTATGTATAACCATGCATGTATATCTGTGTAGTATATAAGCATGGTTGCTAAACATATGAGACTCTGTGTGGAGAGAGAGAGAGGGAGGGAGGGAGGGAGGGAGCTGAAGAACTGTTATACTGCACATTTGAATATATACGTGTGTATATGTAGATAACTATGCAATACCTGTGTGTATATAAATTGTTATGATTGTTTTTGGCCAATTATTCGTTTCAGAGCCTGGCAGCTTCACTTACAAAATTCCAGCTATCTATTCTTCTTGAAGTTGTCGATAACTTGTTCCTCAGCCCCGGTATGAATCTCATTTATATGTATATCTGTGTGTGTGTGTGTGCCTGCGTGCGTGGGTGCGTGTGTTTGGCTTTTGATGTCTAAGTGCTAGTGTGTATAGACATATATATTCACGTATAGATACATAGACACTAGTATGTGTTATATATATATATAATATATATAAAAGTGAATACTATGGCGGGTGTTATACAGGTGTTGAAGTTCCGGAGAAAACTTTGGCTGAAGTTAAGGAGTCAATCATAGAGATATTGGCACTAGTAAGTTAGTTACAATTTAATAGCATATCATATTAGTGTAGTTATTGACATCGTATTATCATTTTACATTTATTTACATTATTGTTTGCATAGCCTTGGTCGAGAATGCAAGAGATGGCGTGTGGAAGGCCAAGTTATACGTGTTAACCATGCTCTCTAAACCCAAGTCGGTTGTTTATTATATACATATACATACACACATGTATAGTTAATTACAAGTGTAGTAAGTATTGAACATGCATCTATGTATCTGAAGATTCCTTCAAAGAGAAGGTTCATACGTACATACCTATGGACATGTATTCACACGTATATATATGTTGTTTAATTATGTAGTCATGTGCTTAAGGAGCTAAATGCATATAATCTGGTGGAGGTTGCCTTGTTGGACGAAGACTTGCGTGTTCGATCTGCAGCTGTGGCATGCGTTCCTGCTGTGGTTAACAACTCAAATGCGAGCTCTGTAATTAAGCTTTACGAAATATTGAGGTATTTATAAGATTTATATCCATTTAAACGTTATATATAAGATTTATATGTAATCTAGGTTTCTAGAGATTTATATATGTATATAAAATCCCATCTATTTACGTATGTGTAACATGCTTAGCTTAAATAGCTACTTATTAAGTTTGGATACTAGAAGGTTTGTACTTTATCTATTTAGCTCTCTCTCTCTCTCTCTCTCTCACACACACACACACACACACACACACAGAGCCGTATTGTCTTAAATAACAAAATGCACACCTATGTTGCTGTATATAACCTCGTTATGTAGTTGGTTGCAGTTCTTTTTGTCGTTGTTGTCCATTTATATCCACTTTTCGATTATACATACGTTGTCAATGTAATGAGATTATATGGTAATTAAGGAATTATTTGATAGGAACATGCTTGAGGACAAGGAACAAGTTCGGGAAGCATTGGCTAAAATTATTGGACTCATGTTTTGCATTAATGCTGGAAAGATCACAGACACTCCAAGGATCACTTGTCTCATCTGCGATGGGGACGACACGTGTACCAATGGCCTGGATCAAAGATGGTCACCTTTCCATGAACATTGGAAGCCGGTTATCACAAAACTCTTACTTAAAGATAATTCGTGCAAGGTATAAATTTAAGACACAATTAACCAATAATATTATATTAGTATATAGCATATAGCTGTATACATTGTTAGTTGAGTATTTCTATCCTTCATTCAGCTCACGACAATCTCTCTCTCTCGCTCTCACGCACACAGATACGCACGCACACTCTGTATATGTAGTTGTATACAATTCTTGTTAAGTTTATAGGTAGTTGTCCTAGCCACTAACAAACAACTTCTATGTATATATCTACGCACATATTCTAGTTGTATAGATTATCTATTTCGTTTTGAACTTTATAATAACATATCTACATATAGTTACGTTTGTTAGTTAATTCTTTAATGAAAAAGAACAACCAATCGTCCCATCATATGTATATATTCCATGTATATGAATATATAAATCTGGACTTTCATTACACAGGTTGTGAGAAATAAAGTAATTAATGTAGTTGTATACACTTAAGTTTGTCATAATTATAATATCTTTTACCGTTCAACTAAATATATGATCAGTATGTGTATGCCTCTAGATTCACTAGATGTAGATTAACCTATTTGTGTGTGTGTGTGTGTGTGTGTGTGTGTCTGTCTGTCTGTCTGTCTGTCTGTCTGTCTGTCTGTCTGTCTGTCTGTCTGTCTCTCTCTCTCTCTCTATCTATATCTATATCTATTATCTATATATATATATATCTATCTATATCTTCTCTCTCTCTCTCTCTCTATATATATATATATATATATATATATATATAATATATATATATAATGCCATATGCCTGTACATATTTTATATATACGATGCTACAATTAGTATTTTATTTGAACTAATTAACTGTTATTTTAAGGTTCAAACAGCTATTATACGGAACATTTCTCGACTGGTACGGCACAATGACCCGGGAATATCCAGAGATATATGGGCAGAGTGCTTAGGAATATTTCCAATTCACCCGGACCGTACAGTACGTGAGGCTTTCTGCTCGCAAGCCAAGTATTTCATATTTGAGAACAATGGGGATAATGGGGTCAATTCTGGGTAAGGAGGATAGTTACGATGCACTTGGGAAACTACGGCACGCTTTGGTTATTGCGCAAGAGCCTGAAATAGTTGAGACAGTGATGCAAACAGGTACATTCACGCACATATATTTGTATGCAAACACTTGTGTGATATATATCTCATACACGTCGGGTGTGGGTGTGTTTGTGAAAACCGTAGTCATATCGTGTAGAACAGTAAGTTTGAAGTTGCTCATTCTCCCATTAATACACAACGTATCTGCGTGTATGTATACTTACGTTCATCAGTATTATGAAACCCATGCGCATATGTATATTTACATATTTTCATACAGAATGAATACATGTTATATGGACCGTAGCAACATAATGGTTTATATATAGTTGCGGAAGTTGCAAAGGTGGCAAAATGCGATCAGCTACGGCTATTTGCAGTTGTTCTTCTCATTGAGCAGCTTGATAACAGGGATATACTTGCCAGAGTTGCGAGTGTAAGACTAATATATGAGGTTGCAGGTACGTGTATAGACGTGTGTTTACACACACACACACACACCACCCACGTTCTATCTGCGTACATACGTAATCTTATGTATACATATATCTTCCTATAAACGCGTGGATATCCCTGTGTATGAAGAGACGTGTATATACTTATGTCCTACACTTGATGCTCTGCATATATGTGTGACACCTACGCACAGACTATTCAGTATATGTATGTGTCCACATGTTTATATAATAACAATGTATATTTGTATATATAACTTTTGATTTTTCCAGAGATTTTGTTTCCGGGTAATAATCGGTGTGTGGAGAGGCTTGTAGACACTATGAAGAAGGGATTATTCGAGTATCTTGCTGGGAGGCTTGTAACACGTCCATGCATATTCAAGCAGTTTGCAGAATCTGTTATGAAGACTCAAATCAGTGATCTCCTCAAGCAAATGGTACCCGTAGTACTACCCAAACTTATACTTGAACAACAGCATGGGTGTGTGTCCTATACGTCTGTATATGTTTGTTGAGATATATACGTATCCATACGCATGTGATGATAGCTTTTCATTTACATATGTATGCCGTAACACAAACATACATACATATTGTATAATGCGTGTGAGTGTGTTAGTAAATGAGTTCATTGAGGTAGACGAAGATGAACAAGTCTAGCATTCCTGTGTGCGTGTGTGCGTGTGTGCGTCTGTGTGTGTGTGTGTGAGAGAGAGAGAGAGAGTACACCTTGAGACACGCACACGTACACATACACTTATATTGCGTGCTAACACAGGCGCACACACATGTATCTAATAGATGACTCTTGGTCATTTCTATGTTTGTCTCAGACTTAACAATGGGAAGGCTCTTGAAACGCTAAACGCTCTGGCACGTCAACTCGATACTAGCCTTCCTCTATTACTCTTGGAGTGGTGTCATAAGGTACTTTATTATGTAATCATACATAAACAGACACAGACGCACGCCGTATATGTTTGTACGTATGTTTATATTTATTATAATAACTGTGCCTTATGTGTATATTCCGCGTGTGTTTGTGTGTGACTTTGTTATATATGTGTATATGTAATAGGTTCTATCTGTGCTTCTATTACGTGCGGATGGCAAGGAACTGATGGCTGCACTCCACTTTTATGAGTCACAGACAAGATCCGATCCTCGTGAGATATTTGCTGCTGTTTTGCCGGCCTTACTTGACGAGCTTGTTAGATTTCTTGGTGACACTGCTGACGAGGAGACAATGAGAAGGTATTTATATACATATGGATGTACATATACACAAAAATGCGCATTAGTACACCTGTATAAATTTAGACACTAACTGTTTGTGTTAAATATGCACTGGAATATAGAAATGTGAGACATTGGTGTGCGCATATTCGTAGCTATCTACATATATTCATCTTATACGTATGTAGGCATATACCAACACTATATATTTGACATGTTCATTGGTACTTCAGTCTGCAAGAGTGGGTCAATGATCCAGGAAGTAGCTCGTATTGTAACGGGCTCTGACGATCTACCAAACTTCTTAAGGCACGTTATGTGTGTGTGCGTGCGCACTATCTACAATATGTATCTTGTTTATGCATGTTATAGACATGAGAAAATTTATATTTGCTAAGACTATTACACATTTTCGTTTTGTTTAGATGTCAATATATATACATAACAATGCTAGATCGCACTCATAGTTTATGTAGTCTACATACGTATGTGTGTAAACGATTATTGTAGGCACCACTTCTTGGGGCTCCTGAACAGCATAGATAGAAAGCTTCTACGCTCAGAAGATGTCACACTCCGTAAACAAGGTTTACGATGCATAGACCGTCTGATAGACATGATTGGTCCCCATCTCACTGCATTTGTACCCAAAATCATGGCCTTGCTCTCTCAAGCACTTCAACACGACGCTCTACAACATGAGGGTACACGGGTGTGTGTGTGTGTATGTGTTTGAGAGAGAGAGAGCTTAAATGAGAAAACATGCACGCACACACACACACACACACACACAGATATATATGTATATATATATATATATATGCATGTTCTGACACCTTGTTTAGCTCTAATTGTATGGCTATCCTTTGTGAGAAAACTTGCGAAAGGGTTTAAAGCGAATTTGAAGGTTGTTGCAAGTCAAATAGTGGTGGCTTTAATGCCTTGCTTGGAGTCTGAAGAGTTAAACACAGTCAATGCTGCGGCGAATATTCTCAAAGAGCTTATAGTTAATCAGAGGAGTGTATTAGCTGATCAGATACATGAGCTGCCTCTTCTACCAAGCCTCCCAGGTACGTGCCTTGTGTGCGTGCATGCATGGGTGTGGTTGTGTGTCAGTGCGTGCGTGCGTGTGTAAGAAATGAACTATATAGAAAAAATCACATCTAAGTATAGCCTGATTTGCATGCTCTTGCTAGGTACGTATATATACTTCGTGTTTGTGTAGACTCTCATATATCATACTGAGATATATTATTTTTTCTAGCTTTGTCGTCGGTAAATGCGGTTTTAAATGAAGTCCGTGGATCATTAAGTTTACGTGAGCAGCTCCTACGTGCAGCCGAGGGCCTTAAACACGATAATCTAAGCTTAAGACACGTAGCTGCTACTGAACTTCTCAAGCTTTTACATTTTAAGTAAGTTATGTGTGCGTGTGCGCGTGCGCGCGCGCGCGCGTAAGTTGGTAGAGATGTATTTTGAATGAATGTATGGATGTATCGAGAATGTATTGTATGTAGGTTAGATGCATATAATCTATACAAATGTATGTATAGGTATGCGTAAGATGGTGTGTATATGTATGTATATAACATACTTATGTATGTATATATGATTACATTTGTATACAGGCAAAGCTATGTAACAGCCATGATACTTGGAGAGACACCTTCAGACATAGACGCAGTTAGCAGTTTAGTTGCGGGACTTCTACGTGGGTGTGCTGAGGAGTCTCGAACCTCTGTCAGTCAGAAACTTAAACTTGCTTGTGCTGAGTGTCTAGGAGGCTTGGGAGCCATTGATCCCGTTAAACTCCTACAGGTAATAGTATTTGTACCATACATACGATACATAAATTTTATATGTACATATGTAGATACACTAAATGATGTACATATGCCTCTAAAGTGGCCTGGATTGTATTATATATGCATACTTAAGTTTAAAAGTTGTCGTGTAAGTATATGCACACAACAAGACACCAGATATGCAGAGGTTGATACTACACGTCCCTCTTTGTATATGCAAATGTGCCAACAGTATAAGTTTATAGTAATATACGAACTTCATGTATTATATATATGTCATGTATACATTTGCTAGTTATTCTTCGGTACTACCTCCACTAATGCATATATAGACACATATATAGGGAACAGACTCTCTCTCTACACACACACACACACACACACACACACTGTGTTAGTACATCTATATATAATTATGAGAGTAGTCTCTATATACAGAGAGCATGGTACATGCATACGAACATATGAACTTTACTACTGTCTAGTTGTGCATTATGTAATGCATCATCCATGCTCCCTTTATATATATATATATATTTCAAGTAATATGGAACACATCAACAAAGATACCAATATGGATAAGTGACAAATTATGTGTACTTGTTTAAACTGTTCAATTCAGAACATATGATCTTTACATAAGAAGTTACAAGTTGAATTTTACACACCATATATACATCTGTAGACATACATATACACATATTTTTGCAGATAGGATTAAGGCACCGTTCACGAATGGAACACAGTAACGAGGATTTGGTTTTCCATCTAATAAAAAACCATTTAGCGAGGATTCTTCGAGCAGCCTCCGATACAGATGTGCAGGATGCAGCTGCGTTGGCTATTCAGGAGCTTCTTAAATTAACCGGCTGTCATGAAGCTCGTAAAAGCACTAAGTTAAAATCCAAAGACACAGGGGATAATGGGTAAGAACGTGTGTGTGTGTGTGTGAGAGAGAGAGAGAGAGAGAGAGAGAGAGAGAGCGGGTGGGAAGGAGGGAAAGAGAGAGATTGTTGGTTGTTAAGTATGCCTATCATTCAACACATGCTAGTTTATAAATCATACATCATCAACATATATTACACTGTTATATATAACATATGTAAATAAATAAATTGTGGTCATTTGTTTCAGGCTATGGAACAGATTCTCAGATGATATTAAGGAGATAATCACTCCTTGTTTAACCTCCAAGTACTTGCTTAAGAACTCTGGAGCTGTTAATCCATCGGGGCCTATATTTAAACAGGGAATATCCTTTAGGAGGTGGATGACACTCTGGTGTAGACGGCTCCTTTGTGAAGTTAGTGGCTCTTTGTCAAATATTCTCTCTGCGTGTAAGGGTGTTATCAGGCATGACATGGACACTGCTCTGTATTTGCTTCCTTACTTGATTCTAGACGTGGTCTGCAATGGTTCCAAGGTGTGTGTGTGTCCATGCATGCGTTTTGTGTGTGCCAGCGTGTGTGTGTTATGCATATATACACATGTACTTTGATAAACATACATATATTCTGACACACAAGCAAATTTGTAGATGCCAATATGTGTATGCACACATATATGCATGTTTAATGTGTGTAGCTAGGTATATGTAAGTATCTTCAAGTGCATAGGGAACTCATATTTATGTGCGTGCCTTCGTGTATATATCTCGTACATGTCAATATCAATTTGTGCAGGTCCATATATGTATCTATGTTATGTATTTGGATGTCATGTCAAGAGGCAGATACATATGTAAACACCTGCGTATACATATACACATACTCAAGTGTATGTATATATTCATATATATGAGCTAATGATATTTATCTATTCGTATGTAGGAGTCATGTAAGGTGGTTACAGAAGAAATACTTGCAGTTCTCTCAGAAGCCAGCTCTGATGATTCCAAACATGGACAGCCTGTTTATTTCAATAACGCATTATGCTCGTCAGGTGTGCGTGCGTGCGTGTTTCTGTGTGCACGTCAGATATACTATTGTATACAAGTATATTCAATATATAAATGCCAAAACTTATACCGCAGCCTACAGTATTTTTGATTTTATTAGAAGTTGGTGTATGTAAGCATTAATGTAATGCGGCTAGTATATATTAATCTGTACTTACAATAAATATTTTATATATAATATATATATATAGAGAGAGAGAGAGAGAGAGAGAGAGAGAGAGAGAGAGAGAGAGAGAGAGAGAGAGAGAGAGAGAGATAGAGAGAGAGAGAGAGAGAGAGAGAGAGAGAGAGAGAGAGAGAGAAGTCTATGGTAGTGGTTGTAGTTTATTTTTATTATTAATAATACACTTATTACTATTTTAATTTTGAATAATTTATTAAACAGGTGGAGAAGTTAGTACACAGACAATATTTATGCTGCTGGATAACTTGGGACAATGGGTGGACGACTCAAAACAGAGCCTTGGTCAAACAAAGAAGAAAACACGTTCTAATAACACGGTTGATCTCTCTCTCTCTCTCTCTCATGAAACCATTAATTGATTGTTTATTTATAATTAGTTTTAATTTGTGTTTTTAAGTTTATTTTGTTTAATTTTTAGACAAAAGAGAAAGAAGAGGCAGCGCGACTCACTGGACAATGTGAGCGTGTGCAAGAGCTTCTGGCTGGAATTCCTAAACAAAGCTTAGCTTCAGCTTCTTTTCGATGTATGCACGTGGTGTGTGTGTGTGGTGTGTGTGTGTGTGTGAGAGAGAGAGAGAGAAGAGAGAGAGAGAGAGAGAGAGAAGAGAGAGTGAGAGAGAGTGCCCTGTACATTTATATACATACATACAACATATATAAATGTACACAAATCTTGATCGGATTATTTGATGGGTTTAATTAGGCCGTGCTTATGCTCGAGCTTTGCTTTATTACGAGTCACATGTTCGAGAGAAGTGTGGAGCATTGAATCCTGTTGCTGTGTCCAAGGTACGTTTTTATACTTAAAAGTATATGAATGTGTATGTATGTATGTAATGTACGTATACAGAAACAACAACTAGTGGGGCATTTGAAGACGAGGACATAAGCTTTCTATTGAAGATATACGGTGGATTGGACGAACCAGATGGGCTCCTGGGTTTATCACGTTTACATAAACGTGCTAGTTTAGAAGACCAGGTGCTTATAAATAAAAAGTCTGGTAATTGGGCTGAGGCTTTAACCTTCTGTGAGCAAGCTCTGGAGATTGAACCGAGGAGCGTATATTGGCAGTCAGGTGCGTGCGTGCGTGCGTGTGTCCTTTATGGTATATCATGCTCATAACCTCTATGTTTATATTATATATTAAGTAGAATTATAGCACACACACAAAAGAAAAAAAATATATATAAATGTAGCATTACATCTACTCTCTCTCTCTCTCACACATACACACACATCTACATATGAATACATCCACATTTTTGTATATATGTAAATGTAAAGATGCGCACATTGTTCATTATAAAGGTAGTTTAGCTAGAGTATGAAGAGACTGAGATTCATAATTATTTATTAATCCAAAGAATATTCCTGTTTTAGGGGTTCTTGACTGCTTAGTCAATATGGGACACTTTCAAGCAATGCTGACGCACGTTGACGGATTATTAACTCGAGTTCCAGAGTCCAAGAAAGAGTGGAATATGCGGGGTGTTCAGGTATACATGTGTGTGCTCCTCTGTGTGTCTGTAAATATGCAAATATACTAACAATATGTTAATTCAGTGTAGATTTTATATCTTATGCTGATTTATAGACTATGTATTTACATATAGCGTCTTGTAGCTTCCTTGCATAATTGTGTGTGTGTGTGTGTGTGTGTGTGTGTGTGTGTGTGGTGTGCGTAACTATATCAGTATCTTAGTGAGGAAAATATATATTTATGTATGCATATGTATCTGTTTATATGAAATATTCTCTCGTCCCTGTCAGTATTATATAGTACACCTCATCATGTACTGTACGAAATATTATATCAGTTAAACTTTATTTTTCTTTTGTTCTTTATAGCTATTTATGTACTACTATATCAGCATCGGTATTACGAGTGTGTGTGTGTGTGTGTGTGCGCGTGTGACATATAAAGTAAAGAAAGCTGGTTGTTTTTCAAGCAGAGGGACTCCGAACTAGAAATATTGTAAATCAAAACCGATTCCAATATATGCAGCATATATGCATATTGCATGTATATTAGTATTATAGTAAGTTGTGTATAATACTATATAAATTGTTATGTTATGTGAATTGTTGTAGGCGGCTTGGAGGCTAGGCCAATGGGATTTAATAGACGAATATGTACATGGAGCAGAATCGGAAAACACAGGGCCCAGTAGCAATATAAATGATTCAGCATTTGATCTTAGTTTGGCTAAATATTACGAGCCTTACGCAGTAAAGACGATTTCAGGTAATTTAATATACATCAAGTTATAAATAAATATAAGTTTGCTATACATTATGTTATATGACTTATACTTTGTATATAGTGTGTAAGTTTAGCTTTATTAATCTTTGCATAATGCTATACTATCTTGAAGAAGTGTGAGGTATGTAATGTATTCAAACTTGTACACCATTTGATGTTAACATTATCTCTATATGTGGCATCTCTCTTTTTGTGGCTTATACGACGTAATGCCTTTCTTAATCTTATCTTAATGCGATCTTGTAGATTATTTAGCTTGCACTTGTGCTCACGTATACTGTTCTCTAATGTATAAATATGCGTTATTATACCTTAGGTGTGACTTTAATAATATTTATATTTACTAAATGATATACGTAGCATTTATTTAATGTTAACATAATGTTATTTTATTAACTCCCTTTCATACTGCAGGGTAAATTTTAACATGTCTAAAACATTTAATCAATTTGTTATTTATTACTAATTTAAGCACAATAGACAATACTGCTGACTATATATAAACTGTTAATAAGGTATATAGTCTACACTAGACATGTAATACATGACCTAATGTATATTGTTATTAAGCTTCTTATGGATTTCACATAAGGACAAGCAAATATGGGGCAAATATGTACATGTGTGTATATTCATACGCCACACACACACAGGTCTTGTTTGACTTAGTGCATACATGTACACACACGCATATTAGTCGTATATACTGATATCTTTATGCATATGTTTAAGGTTTCACGAGCAGCTAATGCATGCGAGAGTGGCATTACTTGCACCATTAGCAGCTGCAAGTATGGAGTCTTATACGAGGGCATATCCAGTAATTGTCAAACTACACATGTTACGTGAGCTTGAGGAGTTTTTTACCTTAACAAACAAGGGTACGCATATTGTCTATATATAGTTATTTAAGTGCAAACTGAAGATACTTAATTATATAGTACATATGTATTATTAAAAGCATATTCATCTACATTGGTAGTTTATATATATTGATAATTTATCCAATATTATTTAGGCTCTTCCAAAGGTGGTGAGGGAGCTTCATCATCCAAAGGCATGTAAAAGAGAGAGGGAGGGATCTTTGTTCATTAGTTGAATACACAAGTTTTCTGTGTATTTTGCAGGTGGGGATATTTCGATAATTAATTTAGTTGAAGATTGGAACGGACGGTTGAAGATGACGCTCCCATCTTTATCAACAAGGGAACCAATACTTGCACTTAGAAGGCTTCTATTTTCCACATGTAATTCACAGGCCGAGATGAGCAGTTGCTGGTTACAATACGCTAAACTGTGCAGGTAATACATGTGTGTATGTGTCTGTGTGTTAATATGTATGCATGATCAAAATGTGTATATAAATGATATCTCATAAGGAGTTTATGTGGAGCATACATGTATAAGTCAATTTAATTATACTTGATTAAACTTATTATATATTAATGATAAATATATACAGGGAATCTGGGCATTATGAGACTGCAAATAGGGCCATTCTTCAAGCGCAGACAGCAGGGGCACGTGGCGCACATCGGGAGCGTGCAAAGCTCTACTGGGACACTAAACAGACACACCGTGCCATCGACGAGCTTCAGCAGGCTCTGACGGATGTGCCCGCTGATGTTCTTGGCAAGGCCTCCTCTGCTGCACTCGGTGGACTCCTACGCAAGTCCCCAGGTGTGTGTGTGCATTATTCATTATTTACTAGTATGTAAGATCTCGTGCGTTTATCTTCGGTTTATAATCAAAGGTGTGTATATCTGTTCATACATATACATATATATACTGTTGTACACACAACACACACGTGTGTGTGTGTGTGTGTGTATGCCTCTAGTATTCAGTACTTTATGACGCACACATACACAGACACGTTCTTTATGTGTACTTGTATGTATGCAGTTAAGCTAACAGATGACAAGATGGATGTTGCAAGTGTAGCTAAGGCGCTAATGCTATTGGGGAGATGGTCTCATCACACAGGCCAGAAACAAAAGGAGGACGTGATTAGCATTTACTCAAGGGTTAAAGATTTACAACCTACGTGGGAGAAAGGCTACTTTTACATGGCCAAATATTACGATGATTTGCTCATGGATGCAAGGAGCAGACAGGTGTGTGTGGGTGTTGTGTGTTCGTGTCAGAAGCATAGTTCATATATATGTGCGTATACAAATATATACACAAACGTGTGTATGTGTCCTTACTGGCCGTAGTCAAAAAGTGCTACGAAAATGTTTAATTCCTTATTTACTTTATTACTAATCTAGTTTAATTACTAATCCGTAGCATTTTTTGACTACGGATTGTAACGCAGTATGTGTCTATATATCTGTATAATGCTGTATACAATATGCATGTGTATGTGAATGAAGCATACACACACAGACATCTTAGGTATACAGTAATGCTGTATACACTCCAGATATAGGATATGTATAGATGTGTGTGTGTATATGCGCATATATACACATACAGGATATATGTAGTATCTAACATATATATGTACACTAGATCTGGCATGCACATTAGTGTGGATTTATATATATGCATATTCATTTGCAGGAAAAGCACACGAAGAGACGGGATGATAAGCCGTGGTGGAGTTATCTTCCCGATGTTATTCTGTACTATGCGAAGGCGCTTCATAAAAGTCATCACCATCTCTTTCAAGCTCTTCCTCGCTTGCTTACTCTGTGGTTTGAGTTTGGTAACTCTTATCATGGTGACACACTCATGACAAATAGGATCCTCATGGCAGCTCACACCAAGGTGCGTGCGTGCATGTGCGTTTGCTTTGTTTGTATGTGTTGTATATAGTGTCTTTATATGTTTATTATACATGGTGGTATCGGTGTCTATGTTTGAACATACATGTTATCCGTGCATCTGCATATGCAACTACACCTACATACATCTATATGTGAATCTCTCTCTCCAAAGATTGTGGCTATACAGTTAAATATTCATCACACATGAAATACATAAGTCATAGTCGCATAAGCATTTATGTAATGTATACATAAGACATAGTCGCATACGCATTTATGTAATGTATACATATAGATATAGTTTTCTATCTGTCTTGTGCATATTTGTATGCATGTATAACACACTCGCTCGTACACACGCACACGTTCATGTGTGTTTGTAATGGTTGTGTTTCAGGTGATAAGCGTGATGAAAGGGTGCTTAAGAGACCTTCCGACGTACCAATGGCTAGCAGCTCTACCACAGCTGGTAAGCTTTTAATAATACAGTTAAATAAAAACAAGAATAATTATAACCCATATATTGCTAATGTATTATAAAGTGCTAATTATAATAAAACTATATTAATTACAGTTGTATTAACAGGTATCAAGGATATGCCATGATAACGAGGAGGTGGTACAAGTGGTAAAACAAATAATACAGATAGTTTTGCATGCATATCCACAGCAGGCTCTCTGGACAATGGCTGCGGTCTCCAAATCGACGGTTGCAGAAAGGCAATCTGCTGCTGCTGAAGTTATCCAGGCCTCAAAAGCAGCTGCAAGTACGTGTGTGTGTCCATGTTTACGTTTGTGCAATATGTTTGTATATACATCTATGTACTTATGTCTAGAGTGTCCTATACGTATAGACATAATTTTAGTACATTCAATATACTTACACGCTTACCTAGGTACAGGCCTACGTACATGTATATGTACGTATATGTATATGCACTTCTTTGTATTGTTAAAATCGGTCTATTCAATATGCATGCATATAAACATGTATATATCATAATATAGAGACGTGTGTCTGTGTGTTTCTATATATTATCAAAGTTAGTGCATTCTATGTCTTCAGTGTACATACAAATTTATACATACACATAATGTGTGCCTTGCATATAGAACATGCATACATAACTGCATACTTCTATAAGTAGTAATGTACATACATATCTATACATGCACGGCATGTATAGCATACATACATATAAATATATATATTTGTTTAGGAAGCGAGAAGGATCGAGAGGTTTTTATTCAGTTGCAGCACTTATAGATCAAATGATACGGCTCTGTTTTGCTCCAGGACCCAGGTGTGTGTATGTGTGTTTGCCCGCGGTGTAGGCTTTATCTCTCTCTCTTTGCGCGCACAAGTATATAGTTAAGATGATATTGCTACAGACACACATACATACACAAACACATACATATACACATGCCTCACGTGTATATATAGTGAGAAAGCTAAGTCATTAAGCTTAGCAAAGAGTGAATTTGGGACGCTTAAGAGAATGATGCCACTGAATATTATAATGCCTGTGCAAAGAGCACTCACCGTTACGTTGCCAACTGACGGGGTCACAAACTCTACATATAATCCCTTCCCATCTGGTGACTGTGCTACAATTGCTGGTATTCGTGACGAAGTTGAGATACTAGCCTCTCTACAACGTCCAAAGAAGGTATTACACACACACACACACAACACACACACACACATGGAAATGTTTGTGTTTAATGTAGAAAGATGGTCTCGTATATATTCAATTTTTTTTTAATATATTGTGATATGCGGCCTATGTTTTGCATATACATGTTTGAACATAAATATACGACTCGTATGGAACAGTATTTAGAAACACAGACAGAGACTGGAAAAGTTATAATGGTAGCCATTTAATAGGCATGCACACGCACGCACGCACGTTTGATACATATTGGTTATATATGTGCAGGTGGTGTTAATTGCAAGCGATGGAACGGAGCACCCATTCTTATGTAAACCAAAGGATGATTTACGTAAAGACGCACGTATGATGGAGTTCAATGGGATGATTAACAGATTATTAACAAAGGACCCGAGCAGCCGCAGACGTAAGCTGTATATACGAACATTCGCTGTTATACCTTTGACAGAGGACTGTGGCATGGTCGAATGGGTTTTACACACACGTGGTTTAAGACATATTCTCGTGCAACTGTACAATGCGTGTGGGAAATTAGACAAAGAGACTAATCTCAGATAAAGGTACGTGTATGTGTGTATATATGAGTGTACATATATATGGTGTGTATATATACTATGATATATGTGTATGTATGACATATTATCTAATGTATAATCTAATATGAACACACACACGCAACGCACGCACGCACATTGTATTGTGTAGGGGTTGTATGAGGCCAGCGAAGGGAAGATATTGCAACAGAGCTAATGAGAGACAAGATACTACCCATGTTTCCACCTGTATTTCATAAGTGGTTCTTAAACACGTTCCCAGAGCCAACAGCGTGGTTCCAATCCAGGCTAGCATACGCACACACCACTGCTGTTTGGTCTATGGTACGTATGTGTGTGTGTTTGTGTGCGTTTCTTGTGCCTCGCCATATATGTGAATAGTTATATTTTGTCTTCATCTCTCTTCTCTCTCTCTAATATATAATTAATTAATTAATTAATTAATTAATTCTGATAATTATGAGGCAGGTGGGCATATTGTTGGATTAGGAGACAGACATGGAGAGAATATTTTGTTTGACTCCACGACCGGAGACTGTGTACACGTGGACTTTAGCTGTCTCTTCGACCGTGGACTGCAACTAGAGAAGCCAGAGCTCGTACCCTTTAGGCTCACACAGGTATATACATATACACGTATGTATGTATGTATGTATGTGTGTGTATGTATGTATATGTATATATGTATGTATATGTATATATATATGTGTGTGTGTGTGTGTGTAATTGTTGTTATATAACTGTTTTAATTGCTTTAGCTGTATATACCTAAAAAGTAGTTAGTTATAACTAATTAGCTAGTTATAACTAGTTATTAATTTATTATAAACAATTATATAAATAAAATATTTATTATCATGGTGCTTTTTGAGAAATGAATATGAACTTATTATCGATAGATTGTCAGATTGAGCAACAGTTAATATTACATTAATAGTATATTAATTAATTATTAATACTTAATAATTGTTAATGAAGGTATTAATTATAATCAATACTAATAACTTTTATATTATTAATTGTTACTAACTATTCTTGAAAAATCTAGTTAGCTAAACATAGTTATTACCATCCAAGCTAGTTAGCTCAAAAAAATGAGTTTTCAAAATAATAGCCAGTTAAAGAATATTTAATTAAACATACTTATAATTGTGCATCCAAACAAAATTTTAAATTTTGTTTAACGAGTTATAACTAATTTACCATACTAAAATATGTATGTTTATTATAAATAACACACGCTACTACATTACTGTATATTGTTTTTGAACACTTGATTACACACACACGTGTATATGTATCTAAGTGTGTTTTTTACAGAATGGTGGATGGATTGGGGATAACGGGATATGAGGGTGTATTTCTACGCACATGTGAGATAACATTGTCTGTACTTAGAGCACATCGTGAGACACTTATGAGCGTGTTGGAGACGTTTATACATGACCCTCTTGTGGAGTGGACAAAGTCTCACAAGTCCAGTGGCACAGAAGTTCAAAACCCGCACGCCCAGGTGTGTACATGTGTACAATATATGTATATACACACATGTAATGTATGTGTGTGTGCTTTTTGTAGAGGGCTCTTGCAAATATAGAAGCTAGGCTACGTGGTGTAGTGGTGGGTGTAGGGGCAGCCCCTTCCTTGCCACTCTCTGTAGAAGGCCAAGCAAACAGGTTAATTCTGGAGGCAGTTTCACACGACAACCTGGGGCATATGTACATCTGGTGGATGCCTTGGTTTTGACATGCTATCATACACTCACCATGTATGTATCACCAGATACACACACTTATACAGGTGCGTATGTTGTGCGTGCGTGTGTGTTTTGAGTTGCACAGACATGAGAAATTTGTTTAGTGTTGAAGTTAAGTCACGGTTTGAGTTTTGTGAATTGTAAATCTGTAATAAGTTTAATTGGCATATTTAAATAATAAAGATATATTTTTATAATAATTATATCATTATATATGTAATTATATTTTAGGTTTTCTTTCTTATTTGAATAATATTTATTACTTAATTATCTAAGCATGGTAGTTAGTGTGTGTTCATTACTAAGCTTTAGGCATCCTCTTAAGAGTGTTTAAGTAATAATCTCTCTTAAATTTCATATTAGGGACATTTATGATATTTTATTTATGAATTCTTTTAGGACACGTTTCACTGTGTAAATTTTAATACTTTTTTGTATAATTTTTTGGTATGTAACAGTTAAACAATTTATCCTGTTTCAAATAGATTGTTCTGTGTATTTTAGTATTAATTACTCATTTATTTTGAATAAATATTTCCCTTATAATCACATTACATATTTTACATGTTTATTTTGATAAGCTGTCCATCTTTTTAATTGAATTTTAATAATTTTATTTTGTTTGTTACTTGTTATTCTGGAAATAAACTCATTAAATAGTTTTGAAAAAGTAATCTACTGTACCCAATATACATTTGGGTAAGAACTTTTAGTATGGAATTATAAACTTAAGAACCTTAAAAAAATGAAAACTAAGGTTGTATTTCTTTTCAATATTCTGTAGTAGATTCAAAAATGTGACGATACGTTTTTTTATAAAATCTGAATTTTAAAAAGAAAATAACAAAATTATCAAATAATATGAACTCAAGATACTACATTATATTTATCTAATGTATCTTAATATAATAATATTTTAAATTAATTTATGTAACATATAATTTAAAATTAAAAATACACATTATTTATTACGTGTACAAATCTAAAATTGTTTAAAAGATGCGTTGATTCAGTCGACTACCCATCTTGATATTGTGAGAACTTGAAATATAGAACGTGTATTTCCGTTAGTTTATAAACTCTAACTCATATACAAGAGTGAGTGGTCCAGATTGAAACCAATCTGATGGTTATAAAAATTCATTATACTAATAATAATATGTGCACATGTAGTCGTACACATGATATTACATCATCCCTTCCTTTTGGAAGAAAGTAAATTGGTTAGGGTTCTCTAGTAAATGGACCCAGATCTGGAGAAACATCAGAAGGAGGCACTGGTGGATTTGTAGGTGGCACAACTTGAGGAGCACACATGTACAATCTCCGGGGGATCAGGTTGAATGTCGTGCCTAACTTCATAAACTTGTGGCCCTACTTGCCGTAGCACTCGATATGGTCCTTTCCACTGAGTAAGGAGACTCTTAACTAAACCACGTACCATAAGCTTGAGAAAACGAACCAACACCAGTTACTCTACAGAAGGATGATGGTGTGAGTTTAGCATTATTGTTGTCCTGCCCAAGTGTTCTGATGACTCCGCACGAACCAATGGAAGAATACTCGTCAGATACCGATCCCTGATTTAGCATCAGCAACTCATGGTAACTGAGAAGGCAAACCCAACTACGTTGGCAACACTGGGTCATGGCCCATACATGAGCTTATATAGGGAAGTACCAATGGAACTTTGTACTCCAGTGACATAAGCATATCGAGAGACAGCAGATAACCATCTCAATCCAAATATTGAAAGTTCACATACTTCGCGATCATTCCCTTGAAGGTTCTGACAAGTTGTTCCACCAAATCATCTGTTTGAGAATGATAAGCACTTGTGAAAGTGTGGCGTATCCCTAGTCGAGATGTCAAACATAAAATGCCTCAGCCATAATGCAAGACCATTATCCGAGAGAATTCACTCTGGACAAGAATGCTGAAACATAAGAGAAACTGACCAATAACAGAAGTAGTCCGCACTAACAAGAGCATCAACTTCTACCCAACAAGTTAAGTAATCAGAAGCAATAATAACATATTCGTTGCCAGCAGTTGACTGCGGAAAAGGTTCCATCAAATCAAATGCCACCAACTCAAATGGATGAGAAATTGCAATTACTCCAACCGTCCTTTTGAAGCACATGAGGGAGTATTGCGAGCTTGGACCACACAAAAGCTACGCACATACCGATCACATCTCCTTGCAACTCCGGCCAATAGAAAGATCTGTACAGCTTCTCCATCACACGATGATGTCCCATGTGCCCACCAAGAATAGGAGAGTCATGGTAAGCATGGAGAAAGCGTGGAATGAAGACCGAAGGTACCACCAACCATAAATGATCATCTGGATCAGTCCCAAAAAATTAAGAAGGCCATCTTGAAGGCGATATTGCAAATGTAAATGCTTGCTTGCAATCCTTAGACCAAACAAAGAAGTCATTGACAACTTCAATAACGCCTACAACGGTGCTATACGATCTGAAAGATGATTCACAAACCACCCAGATTTTACCCTTGCAAGAAAGCGTGCACATCATTCACACACTTTGGCATAAGGAACTTCAAAACTGCAACTAGTTTGTCAAGATCGACTTGCAAACCTTCACGTGAAATGTGATAACCCAGATAAGTGGTGTTCTTGGATCAAACACACACTTGGACGGCTTCAACTTCAAACCAACTTCCCGCAGCCGATCCAAAACCTTGCTACATCATCGACATGCTCCTCCCACGTTCCATTTGAATGGATTAAAATCATCAATGAAGTCGGCAGTCACCTCCGGTATATCGTAGAGAATCTTCGTCCATCATACTTTGGAAAGTTGCTGGAGCATTGCTCAAACCGAAAGGCATCACCAAGAACTTGTACAGCCAAATGGTGTCCGAAAAGTAGTCTTGGGAATGTCCATGTCAGCCATCAAAACTCGCCAAATCCAGAGGTGAGATTTAACTTGGTGAACCAACGGCTCCGCCCCAGTTGATTCAAAGGTCTGCAGTATGAGAAGTGGGTACACATCTGAAATAGTTACATTATTTAATGGGTGATAGTTGATGCAGAATCGAATGCTCCCATCCGTCTTTGTCATAAGATGAGGTTCACACGCCTAAGGACTTCGAGATTTTTAAATAACACCTTTTTCCAACATCTCCTTAACATTCGCTCGTAAGATCTTGAGCTCCTTTGGTGACCAACGCCGCATAGGTATCTTAATCGGCCTAGCATCCTCAATTGGAATAGGGTGGCATGTCGCAATCTTGGCCCCAGATGACAAGTCGAAGTTGAAAGATTAGCATACTTCTTCTTGAGTTGATCAACGACTGCAGCACACGATCATCTGACGTATTCAGAGAGGGAAATGAGGAACATGAAGAAAAGATGGTTTGAAATAAAAGTGATGCAAGCAACAGTGGAAGCAGATGAACAAAGTGTAATAGAAGTAAGAGGAATGGAAGAAAGATGAAGGAGAGTCAAACATGGGGGAGACTTTTCAAAGTCACACTTAGCATGATTGCGAGTCAGCCAATCCATACCAAGAATAAGGTGAAAAGCTTGACTCGGCACACTCGCCGATATTGAAGCTCAAGCTCACGATTGTCCACACAAACAACAATGTCAACTTCATCCCGTGAACAAGCATGAGTGTGTCCATTGCCGTACTGAATGAAGACTGGTTCTACCGCATGACGCAAATGAAGGCTACAACGTGTAGTAACAGACTGAAAAATAAAGGACAAACTCATACCTGTATCCACCAACACTGAAAGGAAAACATGACGTGGCGTGTGATTAAATCGAGCTTGAAAAGTGAAGACCGGATGAACTGGTGCCGAGTGAACCCTTGATAATACTCCTGAAAGAAAGACGGAGGGATCACTAATTTATTCGCACAAGGACCCCCCTCTACTCGTGTGATTCGTTGTTTCCCGAAAGATCCACTGCATCAGGACTTCTACTATAGCGGCGCCAATTGGACGTTGTTGACGCCAAGGCCTCCACCTGTCACGACCTGATACAGGATACAGGATTTCGGATACAGGATTCCGGATACAGGATACAGGATATAGGATACATGATATGCCTACAAGATATTCCTACAAGATATACCTATAAAATTCCTAAAGGATATGCCTACAGGATATATACTATAGGATATGCCTAGAAGAAAGGGACATGTGAACTCGTTTTAGCCTTTGCATGCATTATAGCCACTTTTAAATGCATGCAACCACTTTTAGCACTCATGCCTAGATTAGCTCTTGGAGTTGTGAGCATAAAAGCTCCAACCTAATTGTTGTACAATTAGTTACTAGCTACACCAGTCATTCTACAATCATTCTTGTTCTCGTCTTGTTTGTGTCTTGCTCCTTGCCTCCTGTTCGTGTCTTGCTCCTGGATCCTGTCCCGCGCCTTGTCTTGTTCCTGAGTTCCTACTTCTTGTCCTGCTCCCTGTCCTGTTCCTGAGTCAAGCCTTCTTGTTCTTGGAACCCTGTTCTTTTCCTGGTTCCTGGATCGTGACTTGACAGTTTAATAGTAACTGATTTCATAACTCTTCGATTCCCAATTACTTTTTTTTTCCTTGGTTTTTCTCCTTCGTTTTCCTCTTTTTGTTTTTCCTTTCATAGATATGGCTGATTTTGAGCACTTTCAACGCAAGCACCAAATGTTGCTTCATGAGCTGGCCACTTTGCGCCAAGTGGTCACAGATCTGCAAGGTTCCACCAATGCGGCGCATGTAGTTGCTGATGCATCCTCCAAGGCTGCTATGCAGGCTCCTCTTATGCATCGGTGGTTTCATCCCCATCGAACTTTTCTTCAGAGCTGAAGATCAGCATGCCAGAAAAGTTCAGTGGCAATCGTGCTAATTTCCAAGGTTTCCTAAATCAGATCCGGCTCTTAATCTGCATGCAACCACGCCGCTACTCGACTGATGCACAAAGGTTGGCATTTTGGCATCCTTACTAACTGGATCTCCATGAGCTTGGATTGCCCCTTGCTGGAGCGTGACGACCCATTGATGAAAGACTTTGAAGGTTTCATGGCTGCCTTTGAAGCCTGCTTTGGAGATCCTGATATGTACCGTTCTCATGCACGAAGTTATGAAAGCTCACCCAAGGATCCCAACCAGCTTCTGTTTATGCATCCGAATTTTAGCAACTTTGCACAAACATTCCATGGGACGAGACTGCATTGATCGAACACTTCCGTTTTGGATTGAGGGATGACGTAAAGGACCTTCTCCTTACATTACCGGATGCCCTAGCAGAGATCATGCAACAAGCCGTTCGCTGCGACAACTGTTTGTTCAAGCGTCGTTAGGAAAGATCCGTCAGCAATTCTGCAAACCAATCCTACAATTGCGGTACATGTTCCTGCAACCTTCTGGAGTAGTTTCCTATGGAAGTTGAGAAATCCAAGCGTGGCTCTCTTTTCGCTGCTGAGAAGCAACGTCGCCGCAGTGAAAACCTATGCTTCTATTGTGGTGAAACAGGACACAAGGTGGCAAAAATGTCCTATTAAAGCCAGGAAGTTTAAGACACGTGAAGTTGAAGCTGAAGTTCAATCGGAAAACTTCAATGTTCACTTCGTCTAGGAGCCGCGAAGTTGGACGTAGGTGTAGGCTCCATTAGTGCTACTCATACCATTCCATCACTCAAGTTTCCTGTAACATTCATTTTAATAATCAAGATTTGCCCTATTAGACACTGGTGCAAATGCATGCTTCATGGATGACACTTTTGCAACTCAACATAGCATTCCGGTGGTGGAGTTGAAGCGTGCAGTTCCTATAGAGGTGGCCGATGATCGTCTGATTGCTTCTGGTGCAGTTACCCATGCTACCAAACCTCTCTCTTGCAGTCATGGAGCATTCAACTATTCAATTTTCTTCAACTTGATCAAGACTCGGTTGACTCCCATCATTTTTGGGTATGCCATGGTTCGTTGTTGCAAATCCGCAGATCGACTGGAGGTCTAGGATGCTCACGGTTTCCTCTCCGGCAGCTAGGATCAATTCTGTACCTTCCTGCGTGCAGGATACATCCTCAGTATCTGAGGCAGTACAAGCTATAGGATTCCACCTCATGTCAGTTCCTCAGCACATCCGCAGGCTCTCTCCACTCCTGTAAGTTTGCGGATTCCTGTACAGGGTTCTTCCAATCCTGTATCAGTGTCGAAGGTTCCTCCTCAACAGGATCCACCTCCTGTTGGTTCGTCAGCACACTCACAGGCTTTCACTCCTGTGCAACCACGGACTTCTGTACAGGATTCTTCCAATCCTGTACACTCGTCAACATCCACACAGGTTTTCCCAATCCTGCCTCTTTTTGTTACTCTGCTTCTGTTCCACCCCCAAGATCCTTCCTCTTTTTCAGTCACAGCTCCCTCCTTCTCCTCTCCGAGTTCTTACCACTACCATGCATGAACTTGCCACTGATCCTGCTCCTTTCCACCTTTTTGCCTTTCAAGTAACTCCTACGTCCTCTTCTACCTTTCCTGTATCTGACTCTCCTGTTTTTCAATCTCCTTCTCCTGCTCTTCTCCTTCTCCTCCTTCTTCCTACCATCCAAGTATCACTCCTTTCAAGCGTTTTTGACAAGCACAAGGCTGCAGTTCTTCCTGTTCACAGGTCCTACGACTGTCCTATTGATCTTGCGGAAGGAAAGACTCCACCGTTCGGACCGATTTATGCATTGTCACCCACAGAGTTGGAGGTTCTTCAAGTACATCGAGGACAACTTGGCATCCGGCTTCATTCGTCACTCAAAGTCCCCTGCAGGAGCACCTATCTTCTTTGTCAAGAAGAAGGATGGGAGTTTACGTTTGGTTGTGGACTACAGGGGTTTGAATCAAGTCACATTCGGAACGGTACCCGTTGCCATTGATCCCGGAACTTCTCGATCGGCTGCGAGGAGCAAAGGTGTTCACGAAGATCGACTTACGAGGGGCCTACAACTTGTACGGATTCGTCCAGGCGATGAGTGGAAGACTGCCTTTCGTACAAGGTATGGACACTTCGAGTACACGGTGATGCCTTTCGGCCTTACCAATGCCCCAGCCGTGTTCCAACACATGGTGAACGAATCTTTCGTGACTTCTTGGACCAGTTTGTGGTGATCTACCTCGATGACATTTTGATTTTCTCCAAGGACCAGGCGGCACATGACAAGCATGTACGATTGTTCTACAGCGGCTTCGCGAGCATGGCTTTATGCGAAGTTGGAGAAGTGTTTTTTCGATAGGGATTCTGTGGCTTGGGCTACATCGTCTCTCCTGCTGGCGTTTCCATGGACATGCACAAGGTGAAGACCATCGTGGAGTGGGAGAGGCCCAAGTCTGTAGAGATGTACAATGTTTCCTTGGCTTTGCAAACTTCTACAGGCGGTTCATACAGGACTTCTCCAAGCGTGTACTTCCACTCACGGAACTCACCAAGCGCACAGGGGTTTTCTCTTGGTCCGACAAGGCGGAACATGCATTCACACACTCAAGGACGCCTTCACGACAGCTCCGATTTACATCCTGATCCTTCCGTCCTTTCTTCGTTGAAGCAGATGCCTCATTTTGCAGTAGGATCTATCCTATCACAAGTTGGAAAGACAAGTTGCTTCATCCTGTAGCTTTCACTCTCGTAAGTTCCTTTCGGCGGAGATCAATTACGAGATTCATGACAAGGAACTCAAGGCCATTGTGGATTCGTTCGAGGAGTGGCAGCACTGAAGGTGCTGCGCATCCTGTACAAGTCTTACGGATCACAAGAACCTGGAGTTTTTCAAACGGCTCGAGTTCTCAGTCGGCGACAGGCTAGGTGGGGAGTTCCTATCACGTTTTGATTTTGTCATCGTGTACAGGCCCGGTTTCCGGAATGGTAAATTTCTTGGCGCTCTTTAAATCCTTATTATGTATCATATATCTTTTTGTAAAGTGTTGTTGGGTCCTGATCGTTTCCGGCTTGCGGCACTATAGGTTCATCAAGCTCTAGCGAATTCAACATTCCTATAGGACATTCATTCGCAGTTGGCTACAGACGACTGGCAAGGAATGTGTTCTCACACATTAGTCCTGACATCGCAAGCTCTTCTTCCTCCAGTTCCCGTAATAGACTACAAGTTGTTTGCCAATAGGACGGACTCCTGTACCGGGAAGGTCTCCTGTATGTTCATGTTGGTGTTTACAGGACTCGTGTGGTACAGGATTGTCATGATACCCCGACTACAGGACATTTTGGTGTGGCCAAGACAGTTGAGTTGGTGACTCGCAACTATTGATGGCCTGGGTTGCGAGGTTTTAGGACAAATTTGTACGGAGTTGTGACACTTGTAATAGGTCGAAGATGCCTCACACGCGCCCTCTGGTCTTCTTCGTCCTCTTCCTATTCCTTCTGCTCCTTGGAGATCTATTTCTATGGATTTCATAAATCTTCCTCCTTCTCGTGGATTTGATGCAGTTCTTATGGTGGTTGACCATTTCATCAAAACAGGCTCATTTCCTATCATGTAACAAGACTGCTATAGGCCAGACAACTGTTGAGTTGATGATCCGTAAAGTGTTCCGCACCATGTCTTCTTGAGAGCATTGTTTCTGATCAAGGTCCACAATTCATGTCCAAGTTTTGGCAAGAGCTTCTTCGGAGTTTACAGGTTAAAGCGGATCTTTCTTCAGGATATCATCCGCAAACTGATGGGCAGTTAGAACGTACAATTCAAACCTTGAACAGTATCTTCGTTGCTTCATCAATTACCAACAGGACAACTGGTTGGACCTTCTTCCAATGGCGGAGCTTGCCTACAACAACTCCGTTCACGCATCTATAGGCCAGACACCTGCTCTTACAGGTTACCATCCACATTTTGACTTTGCTCCTCCTGCTTCTTCTTCTTCCACTCTTGCAGTACAGGATCTCCAGCATCTTCATCAGGTACAAGAGGAATCTCTGGGTTCATCTTCAAGCAGGCACAGGAACGGTACAAGCATCATGCTGATGCTCATCATCAGCCGACACCTGCATACAAGATTGGTGATCTCGTGTGGCTTCTTCGTCGATATTCGCACCAACGGATTTTCAACGATTGGGCCCTTACAGGATTGCGGCGGAGGTCAATCCTATAGCTTTCAGACTCGAATTACCATATACGGTGAAACTTCATCCTATGTTTTACACCTCTTTGTTAGAGCCGTATCATCCTTCTTCTCTTCCCTGGTCATGCTTCTTCTCCTCCCCTCCTGTGGTCATTGACAATGAACCTGAGTACGAAGTTGCGCCATCCTTGATTCTCGTCTTCATTGCTGCCAACTTGAATACTTGGTGGATTGGAAAGGTTATTTGCCTACCGATCGCACTTGGGAACCTGCATCCAACTTACTCCATGCTTCTTTCAAAGTTGCTGCTTTCCATCGGCATTATCCTGCTAAATCAGGTCCCACGACTCGTGGAACTCGTCCTTAGGGAGGAGGTGCTGTCACGACCCGATACAGGATACAAGATTTCGGATACAAAATACAGGATACAGGATACAGGATATGCCTGCAGGATATTCCTACAAGATATACCTACAGGATATTCCTAAAGGATATGCCTACAGGATATTCCTACAGGATATACTACAGGATATGCCTAGAAGATAAGGGACATGTGGACTCGTTTTAGCCTCTGCATGCATATAGCCACTTTTAGATGCATGCAACCATTTTAGCACTCATGCCTAGATTAGCTCTTGGAGTTGTGAGCATAAAAGCTCCGACCTAATTGTTGTACAATCAGTTACTATCAACACCAATCATTCTACGATCATTCTTGTTCTTGTCTTGTTCGTGTCTTGCTTCTTGCCTCCTGTTCTTGTCTTGCTCATGTATCTTGTCATGCGCCTTGTCTTGTTCTTGAGTTCCTACTTCCTGTCCTGCTCTCTGTCCTGCTCCTGAGTCAAGCCTTCTTGTTCTTGGAACCCTGCTCTCTTTCTGGTTCCTGGATCGTGGCTTGACACCACCCCCGAAAATGGGGGACGTCAATCGGGAACCCATTGACAGTGCTGATATGTGTGTCCAACCTCATCACACACCTAACAACGAACTACACGTCCACGAGCCCAACCTTGTGCTGGTACACGAGCAACAACAGCATCAACCTCCATCAGAGCAGGTCCATTCCCAACATGAAGTGGAACGAGAGAACGTGAAGGTGCAAGTGGGAGAGGTGACGACCCATATCGTTGTGCTAGCCTCAAAGCATCGTCAAAGTCACTGGAGCTAGTGTATGCACAAGCCCCACAAGGTATTGACAAAGTGTTGGCCACAACATACCTAACTTGATGCGTTTGACATGTTAGGTTTTGCAGGCAACAGAAGGCTCCGAAAGCGAACACCAATCTACATCACCAACTCAGATGGCTCCTGACAAATACGATGCAACTGTTGAAAAGCATCGTCACAGCTGTCCGGATGCCCGAAAGAATGTTTGAAGATCTCTGGAAGAATACTTCAATCTTCACGAGTTACAACGTCCAGACCATTGTACCACTGTAATGCCGTCCCTTGAAGATAAGTAGGAAACTCGCGCATACACTGAGCACCGTCCCATGAATGATATGTGGCAACCACGGTGAAATGGTCAAACCAATGGTACACATCATCTCCAAGATTTCTGCAAAAGAAATCCGGCCGGATGCGAGGGTTTTGCAATAAGAGCAGGAGGAGTACCCTGAGATGTGAATACTGTCATCAACCAAGATTGATTGTTCAGTTGCATTCGCATGGCATCCAACAACTGCATGAGTAGTTGCTCCACAGACAAAGAATTTGCTTGTTGTGGATCCATAGACGAAAAAAATGACAAAATTTATAAGAAAAGAATAGATCTAACAATGGAAAAGCTAGATCTAAGAAGACAAAGAAAATCGACAAAAAAGACACAAATCCGAGCACTTCGTAGGGCCAATTAGAGGTGCCCCTCACCTCCACCATGTGAGAACTCGGAAATATAAAAAATGTGTATCTCCATTAGTTCAGAAACCCTAACTTATATACAAGAGTGAGTGGTCTAGATTGAAACCAATCCGACGGCTATTAAAATTCACTACGCTAATAATAGTATGTGCATATGCAGTCGTACACATGGATTTTACAATGTTATAATTAATATTACAAACTACCCAAAATTGTTATATTTTTCATAAATGTTATAATTATATCACAACTACCCAAAGCTGTTATATTACTTTATAAATGTTATAATAAGCAATTTGGGTTATAATAAGTTTTCCATTGTACACGTATATATAAGGTTGGACATGTTTTTTAATTCACAAGTTTAAATTTTGAGTCAAGTTAATGAGTCAAAGTTATTAAAAAATATGATGTAATTGTGATTTATGGCAAATTCCATAAATAAATTATGAACTACAACATTTGAAAAAAAAAAAAAAATCTATAAAACATGGTATTCCCAAAAAATTAAACATGGAAACACTCTTAAGGTTCATGGTGAATAACAAATATTTTAAATTCATAAGGGTGTATAAATCACTTAGAGCTTTGTAATTCATAAATCAACAATGATGATATAGTTAGTCATAAACATGTATATTTAAAAGTTAAACTTGTCTTTTGCCTTTCTTTCTCAACATATTATGGCAAATTGAGATGTTTATTTAAGAGATTCACATGTGACTCTTTAATGAAGTCATTAGTGAGATTGTTTGTTGATACATTTATATTAAAATCAAAATTATTTAATAAATCTATACAAATTAGAATTTTAATTTCTAATTTAATAATGAGTATTTCTTTCAAGTCTTTAAGGGTCGAACCAAATGAATGTACATATTCAGTTGCACATATTGGATATTCGATGGTTGCACAAGTTGCAACCATACTTCCCATACCAATAACAAAATCAACAACCACAAACAAGATGTGGCATACAAGTTTAGGAGGAGCTACATTGTCCTTGGTGAGTGTTTCTTGTACTCCACTCCAAGTGGTACATTCACAGATTGCATTGTCTAAAACATTCAAAACAATGTCCATGTTGTTATCATGTCTCAAAAGCACAAGATTAACTGCTTCAGCATTCTTAGCAAGTTTGTGATTTATTCAGCATATCACATGGTAGTTCTAAGACAACACCTACAACAATATTGTAAGGTTATGAAATACATTATACTAAGAATAAAATGTACCTTTCATAATCTATTGTATGAATATATTTATTATAGACTAAAGAGCCCAATTTAAACTTTTAAAGTCTAAATGTCAAAGCCTCTTTATGAGGACTGCAACCCAATCAGACACACTAGAAGAATGGACATGAGAATGCCGGTAGGATTAAGATCACCATTGGCAAGTTCACAAGGAGCCGGCATATGTAGGTTTTTTGAGAAATAACCACATGTAAAACAACTAGTGGTTATGAAGAGACTAACCATTAGAGGAATGTTTGATATTGCATGATAAATGGTCATTCTAATGGTTTAGCATTTGTAAGCAATGATCAATTTCAATGTATGGTTTTTAGAATGAGTATCTGTGAGTTCCCGTGTTTGGTCGTTTTAGAAAACCATATAAAGAAACCAGGTCTTGAAGAAACTAGCCATATAGGGGTGTAATGGTTTTTCAAATGAGTATGTATAAGTTGTAGTGTGTGGGTTTTTACGAAAAACCATATGCAAATATTTGGTGGTTGTAAGGAGTCACCATTCAGGGGTTTCGTGTTTGGATGTGTAAGTGTGAGTTGTAGTGTGTCATTTTAATTAGGTGCTTCACAAATGGGTGTGTTTAATGGCATCTATATGCACGTTGTAACTAAAGTGGGCATGATACGTGAAAATGGGAATATAAAATAAATTACTAATTAATACTTAAGTTTTAATTATTAATTAATCATTTAATTAATATGTAATTAAGCCTTAAATATTAATTAATTAATTAATTAATCCTTCAATAACCTTACTTAGTAAGGAATATTCCTAAAATATCTTAGAATATTCATATTATTCTAAAAATAGTTTACAATAATGAAGAAATACTATCAAACATAATTACAAATGAAATCATTTTCTTATCAACATGTTAATTTTTTATAAATACTTTCTTCCTATCATACAAAGAAATCTCTCATTTTGTCTAAATCATCACTCTCCGGATTAATCAAATCATTTTGGTCAATATCTTGATGTTGTTGCCACCACCTAACACTCTCACGAATGCAATTGGGAGTTGCCATCCTTGTTAATACATAAGATGTGATAAGAGAAGGTCTGCATAAAGGCTCATCTAAAAACTGACGTTCCTTAAGAATAATATTATAAAGCGCCCGGTTGCTATCCTTCATTTTATAAAATTCAAATCACGAGAAAGAAAAGCTTCAGGAAATGTATGATACGGTGGATACTGCTCACAAAAATTTTCGAGATTCTTCTTTCTGAGGCACGTATCCAAGTAGTTCACTAGCTCATCCATGATATCGGTATCAGAATATGGATCGAAAGTGATTGGATGAATACAAGCAATGTTTTGGTTGAGCATAGCCTTCTGAGGAGAGTCGTCTACTACTAAGATATGTGCATTCTTCATTATCCTTAAGCGACTGATCTCCCCATGAGTCCCAATTATTCTTTCATTCTTGAAGAAGTATGGCTTGCTTTCCTTTCTTATATTGTGAAATTCGAGAGGTTTATAACACATTCGCTGGTCAAAAATCCAATCTTTACGAATCACCTCTTCTGCAACACTACAATGTTTCTTAAGCAAATTCAACAGCGGTGTTAAGTTATGAATCTGCATGCATGACCAAATCCCCACAAGCGCACCCATCTCCTTAAGCTTTTGAAAGAGACGATCCAACCCTGGACGAAAAATAATATCATATCGAAATTTACCATGACAAGGAATGAAATCTCCTTGTTTGATTTCTTTTTTCCTATCCTCGGGCCTTTGTCGATGAAGCAGAACACCATTGACATCCAACAACACAATATGGCCATGAGTAACATGAGATAGCGTTGCCTCTTGAATACTTTGCAAATCACTTGTTTGCTCCCTTTCACATTTATCCGTTGCCACTATCTCGTTGCCTATCCCTTCATCATTTAATTGTACATCATCCTTACAAGATTCAGATATTGCATGCGCTGAAGAAATTGATTTCGGAACTGAAGCCAATAAAAATGATGATGAAAAAACTGAAGTGGCCCCCATGGTAACGATGTTTTGAGCTGCATTATTATCCATTTCCTGCATGAACTCTGTCATTCTGACATGTGGCACAAGAAATTGTCGCCAAACCCCTCTCTTACCTCATGCCAATGCTGAAAATCCATGTTCTCAATTGTTTCATTACATCTGCAAAATGATAATTAGCTGACCTTAAAATTATCAAGGTATATTATTTACCTTGTTAATGTGTGACCCATGTTTGAACTAAAAGCTTCATTAATCCTTGAGAATTTATTTTCTGTACAAATATAAACGAAATATACAAAAATGCCTTATGTTACACTCATTTACAACTATTCGTCACTCTAAAACTCATTAACAATTCTTCTTCGCTATTACCTTCTGAGTGAGGCGAAGAAGGTCTAAGCCGCTTGTGAGATGGTTCAAGATCTTCTGCATCTTCTATTGATGTTTCCATGGGTAATGGAGTGTGCGAATGTTCTGTACTCCTCGAGATAACTTCCGGTCTAATATCTGATTGAAGTTCGTCTCAGACTCCGACATTGAACCAGATTCGTCTTCAGAGCTATCGCACTTATCTGGAGGGAACTTTCTCAAATACTCCTTTATGGATTCGTTGGGGTATCAGTTGAGAACCTATCTATCCACTTGTTCAGGTCCTCAACCATGGTCTTATCCTTTTCAACGGCAAATACACATGTATGCCGAAGGTAACACTCCTTCAAGACGGACCCCCTAGTGCAGTAGTCAAAAACCCACGCATCACTGTGAGGACCCCTGATCAAGTTGACGATGCTCCGTGCCGCTTGACTTGTGATGTTTGGATAACGTACATTGCCGAATACGTCACTCTACTATCGGTGTATCGGATGGAGGTTCAGGGCCGTTGGAGTGCAAACAGATGCCTGGCCAGTCATTTGGAAGTTTGAAATGTTTGGCGCATTCCTAACAACCAAGTGAACAACCGAATCAATGCACTTGGATCAGCATCATTCATATAAAATCCTGTCCAACGATGTTTATTCCTCTTGGCAAAGGAGAAGGCAAAGGTATCGGTGACATGAGCAAGAATCAAGAAATAAATACCTGAAAACGTAGATATCAGTCAAGAGTGCAAGTATGAATTCAATAATAAATACCTTCTTTGTACATGCTTGCACGGCTAAGTTTCTCCACCAAATCCTCTAGTGTCCTGTCTGTCGAAGGATTTTTTGACACCCGCCGATCCATCACGAACAATTGAAACGGTTTCCTACAAGCAGTGATGGTACCCCATAAAGTCTCCGAATCTAACAACAAACATCTGTAGGGCTTGTCGTGATTCGTAGCATCCTCCTTTATAAGGTTCAACTCGGTTCTCCGCTGCTGAAGGACTGCCATAAGAGAAGGCGTCATCGCAATGTTCTCCTTTTTGGCGTTGGCGTGCAATAGATTCTTGCCCAGATCTTCCGATTGATTCACCCATTCGACAAGCATATCATCGTTTGTCACATGCAAATATTTGCTGACCTCTTCGTATGTTGAAGCCAAATCCAACCCAGTTTGTGGCAGTGTATTCCCAACCACTCCTTGAAGTGCCTGACCGTCTTCAACTCCATTGCCTTGAGATGAAAAGGAGAGGTGGGCTGCTGTTGTTAATTGTAATTTGCCATCAATCACCAAATCAGCCAAGACTTCCATCTCCTCCATCGTTGTTCCATTTAAAGGCTTCAACCATGTGAGCTTGAAATCGTTGTCTACATCCTTTATAGATTGAACAGACTTAGCCTTCGGCGTCTTACTGGGTTTCTTTGCAGACTTCTCTGAGGGCTCCTTCACTTGTCTGCTTCTTCTTCAGTGTTCCTTTTGCAAAGGATTCCATAATCCCCAACCATTTGCAAAGATCCTATCCTCGGGACAAGAAATCAACATCATCAAAAAGGATGTTTCCTTCCCGCCCACCTGGGCAAAATCAACTGCTACAATTTCTTCAACTCTCTGAGAAAAAGACAGATTAATATACCGGCGAGATAAATCCCGCCCAAACAATTTGCTTACCCGGTAGTCCGCAGATTGTGTATTCCCTGCGGTAGCTCTTTGTGGTCGCTGAAGAGATTCCCACACGGCTCGCGTGTGTTTGAACTTCTCCCATATTTTGCTGTTGTAGTGGTTGGTGTCTGCAGCGTCCCATTCCGCCGATAACTTATGGTACTGCTCGATTGTGAGATTCGGCTTCGCTAAAAACGCCGATCTTTTCGTCAGCTTCTCACGGGTATGCTCGGAAAGTTTTGTTGCCATCGTTCCTTTGTTGTGTTCGTCGAGAAGTCGTTGGGCTGCCGTTATTGTGTGCTGGCCACTAATGATGTAGTACTTAACTGATTTTCTATTCTCCGTCTGAACCTTCTTCATTTGTTCCGGTGTTGTGATCACACTTTGTCAGCGCCTTTGTTCTCTCGTAGTATGCGCACAAAACAGCATTATGTGGAACGGTGTAAGAATTGTCGTCCTTCATCTTCTCCATGAGCTCAGCTACACGTTCCTGATTGAGTGGCCTGTAATTGAAGTTTGGGTTGACGCTGCAATACTTAACCCTACACTCGTAAATCCTATCATCCAACATCATTTCCTTGTGGCTTATTGCAGCATGGACGCCACAGGTGCAGCTGACAAAACGACTAATGATTTTCTTTTACGATCCGAATCAACATGTGTGATCCCCATTGATGCTGTTCTAATGTTCTCGGCACACTCTTCCAGCTCCCGAAATTTGCTAAGCAAATTGAACGTGATCTGTAAAGAACCTGAGACCAAGCCACCCTCTCAATCTCCTTATGATGTCGCTGTGTTCTTCTTCAATGTGAAGAGGGACGATTGCTCCACTTGTGATTTTCTGTATTGTGAAGCAATATCTCCTGACAATACACCTACTCGATGAGTCTGAAGATCTTCGAAGTAGACATCCAGTGGATCCCCTCCATAGATGGGCTTTCGTTGAGTTGAAGAAGAACTCCAAGGTCAACATCATTAGTGAACACGTGAACGTCATTATCCACAAGTCGACAAAACCACCCGAAATTAATGTTGTAACTGGCGACCTCTGGATCCGAGAACGTGACATTGGATGGAACAAGGCATATGTGTCGAGCATCGTCAATCTGGGTTCACAGCATGCTTTCGGATGCTTGACTAGCACACCACTTTCCATTGTTTTGCTTGTCCATGCGATGTGACAGAGGTTAGTTTGACAGCAACCATGGTTGTCCAATGCGCTTCCCGTTTAGTTTGAAAATGGCCAAGTTGATTCCAGAATCCCCCTGCCCATCTCTTCTCCTGCTCTTGTCTTTAATGTCACCTCAATTCCACATCTGAATACAAAAATGATTAGTTCAAGCACATATCCGAGTATAACAGATTTATTTTAATTCTTACCCAGAATTTGACGACGACTCCATACTAATGACTCGATCTCCTTGTTTAATTAAATCGTCCTTCTGCAAAATAATACACTATGAATACAAATCATATAAAAACGCACACACACTTGTATAAACCCGAATATACAAAAATAATACACAGAGAGAAGTGACGGAATTAACTGTCCAAAGCTCACATTTGTGCTAGTGCAAAAGAAAGATAACATTTCGTTTTAGAACCACCACAAATGTGAGCTCTGGACAGTTTTACATAGTTCCTAGCTTTTACTCGAAATATTATGATAAGATGATAAAAGTAAATAAAATGAGATATGCAACTTATATATACTAATACACATATATATTCACATGGAAGGTGCGGCGGGATTAATCTCGCCACCCCTTCAATGCCTCCTGAAAGAGTGGGCGGGATTAATCTCGCCACCTTTCTGGAGGCCTTGAACGGGAGTGCGGAATTAATCTTGCCACCCTTCTCGGTCTCAGAGAGAACTGGGCAGGATTTATTTCACACCCCTTCAGTGACTCCAGAAAGGAGGCGGGATTAATCTCGCCCACCATGTAAGGGATGGTTAAATGAATTTCGCCACCCTTCCCAGTTCTCTCCATTGGTATGTTGTAAACCTTCTACGTCTCAGACAGAAACGTTTGGGATTGGTCCGACTCACCAATGGAGAAAAAGGAAGGGTGGCGGGATTCATTCCTCCAACAGGCATTGAAGGCTCGGCGGGATTAATCCCGCCGCCCAGGGCCTTCACTCGGTCCCTATGCGGCGGGATTAATCCCGCCGGACGCCAATTCCCTGCGCGAATCGGGCGGGATTAATCCCGCCGCCTAGGCCCTTCAGGCAGGCCTTTGGCGGCGGGATTAATCCCGCCCCCAGGCCCTTCACTCGGGCCTAGGCGGCGGGATTAATCCCGCTGGACGCCATGGCCCTGCGCGGTCGGGGATTAATCCCGCCGACGCCAATGCCCTGTGCGAATCCGCGGGATTAATCCCGCCGCCTAGGCCCTTCAGGCAGGCCAATGGCGGCGGGATAAATCCCGCCCGATTCTGCACATGGCATGCGTAGGCGGAGGGATTAATCCTGCCGCCCAGGCCCTTCACTCGGGCCTGAAATGGCGGTGGGATTAATCCGCCGCCGAGTGGCTAATTATATAGCGGCGGGATTAATCCCGCCGCTACACACGTCTCACCATATAGCGGTGGGATTAATCCCGCCGCTACACACACACACACAGATATATATATATATGTATATGTGTGTGTAGGAGAGTGCGTGTGTGTGCCAAAGATAGTCAAATCAGATAAAATTATACAGATACACACACACACACATATATATGTATATGTATATACGCGTGTGTGTGCGAGAGATAGATAAATAAATAAAATTATACAGATACTGGTACACATAATATATGTATGTATACATAGGTATATATATATATATATATATGTGTATATGTATATCGTGTGTATGCGTGTGTGAAACAAATAAAATCATACAGATAAACAAACACACACACACACACATATATATACAGGAGTGTGTGTGTGTGTGCGAGAGATAGAGATCTATAGAGAAGAGAGAGAGAGAAGGAGATATATATATATATATATATATCTATGTGTGTATATGTATACGAGTGTGCGTGTGTGTGCAAGAGATGTCACAACCCGATACAGGATACAGGATGCAGGATGCAGGATACAGGTTACAGGATATTCCTGTAGGATATTCCTACAGGATATACCTATAGGATATTCCTATAGGATATGCCTATAGGATATGCTACAGGATATGCCTAGAGGATAAGGGACACTATTCTTAGCTCATGACTAGATTAGACTCATACTAGATTAGCTTGGAGTTGTGAGCATAAAAGCTCCGACCTAATTGTTGTACAATCAGTTACTATCAACACCAGTCTTCTACGATCATTCTTGTTCTTGTCTTGTTCTTGTCTTGCTCCTTTGCCTCCTGCTCTTGTCTCGCTCCTGGATCCTGTCCTGTTCCTATTTGCTTCTGATCCGTCCTGTTCTTGTCCTACTCCTGATCCTATCATGCGTCTTGTCTTGTTCCTGAGTTCCTAGTTCCTGTCCTGTTCTATCCTGCTCCTGAGTCAAGCCTTCCTTCTTGGAATCCTGCTCACTTCCTGTTCCTGGATCGTGGCTTGACAGTTTGATAGTAACTGCTTCATAGCTCTCCGTTTCCAGCTACTTTTTTTTTCCTTGATTCTTTCCTTCGTTTTCCTCTTTTTTTCTTTCATAGATCATGGCTGATTTTGAGCACTTTCAACGCGAGCACCAAATGTTGCTTCATGAGCTGGCCACTTTGCGCCAAGTGGTCACCGATCTGCAAGGTTCCACCAAGCGGCACATGCAGCTGCTGATGCATCCTCCAAGGCTGCTGCGCAGGCTCTCTCTCAGCATCGGTGGTTCCTCTTCATCGAACTTTTCTTCGGAGCCGAAGATCAGCATGCCAGAAAGTTCAGTGGCAATCGCCGATTTCCAAGGTTTCCTGAATCAGATCCGGCTCTTGATCCGCATGCAACCACGCCGCTACTCGACGATGCACAAAAGGTTGGCCTTTTGGCATCCTTACTAAGTGGATCTCCACGAGCTTGGGTTGCTCCCTTGCTGGAGCGTGACGACCCATTGATGGAAGACTTTGAAGGTTTCGTGGCTGCCTTTGAAGCCTGTTTGGAGATCCTGATAAGTACCGTTCTGCATGCACGAAGTTACGGAAGCTCACACAAGGATCCAGACCAGCTTCCGTTTATGCATCCGAATTTCAGCAATTGTGCACGAACATTCCATGGGACGAGACTGCATTGATCGAACACTTCCGTTTTGGGTGAGGGATGATGTGAAGGACCTTCTCCTTACGTTACCGGATGCCAAACGTTAGCGGAGATCATGCAACAAGCCGTTCGCTGCGACAACCGTTTGTTCGAGCGCGTCAGGAAAATTCCGTCAGCAGTTCCTGCCCAATCCTGTAGCCGTAGCACATGTTCCTGACACCTTCTGGAGCAGTTCCTATGGAGGTTAACAATCCAAGCGTGGCCCACTTTCAACTGCTGAGAAGCAACGTCGTCGGGTGAGAACCTATGCTTGTATTGTGGTGCAGCAGGACACAAGGTGGCGGAATGTCCTAATAAAGCCAGAAGTTCAAGACGCGTGAAGCCGAAGCTGAAGTTCAGTCGGAAAACTTCAATGTCCACTTCGTCTAGGAGCCGCGAAGTTGGACGTAGGTGCAGGCTCCATTGGTGCTGCTCATACCATTCCATCACTCAAGTTTCCTGTACACATTCGCCTCAATCGAGAGCTCAAGGAGTTTGCCCTGTTAGACACTGGTGCAAATGCATGTTTCATGGATGACACTTTTGCAGCTCAACATGGCATTCCGGTGGTGAAGTTGAAGCGTGCAGTTCCTGTAGAGGTGGCCGATGGTCGTTTGATTGCTTCTGGCGCAGTTACCCACGCTACCACACCTCTCTCTTGCAATCATGGCATTCAACTGTTCGATTTCCTTCAACTTGATCAAGACTCGGTCGACTCCCATCATTTTTGGCATGCCATGGTTCGTTGTTGCAAATCCGCAGATCGACTGGAGGTCTAGGACGCTCACGTTTTCCTCTCCAGCAGCCAGGATCAATCCTGTACCTTCCTGCGTGCAGGATACATCCTTGGTGTCTGAGGCAGTACAAGCTACAGGATTGACCGTGCCTGTTCCTGTACCAGTGTTGAAGACTCCTCCTCGACAGGATTCACCTCATGTCAGTTCCTCAGCACATCCGCAGGCTCTCTCCACTCCTGTAAGTTTGCGGATTCCTGTACAGGGTTCTTCCAATCCTGTATCAGTGTCGAAGGTTCCTCCTCAACAGGATCCACCTCCTGTTGGTTCGTCAGCACACTCACAGGCTCTCCTCACTCCTGTGCATCCACGGACTTCTGTACAGGATTCTTCCAATCCTGTACACTTGTCAACATCCACTGTTTCTCCCAATCCTGCCTCTTTTCTTACTCTCTGTTTCTGTTCCACCCCCCAAGATCCTTCCTCTTTTTCAGTCACAGCTCCCTCCTTCTCCTCTCCGAGTTCTTACCACTACCATGCATGAACTTGCCACTGATCCTGCTCCTTTCCACCTTTTTGCCTTTCAAGTAACTCCTACGTCCTCTTCTACCTTTCCTGTGTCTGACTCTCCTGTTTTTCAATCTCCTTCGCCTTCTTTCCTTCTCCTCCTTCTTCCCTACCATCCAAGTACACTCTTTAAGGACGTTTTTGACAAGCACAAGGCTGCAGTTCTTCCTGTTCACAGGTCCTACGACTGTCCTATTGATCTTGCAGAAGGAAAGACTCCACCGTTCGGACCGATTTACGCATTGTCACCCACAGAGTTGGAGGTTCTTCGTCAGTACATCGAGGACAACTTGGCATCCGGCTTCATTCGTCACTCAAAGTCCCCTGCAGGAGCGCCTATTTCTTTGTCAAGAAGAAGGATGGGAGTTTACGTTTGGTTGTGGACTACAGGGGTTTGAATCAAGTCACCCATTCGGAATCGGTACCCGTTGCCATTGATCCCGGAACTTCTCGATCGGCTGCGAGGAGCAAAGGTGTTCACGAAGATCGACTTACGAGGGGCCTACAACCTTGTACGGATTCGTCCAGGCGATGAGTGGAAGACTGCCTTTCGTACAAGGTATGGACACTTCGAGTACACGGTGATGCCTTTCGGCCTTACCAATGCCCCAGCCGTGTTCCAACACATGGTGAACGACATCTTTCGTGACTTCTTGGACCAGTTTGTGGTGATCTACCTCGACGACATTTTGATTTTCTCCAAGGACCAGGCGGCACATGACAAGCATGTACGATTGGTTCTACAGCGGCTTCGCGAGCATGGCCTGTATGCGAAGTTGGAGAAGTGTTTTTTCGATAGGGATTCTGTGGAGTTCTTGGGCTACATCGTCTCTCCTGCTGGCGTTTCCATGGACATGCACAAGGTGAAGACCATCGTGGAGTGGGAGAGGCCCAAGTCTGTACGAGATGTACAATGTTTCCTTGGCTTTGCAAACTTCTACAGGCGTTCATACAGGACTTCTCCAAGCGTGTACTTCCACTCACGGAACTCACCAAGCGCACAGAGGTTTTCTCTTGGTCCGACAAGGCGGAACATGCATTCACAACACTCAAGGACACCTTCACGACAACTCCAATTTTAGCACATCCTGATCCTTCTCGACCTTTCTTCGTTGAAGCAGATGCCTCGGATTTTGCAGTAGGATCCGTCCTATCACAAGTTGGAAAAGACAAGTTGCTTCATCATGTAGCTTTTCACTCTCGTAAGTTCCTTTTGGGGAGAAATTTACGAGATTCATGATAAGGAACTCAAGGCCATTCGTTTGAGGAGTGGCGGCATTTCCTGGAAGGTGTTGCGCATCCTGTACAAGTTCTTACGGATCACAAAAACCTGGAGTATTTTCAAACGGCTCGAGTTCTCAGTCGACGACAGGCTAGGTGGGCGGAGTTCCTATCATGTTTTGATTTCGTCATTGTCTACAGGCCCGGTTTTCAGAATGGCAAGGCGGACGCATTGTCTAGGCGCTCTTACCTTGCACCGGTCCAGGTGATCCTACATATGACTGTCAAAGACAAGTGCTGTTGGGTCCTGATCGATTTCGGCTTGCGGCACTACAGGTTCATCAGGCTCCAGCAGATTCAACACTTCTACAGGACATCCGTTCGCAGTTGGCTATAGACGACTTGGCAAGGAATGTGTTCTCACACATTAGTCCTGACATTGCAAGCTCCTCTAAGTCCTCCAGTTCCCGTTCAGACTACACGCTGTTTGCCATACAGGACGGACTCCTGTACCGGGAAGGTCTCCTGTACGTTCCTGTTGGTGTTTGCAGGACTCGTGTGGTACAGGATTGTCATGATACCCGGCTATAGGACATTTTGGTGTGGCCAAGACAGTTAAGTTGGTGACTCGCAACTATTGGTGGCCTGGGTTGCGAAGTTTTGTGGAAAGGTTTGTACGGAGTTGTGACACCTGCAACAGGTCGAAGATGCCTCGTCATGCACCCTCTGGTCTTCTTCGTCCTCTTCCTGTTCCTTCTGCTCCTTGGAGATCCATTTATATGGATTTCCTCACAGATCTTCCTCCGGGATTTGATGCAGTTCTTGTGGTGGTTGACCGTTTCACCAAACAGGCTCATTTCCTACCATGTAAAAGACTGCTACAGGCCAGACAACTACTGAGTTGGTGATCCGCAAAGTGTTCCGACACCATGGTCTTCCTGAGAGCATTGTTTCCGATCGAGGTCCACAATTCATGTCCAAGTTTTGGCGAGAGCTTCTTCGGAGTCTACAGGTTAAAGTGGATCTTTCTTCAGGATATCACCCACAAACCGATGGGCAGTCCGAACGCACAATTCAGACCTTAAAACAGTATCTTCGTTGCTTCATCAGTTACCAGCAGGACAACTGGTTGGACCTTCTTCCAATGGCAGAGCTTGCCTACAACAACTCCATTCACGCATCTACATGCCAGACACCTTTCTTTGCTCTTACAGGCCACCATCCACGTTTTGACTTTGCTCCTCCTGCTTCTCCTTCTTCCGCTCTTGCAGTACAGGATCGTCTTCAGCATCTTCGGCAGGTATAGGATGATCTCCAGGTTCACCTTCAGCAGGCACAGGAACGGTACAAGCATCATGCTGATGCTTACTGTCAACCGGCCCTGCATACAAGATTGGTGATCTCGTGTGGCTTCTTCGTCGACACATTCGCACCAACAGGCCTTCTTCTAAGTTGGATTTTCAACGATTGGGCCCTTACAGGATCGTGGCGAAGGTAAATCCTGTAGCTTTCCGACTCGAGTTACCATCCACGGTGAAACTTTATCCTGTGTTTCACACCTCCTTGTTGGAGCCGTATCATCCTTCTTCTCTTCCTGGTCGTGCTTCTTCTCCTCCCCCTCATGTGGTCATTGCTTGTGAACCTGAGTACGAAGTTGCAGCCATCCTTGATCTCGTCTTCATCGCCGCCAACTTCAATACTTGGTGGATTGGAAAGGTTATTTGCCTACCGATCGCACTTGGGAACCTGCATCCAACTTACTCCATGCTTCTTCCAAAGTTGCTGCCTTCCATCGGCATTATCCTGCTAAACCAGGTCCTAAGACTCGTGGAACTCGTCCTTAGGGAGGAGGTGCTGTCACAACCCAATACAGGATACAGGATTCCGGATACAAGATACAGGATGCAGGATTTCGGATACAGGATACGGGTTACAGGATATTCCTACAGGATATTCCTATAGGATATTCCTATAGGATATGCTACAGGATATGCCTAGAGGATAAGGGACACTATTCTTAGCTCATGACTAGATTAGACTCATAACTAGATTAGACTCATAACTAGATTAGCTTGGAGTTGTGAGCATAAAAGCTCCGACCTAATTGTTGTACAATCAGTTACTATCAACACCAGTCTTTCTACGATCATTCTTGTTCGTGTCTTGTTCTTGTCTTGTCTTGCTCCTTTGCCTCCTGCTCTTGTCTCGCTCCTGGATCCTGTCCTGTTCCTATTTCGCTTCTAGATCCAGTCCTGTTCCTGTCCTACTCCTGGATCCTGTCCTGCGTCTTGTCTTGTTCCTGAGTTCCTAGTTCCTGTCTTGTTTCCTATCCTGCTCCTGAGTCAAGCCTTCCTACTCTTGGAATCCTGCTCAATTCCTGTTTCCTGGATCGTGGCTTGACAAGAGATAGAGATCTATAGAGAAGAGAGAGAGAGAAGGAGATATATATATATATATATACAGATATATATATATATATATCTGTGTGTGTATATGTATACGAGTGTGCGTGTGTGTGCGAGAGATAGAGATCTAAATTATATTATTAAGATACACACACATATAAATATATATGTGAATAAAAATAAATAAATAAACTCAGAGGAGTGTGCGTGTGAGAGAGAGAAAGAGAGAGATCTCACCTGTGTGAGAGAGAGAAAGAGATTTCGCCGCCACTGCCTTACAACCCTAGGAAATACTTAAACCCTAAAAGGAATAGAATATATATTAACCCTAATCGAATATTCCTTCTAAGAATATACTTAAACCCTAAAAAGAATAAACTATAGATTCGCCCTAAACGAATATTCTTTCATTATATTATCAGCGTGTGTGTGTGCGTGGGTGTATCACATACACCCCAAGAATAAATATTATGCACGGGTTTAACACGTGTGTGTCCATGAGACTGTTAAAGTTTCACGTGCAGCGATACATATATACACACATAGTATTATACACATAGACATACATACATATTAGTACATATTAATATTAGAGAGACAGAGTACAGGATCATGTATGGTGTGTATGTATGAGAGAAGAGTGACAATACATATTATGGATCATGCATGGTGTGTATGTTTGAGAGAAGAGAGACAGTACATATTTACATGAATCATGCATGTATGTATGAGAGAAGAGTGAGAGTGTTAACAAATTAAATTCATACACATTGGATATATTAGTACACACATATACATACACACGTGTATACACACAGACATACATACATATTACATGTGTAAATTCAATGTGTTACATAGGGTTTAGGGTTTAGGGTTTAGGGTTTAGGGTTAGGATGGATCATGCATGGTGTTTATGTATGAGAGGAGTGAGTGTTATACACAGATATACATTATACATATTACATAATATTATAACATCAGTACATATTATGGATCATGCATGGTGTGTATGTATGAGAGAAGAGACAGGCTACATATTATGGATCATGCATGGTGTGTATGTATGAAAGAAGAGACAGGCTACATATTATGGATCATGATCATGCATGGTGTGTATGTATGAGAGAAGGGATTATGCACGGTGACACTGTGTATGTATGAGAGAAGAGATAGAGTGTTAACAAATGAAAATCGTACACATTGCATATATTATATTAGTACACATATATACATACACACGTGTATACACACAGACATACATATATATTACATGTGTAAATTCAATGTGTTACATACACACACACTGAGTACATATAGATTATACATGCGTTGAACATGATGTTTTTTTCAATAAAGAAGCAACATGTATGAGAGAAGAGACATGCTACATATTATGGATCATGATCATACATGGTGTGTATGTATGAGAGAAGGGATTATGCACGGTGACACTGTGTATGTATGAGAGAAGAGATAGGGTGTTAACAAATGAAAATCGTACACATTGCATATATTATATTAGTACACATATATACATACACATGTGTATACACACAGACATATTATATATTACATGTGTAAATTCAATGTGTTACATACACACACACTGAGTACATATAGATCATACATGCGTTGAACATGATGTTTTTAAATAAAGAAGCAACATATAATTTCTCAAGTTTGGTTTAGGGCAATGTGCATGTGTGTGCATATGTGTCTCTGTAAGTGCTTTTAATGTGTGTGCACATGTATATATAAATTTATGATTATGTTATATATAATATGTGCAAAAAACATGGAATAATTAAGAAAATAATATTAATATACACACTATGAACATATTTTAAATTATACATAATAATATATGATTTTATCTAATATATAGTTTATAGTTTTAATAATATATATTAATTTAATATTGATAATAAGGTTTAACACTAGAATATTCTTGAAATAATAACAAATTAATTGAGAAAATCCCATTAATATATACAAATGTAGAATAATTACTAAGATAATTAAGAATAAGACTAATTTAATTATGATAATCATGTTTAATATTGGAATATTCTTTGAATATTAAGAAAATAACAAAAATATCCCATTAATAGTAGGAAATGTAAATTAATTACTCGAGTAATTAAGAAAATAATAATAATAAACAGACTATGAATATATTTTAAATGATACATAATAATATATCAATTTATTTATTGTATTAGTGTATATATATATATATAAATTAATAATATATACTTGAATATTAAGAATGTAGAATAATTATAAAAATTTCATAATATTAAACAGCTTGAAGCACTTGAATGACATTAAATAATTTTAAAACACTCATTGGAATTGGAGAGTATATATGTCAGACTGTCGGTTATTTGTTTCAACTCATCTTAAATTTTCTTTTTTGTTATTTCAAAAATTTTGAATTTCTGACATAAGTATTATCAGTCTGACATGTAAATTTGAAAATACATTTAATTTCCCACTCAAATTCAGATCTGGTTCTTTCTCCGGCAAGGGTTTCTTCATTTTCACTCTTCAGATTTTCTTTTTTCTTCTTAGTGATCAGCTCAGGAGCGACATTAAATTGGGTGCGCTATTGTTTATAAGAAAGCACGGCGCCTTCAGTGCTGTTTACAAGTAAGTATTATAAACAAATTTAGATATATTTATAAAGATTCATCTCTTACATTCTCTCTTAAATTTTAGAATTTAGGGATTTAGGAATGCATTAGGATTATAATATATTCTGTTAGGGATTTATCTCGTTTAAATATTTTAACTTAATATTCTCGGTTAGCCGGGGTGGCGGGATTAATCCGACCATTTTTTTTCGCCTCTTTGAAGAGGTGGCGGGATTAATCCCGCCACCATCTCTTTCATAGCTATGGCAGAATTAGTTCGGGCAATGCTTCTCCGCCTCTTAAAAAGAGCGGCGAGATTAATCCCGCCGATAACTCTCTCAACTGATAATGATTTACTTGAATTTATTAGAAAGAGTTGTCGGCGGATTAATCTCGCCAACCATTTTAGGAGGCAGAGAAGGGGTGGCGGGATTAATCTCGCCACTACTTCCTGTTTTAAATATTTGTGGGCAGAATTCATCCCGAATCTCTTTGAAATCATAGTTTCGGAGAGAGTTGTGGGCGGGATTAATCCGCCGCTTATTCCCGTCGTCAGCGTTGTGGGCGGGATTAATCCCGCCGCTATTCCCGTCGTCAGCGTTGTGGGCGGGATTAATCCGCGCTCTTTCCTCGTCAGGAATTGTGGGGGGATTAATCCCGCCGATCTCCGTCGAGGGTGGCGGATTAATCCTGCCCTTCTTCCTCGTCAGGGAGCGGTGGGATTAATCCCGCCGACTCTCCGACGAGGAAGATCCGGCGGCGGGATTAATCCCGCCGGTACTTCCTCGTCGGAGGGAGCCGCGGCGGGATTAATGCCGCTCTTCCTCGTGGAGGAGCCGCGGGATTAATCCCGCCGCTCTCTCCGACGGGGTAGAGTCGGCGGCGGGATTAATCCCGCCGACTCTCTCGAGGGGTAGAGTCGGCGGCGGGATTAATCCCGCCCATCAGTTATATTAATAAAGCATGAGATATTATTTTTCTATATAATTATGTATTATTGCACATGCATATTATTAAGCAACCGCAGTTATGATTTCTTAGAAATATTGCATAAACAGATATCATAAATAACACAATTATTTATGTGCAGGACAATATGTATAATAAAGATAAAGTATGTCTTCTTCGGAACAACGAGATAGTTGGCACTGGAACTGTGGAAGTTCGAGATGATAATGCATCATGTCACAATATTGCCCAAGGATCTTGTGTGTACGTATGGGTGAACACCATTTTCAAGCATGTTGAGGTTCCTGGAATGGAATTTGAGGAGGGTTCTCCTGTATTGTGGAATTTGGATGAAGTCAAGGCTGACACAGAATATACAGAGTCACAAACAAACAGTAGCACGAGTTTTCCAGATGATGGCTTGCCTGCTGTGATGGATGAGGTGATTCTCTTTCTTCATGAGATTGAGGTTGGGAGAGGCATCACAGCTATAAATCCAATGGAAGCAGTGTCAGAAGAGAAACTAGGGTCCGACTTCGTGGGTGTAGTTGTGACAGAGGTTTCACCTAATGGCACTTTGCATCCTGGATCCCTCGTGAGGTGGCGAACATCTGAATTAAGACGGCAAGATGGTTCAACATATTCTGGGTTGGATTTCAATAATAACAACCCGGAAGAACAACTCATATTTGAAGAGGTTCCTTGCATTGGTCCTATTATAAGAAAAAGGCGATTCATGGGTTGCAGATCTTCCCCTACATGTTTCAGCAAGAGGGTGAAGATGGATCCTACATCTTCCGAAAGTGTTACGAGCATTTCCACGATTGACTGCTGCAAGAAGAAGTGTTGTCAGATGGCAGACCGGAATGAAATTACCCAATGTAGACATGTCTTTCGTACTCACCCAAAAGCAAAGGCATGAGTTTGTATATGCTGCACTAACTGGGTGTATTGATGGAATGGCTTCGGACACAGGTTATCAGAGTACATCCATGGTATTTAATAAGGTGGCCATCTGCTTCAAAGCTTGGTACAGTATATATGGGATCCAAAGACCACGTTCTACCGTCGGAGGGAGTGGTTAGATGGAGCGCGAACCTCAGTACATGGGAACACTGGCTTGGTCAAAACCCGCTCTCACATTATGGCAGCCATAGAGATACTCAAGGCTTTTGTGGAAGCAAATGCAGACAGGATGCCTCACAAATGCCGAACCACAAATGCAGGGAGGGAAAATCTCAAGGTTTTGCCTTCGATCTACACTCAATTGAAGCTGTGTGAACATGTGAACAAGTGCCTCTTGATGGGGCTGCAAGCAATCTGCACTGGTACCTTCAACAACATATGGAATACTCATTTTAAGGATGTGGAGATTGCAAAACACTCTAGCTTTTCCAAGTGTGACACTTGTACATCATTGAAGGCTGCAGAGGCTTGTGCAAAAACCTTGGTGGAGATCACTGCCATTCAAAAGAAGATGGAGGCCCACATGATTGCACAACAAACTTGCCGGTCTCAGTACTATGCACACCGCATGCTTTCTGTGTCACACCCATCAGAGTACCTGTGCTTGATCCATGACAAGATGGATCATTCAAAGACCAGCATTCCAAAGCTCGTTGCAACACCAAAGTGCCTTGGAAATGTCATGAAACTTCCGATTTCATTGACAGGTGTGCTAACACATGGACACGGTTGTGAATCATATGGACACTTTTCACTTCCACATTGGTCTAGCGACTCCAATTTCACTATTGGGTCGTTGGCCATGTGTTTCAGAAACCTTGAAGCCCACTCACAGACAAGTCCTATCGTGATCTCAAAGTGAAGAAACAACACCTTCAACCTTTACATAATGCTCTCATGAACACGTCTGCACTTGAGGCTACTTGGGAATATGAGAGGCATTGTCAGCAACCTGCACAAAAAACAGATGGCCCTGTTGAGAGTTCAGGTTCAGTGGAGGGATCTAGCTCAAATAGTGTACATGTGTCCTCAACATCAAATAAGCTTCCTCGTCATTTGCTTTTACAGATGGATAATTGTGCAGGCGAGAACAAAAATAGGTAAATCATTTTACTTAAGGGTTTCTCAAGCTCATACTTACTTTTATTTTCTAGATATGTGCTAGCATACTTGTCAATGCTTGTTGCCAAAGGTGTGTTTGAAACAATCACGCTCAGTTTTCTTATGGTTGGTCACACTCATGAAGATATTGATGCGTTCTTCAGCAAGGTCTCCAACTCTACAAAAAGGACAAGTGCACTTACCTTACCGCATATGATGAATCTTTTTGAAAATTGCATCTCCAAAAAAAGTTGTGCTTTGCTTGTGACTGAGGTGCCAGACTTCAAAAAATTTCTCAAGGAGTATATAAAAGAGGGAGTGATTCTTTAGTTGGTCACCTTGTGCCGCTACAATTCTTTTTCTCCATACGAGATGGTATACCTATTATGCAGTACAAGTTACGGCCATCAGAGCAGGAGTGGTTACCGAAAGAGGGTTAATGCTCTTCAAAAGTGGAGAGAATGGAAAGCCACTTCTCCCAGAAGGACAACCAGACCCTATTCCATTGAGTGCCCAGCTCAAGGAACAAGAGGTTATTATTGATGGCATCAAAAAATATGTGGCATGGGTTCAAAAATCGATGCCAAAGAATTCTGATAAGGCAACTGGTTACTCAGAACTATATAAGCATGTGGTTACTATTGGGAGACTGTTGTTCGAGAGTTGGAAGGGCCTACTGTCACAAGTACAGAATTGCAACACCCTTTTGGCCTAAAACAAGGTGGCGAGAGGAGATTGAAATGACATCACTGAGCACAGACGACATAGAAGCCAGTAGTGATGTGGAAGTGCAAACCCCACACTTTGTTGGACAAAGGAACCAAAAACCTAAAGCATACTTTGATTGCTGCAAGGATCTTCAAAAACTAATGATGGTTCTCATTACTCCAGATGCGTCATATAATCAGCCTATTTGGATGGGTCAAATTATCGACACACCTGAAGTAATCACAAAAAATAGTATTGTTAAGGTTGCATGGTTCAAACCACAAAAAAGGCGACACGAGAAGGAGAGCGAAAGATATAATGGATGCCTAGAGAAAACATGGTCTCCCAATCAAAAAGACCCAGCATGTTTTATAAATGTTAAATCCATTCGATATGGGTGGATGTCAAGAAGCGTTGATAAAGTCACGATTAACAAAACTGCAAGGGAATGTATGTTTTCTGAAGCTTAAAGCAATTACAAAATTATAAAATATCATATATTTAATATTCATAATTATTATAAACTCTTTAATAATAGTACCAAATTGTTTACTTAACTATATAAATTTAAAAATGATATGGAAGATTGACTATATTATTATAGGATTTTATATATATATTATACTACTACAAATTTTTAATTAATAATGTTATATTTAAATATTAATATTTAATAACAACATCAATATTTATATAATGTACCTCTTATGCTCTTCCTTAATTGTTATATTAGGCAATATATTATATAATTTAATACCTTCTACTTTTATAATGTTATTAATTTTTGTTCAATGAATGCTATAATTTATTAAAGGGTAGAATACAAAATAGAATATTCTAAAGAATATTCTTTTTCAAACATATATTCTAAAGAATATTCCTTTAATATTAGAAAATGCTAATTAAATAGCTAAAATTGCTAATTATTAGGAAATGGGACTATAGCCATGCCCATTTTAGTTACACATGCATTTAAATAGATAGGTTATTGTATAGCATATTAGTTTAGTTCATAAATGAAAGTAAATATTAACTATTATACATTAAATATATCACCTCAATGGCTTTTATTTTATTAAGAGTTTTAATGTGTTTAAAACCATCTTCATCAAGTAAATATTTTTTTGAAATCTAGTAAGTAAATAATATATATATTTACACACACACACAACATTACATATGTATATCCATGTGTGTGGTAGTGTGTGTTTTGCCTACGAATAAGGAAATGGAATAGCACGGCTATAAGTTTCTTCTGATAACCATCATATGCATCTGAAACCAAAAGTATGATCACACATATATATATATATACATACATACATGTTGTATGTGTATGTTTGTGTTAAAAAGGCCTTTGATATTCTTAGATTTACTAGAATGTTTAACAAAATAGACTTGTAAGTGAGAATCCACAATGAAGTGCTATATAATATATGCATGTGACAATTTATATGTATCAATATATATATATCCACTCTTCATATATCCATATAAATGTATTTTAGGTGTGTAAATGCGTCCATATATGTGAATCTATACATCATCCACATACATAGACACATACATCTAGTCATATATGCATGTATATGACATGTACATGTATATTCACTAGGCCATGATCAGTATCATGAACCATCAAAATATACCATGTTTGATGTTGATGCTAATATATATCAACATTAAAATATTTTTTTAAAATATTCCAAGTTGATGTTGATGTTGATATATGCCAACATTAAATATTTCTTTAAAATATTCTAAGTCAATGTTGATGCTAATAAATTTCAACATTGGAATATTATAGAATAAGAAAATGGTCTAGATTCAAATCCAAAACTAAAGGTCTAAATTCAAATTCATACTAATAATTTAGAGAAGGTTGCTGCCTTCCATCGACGTTATGTTGCTAAACCAGGTCCTAGGACTCGTGGAACTTGTCTTTAAGGAGAGTGCTGTCACGACCCGATATAGGATACATGATACAGGATGCAGGATACAGGATACGGCCTACAAGATATGCCTCCAGAAATGCCTGCAAAATATGCCTGTAAGATATGCCTGCAGGATATGTCTCCAGGATATGCATCCAGGATATGCTTAAAGATATGCCTGCAGGATATACTTACAGGATATACCTATAGGATAAGGTCACCATTTTTAGCTAGTGACCAGATTATCTTAGAGTTGTGAGCATTAAAGCTTGACCTAATTATTGTACAATCAGTTACTATCAACACCAGTCTTTCTATGATCAATCTTGTCTGTGTTCCTGTTTGCTCTTGGTTCCTGTCCTACTCCTGTCTAGCCCCTGGTTCCTGTCTAGCCCCTGGTTCCTGTCTACTCCTGTCTTGCCCTTGGTTCCTGTCTTGTCCTGGTTCCTGTCTTGCTCCTGGTTCTTGTCCTGCTCTGTCTTGTTCTAGTCCTTGTCGCTCATGAGTCAAGCTTCCTTGCTCTTGGATTGTGCTTGATAAAGGGTTTCTTCATTTCTCTAATTTTCTCTCTTCAGATTTTCTTTTTTTTTTATAGTGATCACCTTAGGAGCGACAATATTGTTTATACGAAAGCACAGCGCCCTCAGTGCTGTTACAAGTATTATAAACAAATTTAGAAATACTTATAACATTCTCTCTTAAATTAAAATTTAGGATTTAGGAATCCATTAAAATTACATTATAATCTGTTAAGGATTTATCCCGTTTACACATTTTTTTACTTGAAATTCTCGGTTAGCTGAGATCTTAAAGAGTTGTCAATGGGGTGGTGGGATTAATTCGACCATTTCTTTTTCGCCTCTTAGAAGAGATGGCAGGATTAATCCCGCTCACAACTCTTTAAAACAGGGAAGTTATGGAGGATTAATCCGACCAATGCTTCTCGCCTCTTAAAAAGGGCAGTGGGATTAATCCCGCTCACATTTTAGGAGGCAGAGAAGGGGTGGTGGGATTAATTCCGCCACCACTTCCTTATTATATAGATTTATGGGCGGGATTTATCCCGCCGACGAGTTTAAGAGGCAGGGAAGCATTGGCGGGATTAATCCCGCCACCCCTTCGAAATTTCTCTGAAATCTTAACTTCGGAGAGAGTTGTGGGCGGGATTAATCCTGCCACCTCTTCCTCGTTGGTGAGAGTTGTGGGCGGGATTAATTTTGCCGACTCTTTCTCGTCAAAGGGAGTGAGCAGCAGAATTAATCCCACTGGCGACTATTTCTCATCGGAGGGAGTCAACGGCGGGATTAATCGCCGACTCTCTCCAATAAGGAATAGTCGCCAGCAGGATTAATCCTGCCGCCGACTCCTCCGACGAGGAAGAGTTGATGGAATTAATCTCGTTGCCGACTCTTTACCACGAGGAAGAGCCGGCGGCAGGATTAATCCCGCCGACTCTTCCTCGTCGGAGGAGTCGTCGATGGAATTAATTCAGCCGTTTTCCTTGTCGGGGAAATCGTGGGCGGGATTAATCCCGCCCACCATTCTATTAGGCGGGGAAGGGGTGGCAGGATTAATCCCGCCACAGTTATATTAATCAAGCATGATAATCTATACTTATACATAGAACCCTTGATTCAGATTTTTTGAAATATTGGATAAATAAATATCATAAATAACACAATTATTTATGTGCAAAGCAATAAGCTTAATACTAGAGATAAAGTATGTCTTCTTCGAAACAACGAGATAGTTGGCATTGGAACTATGAAAGTTCGAGATGATAATGCATCATGTCACAATATTGCCCAAGGATCTTGTGTGTATGTATGGGTGAACACCATTTGCAAGCATGTTGAGGTTCCTGGAATGAAATTTGAAGAGGGTCTCCTGTATTATGGAATGTGGATAAAGTCAAGGCTGACACAGAATATGCAAAGTCACAAACAAATAGTAGTACAAGTTCACCAGATGATGGCTTGCCTGCTGTGATGGATGAGGTGATTCTCTTTCTTCATGAGATCGAGTTGGAAGAGGCGTTATAAATCCAATGGAAGCTATATCAGAAGAGAAATAGGGCCTACTTTGTGAGTGTAGTTGTGACAGAGATTTCATCTAATGGCACATTGCATCCTAGATCCCTTGTGAGGTGGCGAACATCTGAATTAAGACGACGAGATGGCTCAACATATTCAAAGTTGGATTTCAATAATAACAACCCGAAAGGACAATCCATATTTGAAGAGGTTCCTTCCATTGGTCCTATAGTAAGAAAAAGGCGATTCATGGGTTGTAGATATGCTCCTGCAAGTTCCAACAAGAAGGTCAAGATGGATCTTACATCTTCGGCAAGCGTTGATAGCATTTTCATGATTGACTGCTACAACAAGAAGTGTTGTCAAATTGTAAACCGGAATGAAATTACCCAATGTAGACATGACTTTTGTATGCTCACCCAAAAGCAAAGACATGAGTTTGTATATGCTGCACTAACTGGGTGTATTGATGGAATGGACTTGGACACAGGTTATCAAAGTACATCCATGGTATTTAATAAGGTGGCCATTTGCTTCAAAGCTTGGTACACTATATATGAGATCCCAAAGACCACGTTTACCGCCGGAGGATGAGTGGCTGGATGGAGCGCGCACCTCAATACATGGGAACATTCACATGGTCAAAACCCGCTCTCACATTATAGCAGCCATAGAGATACTCAAGGCTTTTATGGAAGCAAATGCAGATAAGATGCCTCACAAATGCCGAATCACAAATGCAAGGGTCAGGAAAATTCTCAAGGTTTTTACCTTCAATCTATACTCAATTGAAGCTATGTGAACATGTGAACAAGTGTCTCAATTTGATGGGGCTCCAAGCAATCTGCACTGGTACCTTTAACAACATATGGAATACTCATTTTAAGGATGTGGAGATTGCAAAACACTCTAGCTTTTCCAAGTGTGACACTTGTACATCATTGAAGGCTGTAGAGGCTTGTGCAAAAACCTTGGTGGAGATCACTACCATTCAAAATAATATGGAGGCCACATGATTGCACAACAAACTTGCCAGTCTCAATACTATGCACACCGCATGCCACACCCATCAGAATGATCCATGACAAAATGGATCATTCAAAGACCAGCATTCCAAGGCTCATTGCAACACCAAAGTGCCTTGGAAATGTCATGAAACTTTCGATTTTATTGACATGTGTACTAACATGGAACAGTTGTGAATCATATGAACACTTTTCACTTTCACATTGGTCTAGCGAGTCCAATTTCATTATTGGGTCGTTGGCCATGTGTTTCAGAAACCTTAAAGCCCACTCACAAACAAGTCTTATGAGTGATCTCAAAGTGAAGAAACAACACCTTCAACCTTTACATAATGTCTCATTGAATGCGTCTGCACTTGAGGCTACTTGGGAATATGAGAAGCATTGTCAGCAGCCTGCACAGAAAACAGATATGCAAGTTGTAATTAAAATGGGCATGGCTATAGTCCCATTTCCTAATAATTAGCAATTTTAGGTATTTAATTAGCATTTTTCTAATATTAAAGGAATATTCTTTAGAATATATATTTGAAAATAGAATATTCTTTAGAATTTAATAAATTATAGCATTCATTGAACAAAAATTAATAAATTATAAAAGTAGAAGTATTAAATTATATAATATATTGCCTAATATAACAATTAAGGAAGAGCATAAGAGGTACATTATATAAATATTGATATTTAAATAAAATATTAATTAAATTTTATAATAGTAAATAATATAATATAATATAAAATCTATAATAATATAGTCAATCTTCCATATCATTTTTTAAATTTATATAGTTAAGTAAACAATTTGGTACTATTATTAAAGAGTTTATAATAATTATGAATATTAAATATATGATATTTTATAATTTTGTAATTGCTTTAAGCTTCAGAAAACATACATTCCCTTGCAGTTTTGTTAATCGTGACTTTATCAACGCTTCTTGACATCCACCCATATCGAATGGATTTAACATTTATAAAACATGCTGGGTCTTTTTGATTGGGAGACCATGTTTTCTCTAGGCATCCATTATATCTTTCGCTCTCCTTCTCGTGTCGCCTTTTTTGTGGTTTGAACCATGCAACCTTAACAATACTATTTTTTGTGATTACTTCAGGTGTGTCGATAATTTGACCCATCCAAATAGGCTGATTATATGACGCATCTGGAGTAATGAGAACCATCATTAGTTTTTGAAGATCCTGCAGCAATCAAAGTATGCTTTAGGTTTTTGGTTCCTTTGTCCAACAAAGTGTGGGGTTTGCACTTCCACATCACTACTGGCTTCTATGTCGTCTGTGCTCAGTGATGTCATTTCAATCTCCTCTCGCCACCTTGTTTTAGGCCAAAAAGGGTGTTGCAATTCTGTACTTGTGACAGTAGGCCCTTCCAACTCTCGAACAACAGTCTCCCAATAGTCGACCACATGCTTATATAGTTCTGAGTAACCAGTTGCCTTATCAGAATTCTTTGGCATCGATTTTTGAACCCATGCCACATATTTTTTGATGCCATCAATAATAACCTCTTGTTCCTTGAGCTGGGCACTCAATGGAATAGGGTCTGGTTGTCCTTCTGGGAGAAGTGGCTTTCCATTCTCTCCACTTTTGAAGAGCATTAACCCTCTTTCGGTAACCACTCCTGCTCTGATGGCCGTAACTTGTACTGCATAATAGGTATACCATCTCGTATGGAGAAAAAGAATTGTAGCGGCACAAGGTGACCAACTAAAGAATCACTCCCTCTTTTATATACTCCTTGAGAAATTTTTTGAAGTCTGGCACCTCAGTCACAAGCAAAGCACAACTTTTTTTGGAGATGCAATTTTCAAAAAGATTCATCATATGCGGTAAGGTAAGTGCACTTGTCCTTTTTATAGAGTTGGAGACCTTGCTGAAGAACGCATCAATATCTTCATGAGTGTGACCAACCATAAAACACACCTTTGGCAAAAGCATTGACAAGTATGCTAGCACATATCTAGAAAATAAAAGTAAGTATGAGCTTGAGAAACCCTTAAGTAAAATGATTTACCTATTTTTGTTCTCGCCTGCACAATTATCCATCTGTAAAAGCAAATGACGAGGAAGCTTATTTGATGTTGAGGACACATGTACACTATTTGAGCTAGATCCCTCCACTGAACCTGAACTCTCAACAGGGCCATCTGTTTTTTGTGCAGGTTGCTGACAATGCCTCATATTCCCAAGTAGCCTCAAGTGCAGACGTGTTCATGAGAGCATTATGTAAAGGTTGAAGGTGTTGTTTTCACTTTGAGATCACTGATAGGACTTGTCTGTGAGTGGGCTTCAAGGTTTCTGAAACACATGGCCAACGACCCAATAGTGAAATTGGAGTCGCTAGACCAATGTGGAAGTGAAAAGTGTCCATATGACTCACAACCGTGTCCATGTGTTAGCACACCTGTCAATGAAATCGGAAGTTTCATGACATTTCCAAGGCACTTTGGTGTTGCAACGAGCTTTGGAATGCTGGTCTTTGAATGATCCATCTTGTCATGGATCAAGCACAGGTACTCTGATGGGTGACACAGAAAGCATGCGGTGTGCATAGTACTGAGACCGGCAAGTTTGTTGTGCAATCCCTCCATCTTCTTTTGAATGGCAGTGATCTCCACCAAGGTTTTTGCACAAGCCTCTGCAGCCTTCAATGATGTACAAGTGTCACACTTGGAAAAGCTAGAGTGTTTTGCAATCTCCACATCCTTAAAATGAGTATTCCATATGTTGTTGAAGGTACCAGTGCAGATTGCTTGGAGCCCCATCAAGCTGAGGCACTTGTTCACATGTTCACACAGCTTCAATTGAGTGTAGATCGAAGGCAAAACCTTGAGATTTTCCCTGACCCCTGCATTTGTGGTTCGGCATTTGTGAGGCATCCTGTCTGCATTTGCTTCCACAAAAGCCTTGAGTATCTCTATGGCTGCCATAATGTGAGAGCGGGTTTTGACCAAGCGAGTGTTCCCATGTACTGAGGTTCCGCTCCATCTAGCCACTCATCCCTCCGACGGTAGAATGTGGTCTTTGGGATCCCGTATATACTGTACCAAGCTTTGAAGCAGATGGCCACCTTATTAAATACCATGGATGTACTCTGATAACCTGTGTCCGAGGCCATTCCATCAATACACCCAGTTAGTGCAGCATATACAAACTCATGCCTTTGCTTTTGGGTGAGCGTACGAAAGACATGTTACATTGGGTAATTTCATTCCGGTCTGCCATCTGACAACACTTCTTCTTGCAGCAGTCAATCGTGGAAATGCTTAACACTTTCGGAAGATGTAGGATCCATCTTTACCCTCTTGCTGAAACTTGCAGGGGAAGATCTGCAACCCATGAATCGCCTTTTTCTTACAATAGGACCAATGCAAGGAACCTCTTCAAATATGAGTTGTTCTTCCGGGTTGTTATTATTGAAATCCAACCCAGAATATGTTGAACCATCTTGCCGTCTTAATTCAGATGTTCGCCACCTCACGAGGGATCCAGGATGCAAATGTGCCATTAGGTGAAACCTCTGTCACAACTACACCCACGAAGTCGGACCCTAGTTTCTCTTTGACACTGCTTCCATTGGATTTATAGCTGTGATGATGCCTCTCCAACCTCAATCTCATGAAGAAAGAGAATCACCTCATCCATCACAGCAGGCAAGCCATCATCTGGTAAACTCGTGCTACTGTTTGTTGTGACTCTTGCATATTCTGTGTCAGCTTGACTTCATCCAAATTCCACAATACAGGAGAACCCTCCTCAAATTCCATTCCCGGAACCTCAACATGCTTGTAAATGGTGTTCACCCATACGTACACAAAGATCCTTGGGCAATATTGTGACATGATGCATTATCATCTCGAACTTCCACAGTTCCAGTGCCAACTATCTTGTTGTTCCGAAGAAGACATACTTTATCTCCAGTATTATACATATTGTCCTGCACATAAATAATTGTGTTATTTATGATATCTGTTTATGCAATATTTCTAAGAAATCATAATTGCGTTGCTTAATAATATGCATGTGCAATAATACATAATTATGTATAAGATAATATCTCATGCTTTATTAATACAACTGATGGGCGGGATTAATCCCGCACGACTCCATTCGACGAGGAACGGCGGGATTA
>PUQB01000535.1:36392-97938 GCA_003024785.1 Selaginella tamariscina | reverse complement strand
AGTCGGCGGGATTAATCCCGCCTTGGACTCCCCGAGGAGGACGGTCCAGCACAAGACCCGTTTGAGATAAACAATCTGGGAACAACCATCCAAGACGACAATAACATGCTCCCTAAGTAGCAAACCATTGCAATTCTACTTCAACATGTTTAAATAAGTAGTCGATGAGAACTCTTTTCTACCTCAAGTATGGATTGACAATTTTAACTTACCTTCTAGAAACTCTACCCGATTTGACGTTAGGTTTTTCCAGTATAGCTGTTAAAAAGGGTTCCTTCAAAGTGAATCAAATTGCCAGGATTAGCCTTAGAGACAACTGCAATAGTGTTCCCAAGCACACAACTCATTCTTATGACGGGGAATGGGTGGCGGGATTAAACCCGCACATAACTCTCTCCAAAACTATGATTTCAAAGAGATCTCGGGATAAATCCCGTCCCCAAATCCTTAAAACAGGGATGTGGTGGCGAGATTAATCCCGCCACCCCTTCCCTGCCTCCTAAAATGGTTGGCGGGATTAATCCCGCCGACAACTCTTTCTAATAAATTCTGGTAACTCTTCATCAGTTGAGAAGGTTATCGACGGGATTAATCCGCCACTCTTTTTCAGTGGCGGAGAAGCATTGCCCGAGAGATGGTGGCGGGATTAATCCGCCACTTCTTCGAAGAGGCGAAAAAGAAATGGCCAGATTAATCCCGCCGCCCCGGTTAACCTAGAATATTAAGTTAAAAGGATATTTAAACGGGATAAATCCCTAACGGAATATATTATAATCCTAATGCATTCCCTAAAACCCCTAAATTGTAAATTTAAGAGAGATAAGAGAGTGAATCTTTATAAGTATTTTTAAATTTGTTTATAATACTTACTTGTAAACAGCACTGAAGGCGCCGTGCTTTCCTATAAAGAATAGCACCTAATTTAATCTCGCTCCTGAGATGATCACTATGAAGAAAAAAGAAGATCTAAAGAATGAAAAATACAGAAATGAAGAAACCCTTGCCGGAGAAAGAACCAGATTTAATTTGAGTGGGAAATTAAATGCATTTTCAAATTTACATGTCAGACCGACAATACATATGTCAGAAATTCAAATTTTTTAAAAAGAACAGAAAATAAAATTTAAGATGAGTTGACACAAATATCCAACACTTTGACATATATACTCTCCAGTTCCAATGAGTATTTTAAAATTGCATTTAATGTTATTCAAGTGATTCAAGCTGTTTAATATTACGAAATTTTAGACTATATTCTACATTCAAGTATATTTATATTATAATATATATATAAATATATACTTATACAATAAATAAATTGATATATTATTATGTATCATTTAAAATATATTCATAGTCTGTTTATTATTATTATTTTCTTAATTACTCGAGTATTTAGTTTTCATTTCCTAGTATCAATGGGATATTCTTTATTATTTTATTAATATTTGAAGAATATTCTAATATTAAACCTGATTATCATAATTAAATTAGTCTTGTTCTTAATTATTGCAGTAATTATTCTACATTTGTATATATTAATGGGATTTTCTCAATTAATTTGTTATTATTTCAAGAATATTCATGTGTTAAACCTTATTATCAATATTAAATTAATACACACTATGAACATATTTTAAATTATACATAATAATACATCATTTTATCTAATATATAGTCATATATAGTTTTAATAATATAATATATTAATATCATTTCCTTAATTACTTGAGTAATTAATCTTCTTTATATTAATGGGATATTCTTTATTATTTTCTTATTATTCCAAGAATATTCCAATATTAAACATGATTATGATAATTAATTTAGTTAATTATTTGAGTACTTAATTTACATTTGTATATATTAATGGGATTTTCTCAATTAATTTCTTATTATTTCAAGAATATTTCAATGTTAATCCATAATATTTCAATGTTGATCCATAATATGTACTGTCTCTATTCTCTCATATACTATGTATGTATATCTGTGTATAATATGTGTAAGTATATATGTGTACTAATATATGCAATGTGTACAAAAATAATTTTTCAACACTCTCTCTTCTCTCATACATACACACCATGCATGATCCATCCTAAATCCAAAACCCTAAACCCTAAACCCTAAACCCATGTAATATGTATGTATGTCTGTGTGTATACACGTGTGTATGTATATATTATGTGTATTAATATATGCAATGTGTATGTATGTATTGATACACATGAAACTTTAACACTCTCATGGACACACACATGTTAAATCCTTGCATGATTTATATTTTTGGGGTGTATGTGATACACCACGCACACGCACGCGTTAATAATAATGAAAGAATATTCGTTTAGGGCGAATCTATATTTATTCTTTTTAGGGTTTAAGTATATTCTCAGAAGGAATATTCTATTAGGGTTAATATATATTTAATTCCTTTAGGGTTTAGGTATATTCTTAGGGTTTCAAGAGGCGGCGGCTGTGCACACAGGTGAGATCTGTGTGTGTTATGTATGTATATATGTATAGGAGTGTGCGTATAATTTTATTTATTAGTTTTATCTCTCGCACACACACGCACACTCTGTGTATGTATATGTGTGTGTGGGTGTGTGTTTGTTTATCTGTATGATTTTATTTGTTTTGCTCACACACGCATACACATGATATACATATACACATATATATATATACCTATATACATATATACATACATATATTATGTGTACCAGTATCTATAATTTTTTTTTATTGATCTATCTCTCCCACACACACGCACACTGCTTTACACACACACACACACACACACACACACACACACACACACACACACATATAATATATATAATCAATGCATATTAACAAATAGTATACAACACTAGTTTATATATATGCTTATATATTCATATGGGTTATATATCTATATACACACATATATATGTGTGTGTTTATCTGTATAATTTTATTTATTTATTAGTTTTATCTCTCGCACACACACGCACACTCCTGTGTATATATATGTGTGTGTGTGTGTTTGTTTATCTGTATGATTTTATTTGTTTCGCTCACACATGCATACACACAATATACATATACCTATATACATATATACATACATATATTATGTGTACCAGTATCTATATAATTTTTTTTATTGATCTATCTCTCCCACACACACGCACACTGCTTTACATATATATATATATATATATATATATATATATAATCAATGCATATTAACAAATAGTATACAACACTAGTTTATATATATGCTTATATATTCACAGACTCTCTCTCTTTCTCTATGGATTATATATCTATATACACACATATATATGTGTGTATTTATCTGTATAATTTTATTTATTTATTAGTTTTATCTTTCGCACACACACGCACACTCCTGTGTATATATATGTGTGTGTGTGTGTTTGTTTATCTGTATGATTTTATTTGTTTCGCTCACACGCATACACACGATATACATATACACACATATATATACCTATGTACACACATATATTGTGTACCAGTACTGTATAATTTTATTTATTTATTTATCTCTTGCACACACACGTACACTCCTATACATACATACATACATACATATATATATATATATATATTAATATATACACACACACACATATATATGTGTGTGTTTTTATCTGTATAATTTTTTATTTATTAATTTTATCTCTCGCACACACGCTAAGCCCTCGAGCGGCGGGATTAATCCCGCCGCTATAGGTTTATGGCCTCGGCGGCGGGATTAATCTTGCCGCTATATGGTTGGGCCATGGCGGCGGGATTAATCCCGCCGCCCATGGCCTGCGTGAGGGGCCTCGGCGGCGGATTAATCCCGCCGCTCACCCATGCCCTGCGCGGAATGCGGCGGGATTTATCTCGCCGGCAATGGCATGTGTGAAGGCCCTAATGGGCAGGATTAATCCCGCCGGATTCCGTGCAGGGCATTTACAGGGGATGGGCGGCGGGATTAATCCGCCGCTCATGAGGCTAACCAAAGAGCCTGCATGAAAGATCCTGCACGGAAGGCTAACCGAAGAGCCTGCATGACATGTCCTACGCGTAAGGCGGCGGGTTAATCCCGCCGCCAGGGAATTCACGCAGGACATGAACGGCGGGATTAATCCCGCCCCACGCTCATGCCCTTCGCGGAGGGCGGTGGATTAATCCCGCCGCTCAGGCACTTCCGCAGGATATAAGCGGCGGGATTAATCCCGCCCCACCCATCCCTGTTCAAAATGCCGCAGCCAATATATTGTGAGCGCATGATTTATGAGAGGGCGGCGGGATTAGTCTCTCCGAACCTTCATTGCCCGGTGGCGGGATTAATCCCGCCACCCTTCTTTTTTTCCTCTATTGGTATGTTGAATCAATCCCGACTAACTCTGTCTGAGACGGAGAAGGTTTACAAAATACCAATGGAGGGAACAACGGAGAAGGTTTACAAATACCAATGGATCAGAGAGTTGAAGAAATTGCAGCAGTTGATTTTGCCCAGGTGGGCGGGAAGGAAACATCCTTTCTGATGATGTTGATTTCTTGCCCCGAAGATAGGATCTTTGCCAAATGGTGGGGATTATGGAATCCTTTTCAAAGGAACACTGAAAAGAAGCAGACAAGTGAAGGGGAGCCCTCAGAAAAGTCTGCAAAAAAACCCAGTAAGACGCTGAAGGCTAAGTCTCTGTTCAATCTACAAAGGATGTAGACAACGATTTCAAGCTCACATGGTGAAGCCTTTAAATGGAACAACGATGGAGGAGATGGAAGTCTGGCTGATTTGGTGATCGATGGCAAACTAACAAATTAATAACAGCAGCCAACCTCTCCTTTCATCTCAAGGCAATGGAGTTTGAAGACGGTCAGGCATTTCAAGGAGTGGTTGGGAATACACTGCCACAAACTGGGTTGGACCTCGACTTCAACATATGAAGAGGTCAGCAAATATTTGCATGTGACGAACGATGATATGCTTGTCGAATGGGTGAACCAATCGGAAGATCTAGGCAAGAATCTATTGCACGCCAACGCCAAAAAGGAGAACATTGGGATGACGCCTTCTCTTATGGCAGTCCTTCAGCAGCGGAGAACCGAATTGAACCTTATAAAGGAGGATGCTACGAATCACGACAAGCCCTACAGATGTTTGTTGTTAGATTCGGAGACTTTATGGGGTAACATCACTGCTTGTAGGAAACCGTTTCAATTGTTCGTGATGGATCGGCGGGTGTCAAAAAATCTTTCGACAGATAGGGCACTAGAGGATCTGGTGGAGAAACTTAGCCGTGCAAGCATATACATAGAAGGTATTTATTATTGAATTCATGCTTGCGCTCTTCACTGATACCTACTTTTTCAGGTATTTATTTCTTGATTCTTGCTCATGTCACCGATACTTTTGCCTTCGCCTTCGCCAAGAAGAATAGACATCGTTGGACAGGATTTTATATGAACGATGCTAATCCCAAGTGCATTGATACGTTGTTCACTTGGTTGTTAGGAATGCGCCAAACAATTTCAAGCTTCCAAATGACTGGCCAGGCATCTGTTTGCACTCCAACGGCCCTGAACCTCCATCCGATACACCGATAGGTGAGTGACGTATTCGGCAATGTACGTTATCCAAACATTACAAGTCAAGCGGCACGGAGCATCGTCAACTTGATCAGGGGTCCTCACAGTGATGCGTGGGTTTTTGACTACTGCACTAGGGGGTCCGTCTTGAAGGAGTGTTACCTTCGGCATACATGTGTGTTTGCCGTTGAAAGGATAAGACCATGGTTGAGGACCTGAACAAGTGGATAGATTGGGTCTCAACTGAGTACCCCAACGAATCCATAAAGGCGTATTTGAGAAAGTTCCCTCCAGATAAGTGCGATAGCTCTGAAGGTGAATCTGGTTCAATCTCGGAGTCTGAGAACGAACTCAATCAGATATTAGACCGGAAGTTATCTCGAGGAGTACAGAACATTCGCACACTCCAGGACCCATGGAAACATCAATAGAAGATGCAGAAGATCTTGAACCATCTCACAAGCGGCTTAGACCTTCTTCGCCTCACTCAGAAGGTAATAGCGAAGAAGAATTGTAATGAATTGATAGAGTGATGAATAGTTGTAAATGAGTGTAACATAAGGCATTTTTGTATATTTCTTTTATATTTGTACAGAAAATAAATTCTCAAGGATTAATGAAGCTTTTAGTTCAAACATGGGTCACACATTAACAAGGTAAATAATATACCTTGATAATTTTAAGGTCAGCTAATTATCATTTTGCAGATGTAATGAAATAATTGAGAACATGGATTTTCAGCATTGCCATGAGGTAAGAGAGGGGTTTGGCGACAATTTCTTGTGCCACATGTCAGAATGACAGAGTTCATGCAGGAAATGGATAATAATGCAGCTCAAAACATCGTTACCATGGGGGCCACTTCATCATCATTTTTATTGGCTTCAGTTCCGAAATCAATTTCTTCAGCGCATGCAATATCTGAATCTTGTAAGGATGATGTACAATTAAATGATGAAGGGATAGGCAACGAGATAGTGGCAACGGATAAATGTGAAAGGGAGCAAACAAGTGATTTGCAAAGTATTCAAGAGGCAACGCTATCTCATGTTACTCATGGCCATATTGTGTTGTTGGATGTCAATGGTGTTCTGCTTCATCGACAAAGGCCCGAGGATAGAAAAAAGAAATCAAACAAGGAGATTTCATTCCTTGTCATGGTAAATTTCGATATGATATTATTTTTCGTCCAGGGTTGGATCGTCTCTTTCAAAAGCTTAAGGAGATGGGTGCGCTTGTGGGGATTTGGTCATGCATGCAGATTCATAACTTAACACCGCTGTTGAATTTACTTAAGAAACATTGTAGTGTTGCAGAAGAGGTGATTCGTAAAGATTGGATTTTTGACCAGCGAATGTGTCATAAACCTCTCGAATTTCACAATATAAGAAAGGAAAGCAAGCCATACTTCTTCAAGAATGAAAGAATAATTGGGACTCATGGGGAGATCAGTCGCTTAAGGATAACGAAGAATGCACATATCTTAGTAGTAGACGACTCTCCTCAGAAGGCTATGCTCAACCAAAACATTGCTTGTATTCATCCAATCACTTTCGATCCATATTCTGATACCGATATCATGGATGAGCTAGTGAACTACTTGGATACGTGCCTCAGAAAGAAGAATCTCGAAAATTTTTGTGAGCAGTATCCACCGTATCATACATTTCCTGAAGCTTTTCTTTCTCGTGATATTGAATTTTATAAAATGAAGGATAGCAACCGGGCGCTTTATAATATTATTCTTAAGGAACGTCAGTTTTTAGATGAGCCTTTATGCAGACCTTCTCTTATCACATCTTATGTATTAACAAGGATGGCAACTCCCAATTGCATTCGTGAGAGTGTTAAGTGGTGGCAACAACATCAAGATATTGACCAAAATGATTTGATTAATCCGGAGAGTGATGATTTAGACAAAATGAAAAGATTTCTTTGTATGATAGAAAGAAAGTATTTATAAAAAATTAACATGTTGATAAGAAAATGATTTCATTTGTAATTATGTTTGATAGTATTTCTTCATTATTGTAAACTATTTTTAGAATAATATGAATATTCTAAGATATTTTAGGAATATTCCTTACTAAGTAAGGTTATTGAAGGATTAATTAATTAATTAATTAATATTTAAGGCTTAATTACATATTAATTAAATGATTAATTAATAATTAAAACTTAAGTATTAATTAGTAATTTATTTTATATTCCCATTTTCACGTATCATGCCCACTTTAGTTACAACATGCATTAAAGTAAGCGATGTAAATAAGTTGCTTATATTTCCTCACACATTAAAAGGAAATGCATCTAATTGGTATTATGAGTTAGAGAGAGAAGATTATGAGAAAGTTATAGAAGCTTTTAAAAAATACTTTAAAAAACTTAAAAAGCACTTAGAAAAGCTGATAAATATCTTGCAAGGAAAAACTAAAATTTTAAAAGAGTATACACACCATTTTAAGAAGTATGAAAAGAAATGCATACTATATGTTAAGGAAGATGATTTGCTTCAAAGGTATAAGCAAGGATTGTAGAAGCTATATAGGCATTATGTAATGACTATTCAAAAAATGATAGAAAAGTCCTTAAGGCGAAGAGAAGATAGTTCAAACAATGAAGAAGAACCTATTAAGGTTTGGGACTATAAAAATGATGAGAAAATATTATGTAGTTGGTATTATCCTTAAAAAACAGTCCTATGTATAAGGAATTGGTGCCAAGGTATAGTGTGCCAAGTGCAAAAATCCTGAGTATACTATGGATGAATGTAGGCTAAAGTTGTCAAAATGTCAAATGTGTAACAAAGAAGGACATTCAATAAAAGATTATAAAAATGAGGCTTCCTACAGAGGACTAGATAAGTCCTATCTAGGAAAAGAAGTTTATGCATATCAAAATGATTATAAACAAGGAGTACAAAGAAGAAATTGAAGTACCTAAAAATCTAAAAATAACTGATTCTATTTTAGGGAGGAATATTCAAGAGAAAAAGAATATTCTTATGGAAAAGAATATTTATGTAAAATAGAATATTTTTGTACAATAGAATATTCCTATAAAATAAAGTATTCATGTGAAACAGATTCATAATGATGTGGTAAAATCAATGGCTCAAAGTGCATTGACTCAAGAGATCACAATTACGTTGAGACAAATAATACATATTGCTTCATATATTAAAAATCAAATTCTGCAAATATTAAACATTATTCTGAAATCTCTATCTACTTATATAGGACATGAAATTCATCGAGTAAAGAAACATTATGAAAAAAGAAGGTAATTATCATGGGTATGTACGAAATAACAAAGTATATATTGGTAAAAATAAGATAAAAGGAGCACTTATAGATGGAGGCTCAGGAGTTAAACTTTATAGAAGAGCATGCTTGTAAGAAAATGGGTTTAGGTCCTATTAAACATGCTCCTTCTAATCTCATTATCCTCTAAATTAGGAAGGAAAACCACTGTATATATCATGTTATTAGGTAGACCTTGGCTAAAATCTACAAAAGTTATATAGGATTGAGGAACATGAAAGATGACACTGGGAGAAGAAGAAGGATAACTAGTGATCTATAATTATACTAAGAAGTATGTTAAAAAGGAAAGTCGACCTATTGTTTTAAAAGGATATGATTAGGTTTAATTGATTAAATGATTAGGAGGAAGTAGAAATCTTGAAAGCATATCTTGATTTAAAGGTCCTAACATATATTGACTTTCATGTAATGCTGAAAGAAAATAAAATTGTTCAATAGAAGAAAAACAATAGGCTTGGATTATGTGAAAAGTTCTATAAAGCAATCTCGAATGAAATTGATTTTCAGGAACAACATGTAAAATATACATATGTGTATACCATAGAACCTTTAAAGCAAGTGAATATAGGCACAGAAAATGAGTTTAAAGTTTTATTTATTGCTCATGAATTAAATAAGGAATTCTAAGAAAAATGAATGAACTTATTTCAAAAGTATCAAGATGTTTCTACTTGGTCTTATAGAGATCTTAAAGGCATACCTCTTGAATTGTGTATACACACAATACAATTGTTACCAAGAAGTGAACATGTGAAACAAAGAGTATATAGGATGAATTTTAATTATGCATATCTTGTTAAGGAGGAGATAGATAAACTGTTAAATATTGGTTTTATTTATTCTATACAAGGTGCACAGTGGTTATTACCACATGTGATAGTTCCTAAGAAGAATAGGGAAATTGAGAGTATGTGTAAATTACAAGAAGCTAAATGATGCCATGAAAAAGGATGTTTTTCCTATTTCATTTACAGAGGAAATGTTGGATAGTATCATAGTTTTTACTATGACTCGACCCTTTACTTTGGATGTTGACTGTTGTTACCTACCGAGTTCGTTGACAGACCCTAGAGGGTGTAAGAAACAGGCCTGCTTAGTGCACTTAGGTATCTAGTGGTGGTCCGGCTGGGTGTCACTAAGTATTTACAAGAAACTCTAGGCGAAGCTAGCAATTACCTTCTAGAAAGCCCCCTCTCGGCGATTTGTGTCCCATTTGGATTTTTGGTTGGCTCTGGTGAGTTTGGCGTGTCGAATATGGTTAGAAACACCCCTAGGGTTGACTCAACCCCACGCCCTAAACCCCTTGGGTAGGGTTTAAGGGTTGATGGGTTGATTGGGTAAACTCACCGTCTCTTTTGCATTGGGATAGATTTCTATGCCAGCCCACTTATTAGAATGGCATTTTAGGGGGGCTGGCTCTGTCATAGAAATAAGGTAGAGTAGGTGTGGGGCAAGCAGGCCAGAGACTGAGAGGTCTCTGGTTCCTTCCTCCCCGCTGGCATGGGTTCGTCTCATGTTGTCAAGGCATACTTGCTATGTTGCCGTGTCCCACTCGCCGCGGGGTACATCACACTTTAGGGGTAGCCTACCCTTATCGTTGGCAAATCTGCACTGTTGTGCCCGGGTACGCCGCATCCAGGGAGTTAGCCAACTCCTTTCGTCCGGTAACGCTCGCACATCTGGGTAAATGTGAGCATTGTCCGTGAACTTAGCTAATTGTGGGATGAGCTCTCATGCAGACAGGTTCCCAAAGGGGTATTCGACTGTGGGCTTAAGAGTTGGCATCTAGTGAGCCACGATCATGGCACTGGGTCTAACTCGTCTCTAAGGGGCTATGAAGATAGCCTTGTCCTGTGAAACGGTGCCACACACACATGTGACACTAGGATGGGTTTCATACAAATGCAACACTCAGGGCATAATCCACGCGGTCGTGTCTTGAGCCTAAGGCCTGAGGGGTTGGTGAACCTGACAAGCACATGTTCGTGTTCTAGGACTAGGGCCAAGCCTTGGGCACATGCCCAAGGGAGGTTAGGTCTCTTTGCCAAGTGTGCTTAGTGGCACACATGGTTAGGGGTGTTTGTTCTCAGGATGTGGGAGCATGTTTGAGGGTTGAACAACCTAAGCTCCTTAGCAAGGGTCTTCTTAGACATAGGCATGGTTCCCTCAGGGGAATAAGGGTTAGGGTTTTCTAACCTTAGCCTCTAACCACCGTAATTGCAGACACTCGTGTGTTCTCTAGGTACTAACCCTAGAGCCAGGGTATAATTGGCCACTTAGACCTTAGGGGTTAGTTGTGGGTTAATACCCCTCGTCGTCTTTTAGGGGTTGTACTTAATTGAGGGTGATTCCTCAAGATGTAGGGTGATGCTTTAACCCTATTGAGGGTATGTGTGGAACACACGTCTCCTTGATGGGGGTTAGGGCATGAGCCTATCTAGGTCTTCTAGTGCAAGACCCTAAGTCAACTAGGGTTATCCCAAGGGTTTGGGGCAGACACTCTAGGGAGACTTAGGCTAACCCTAAGTTAACTAGGGTTATCCCTCAAGGGTTCTAGAGGCAAACATTCTAGGGTAAACCCTAAGTCTCTTGTCCACTTAGGCATTAGAGTCTAACCCTAGGGGTTGTTGGGGTTGTTCTGGAAGACTTAGTGCTACTCATACAGGGTTATAACACCGGATGGCCGCCTAGCAACCATGTGTTGCCATGTGTTGGCCCTTCGGGTAAAAACTCTAACATTTGTTATCAGAGCCAAGGTTCTGCAGTCGATAGGACTGCCTAAGGTTATTGAGTATTTGAAAATACTTTAATAACTTTCAGCTGACTAGTCTGTATTCCGTGCAAAGCTTGATCCTGTGACATTGTCTTTTCGAAGAACACTCACTTGATGAGTCAGCGTGAGATTTTAGAGTCAAGTCCATGAGGCCTTATTGCTAGGCAATGGGTATGGACTCTAGTGTCGAGGTAGCACTCAAAAGGCAACTTTTGTCTCGCGTGCCAAAGTTACGTTATTTAACATTTCCATAGGATGTGATGAGTTCGTTTGTTTTGGCTTACAAACTAAGTCCTGGGAAGTGGGTCATGTGATGATCCAAGTTTATACTCTTTTGAATTTTTTTTTTCTTTAATGTGTATGGACTTGGAATAACACATGATTTTGGAAAAATGACAGTAATCGTTGACTTTTGGCTTAGGTCAAGATTCAATATCATTTTTGGCAATAATGTTCAAATGGGGAAAAGACTTATGTTTCAATATGCATTTTAATTTTAACTCGGTCATGAGAATGAACACTAGCCTTTTAAACTTGTGAAACAAGTTCTCATTATGGCACATGTCTTTATAGACAAGCTATAGTGTTGATCTTATGATTCGGTTGAGACACATGTTATAAAAAACAATGCATATTGTTTTATATGTATATTATATAATTGTGTTGCTATATACACACATGTGTATGTGTAGGCATGCTGCACTACTATATAGCACCTACATAAAGTGTAGGACAATCAAATTAAAATTCATATATATAAATCAAATATATACATATAAAAAACAATGCATATAATATTGTACATTGTGTGTATAAAAACCGTGTGCAATTGTCTACATGTGTGTGTGTGTGGTTTATTTATATGTCATCTATCGTAAAGACCTATTAAGAGTAAATTACAGGAAAGATAAAAATATAAATATATTAATGAGTAGCCTTTGTTAATATATAAGTCAATGTATATTGTGCTCATATATATACAAAAGTATATGCATGTATTAATATACACATATAGAATAGTCTCTAACAATTTCGATACCACCATTTATAGTTGGATAAAGCTGTTATTTAATACATAAAAAGACATGCACAAACACACGCACACATGCAAAGAGAGAGGAGAGATTATATGCATAATTACATGCACTCATGCTTTCTTTTTCATAATGTAAACATGAATGTAATTAGAGTATATATGAGTTATATAAATACATACATACATAACTACATAGTATATTTATATGTTGTGTGTATGTATTTATGTATTTTATAATATAAAAATATAGAGATCAAAGATGCATGAGTGTCATAGTTTTTACTGTGACTCGACCCTTTACTTTGGGGTTTGATTGTTGTTACTTACCAAGTTATGTAACGAACCCTAGATATAGTAAGAAATAGGCCCGTTTAATGCACTTGGGTATCTAATGATGGTCTAGTTGGGTGTCATTAGGTATTTGCAGGAAACTCTAGGCGAAGCTAGAACTTAACTTTTAGAAACTCTCCCCGTTTTGACGTTCCAGGTTAGGGTTTTCATAAAGTATAGCTTGTCAAAATAAGGGTTAGGGACACCCTAGGGTTGACCTAACCCTAGGGTTGCCCTAACCCCACGCCCTAACCTCCCCTAGGGTTAGGTTTAGGGTTAGGTTAGGACAACTCATTTTCTCTAAGGGCTAGTATTTCCATGCCAGCCCACTTACTCACTTAGGAAAACTGGAGGGGGAGGGGGTCCGTCACATAAATAAGGTAGAGTATATGTAGTGAGGCTTCCTGGGTTCAAAAGAGAGCTCGTTAACCTCCTACCAGTGCAAGCTAAGCTTGTGTTGTCAAGGCGCAACCCTTTGTTATGCCGCCCTAACTTCCACACGACAAGGGTATGTCCCATCTTTGAGTTAGACTATCCTTATCGTTGGCAGGATCATGCCTTTGTGACGGGAGTACGTTACTTCCAAAGGAGTTAGTCAGATTCCTTGGCCTGAAATCTACTCGCATGCTCAAAGGTATTGCACAAGTTCACGTTCTGCAAAACTAGTGGTTGAGGCCTTGCTTCGGCCGCTTCAACCATGCCAAGCTAGGAATGATACATGTAGCTCAGCTAGTCCGCATGTCTTGATTCACAAGGTGAGCCTCGTTCGTGGACTTAGTCAGCTAGAGGCTGTTCCTAAGGGTTGGGTTCCTAATACAAGTTACTTTACCAGATTCTGTGGGGTTTCCAGAGAGGAAATTCCAGGGTTGGCACCTGACAAGCCGCCTTTAATACATATAAACAATGTCTTTGGATATATTTAAGTTATATTGTGTATTATATAGACACACACAACATCCCACATACACATGCATATATGTGACTTAAATAGGTGAGATTTCTGAAGGTTTAAGTAAATTATCATGTTCTCACACTTTTTAATATGAATGAGTTTCTTATGAAGTTCTCACACTTTTTAATGTGTTAGAGTTTTGACCTAAAGGGCCAACACGTGGCTGCCAAATGGCCATTCGGCGTCATCACCCTGTGTGAGCAATGCTAAATCTTCCAAGATAACCCTAAAAGTCTAACTTAGAGCCCAATTAGGTAGAAGACTTAGAGTCCTACCCTAAGTCCTTTAAAATGACCATTCCCTGAACCCTAGAGGATAACCCGAGTAGACTTTAGGATCCTGTCCCATAGACCTAGACAGACTCATGCCATAACCCCACAAAGGAGATGTGTCTCACACATACGCCCGTGACAGAGCCAAGGCATCGTCACTTACCCCTTGAGGAATCACCCTCATTCAGGAATATAGCCCCTTTAGGGCAACAAGGGGTACCTTAAACCATAACTAACCCCTAAGATGCATGTTGTAACTAAAATGGACATGGCTATAGTCCCATTTCCTAATAATTAGCAATTTTAGCTATTTAATTAGCATTTTCTAATATTAAAAGAATATTCTTTAGAATATATGTTTGAAACAGAATATTCTTAAGAATATTCTATTTTGTATTTGACTCTTTAATAAATTATAGCATTCATGGATCAAAAATTAATAACATTATAAAAGTAGAAGGTATTAAATTATATGATATATTGCCTAATATAACAATTAAGGAAGAGCATAAGAGGTATATTATATAAATATTGATGTTGTTATTAAATATTAATATTTAAATATAACATTATTAATTAAAAATTTGTAGTAGTAATAATATATAATATACAAAATCCTATAATAATATAGTCAATCTTCCATATATAGGGTTATATTTATATAGTTATATAATTAAATTTATATAGTTAAGCAAACACTATTATTAAAGAGTTTATAATAATTATGAATATTAAATATATGAGTCTAGGTCTTTTTGAGTGGAGACCATGTTTTCTCTAAGCATCCATTATATTTTTCGCTCTTCTTCTCGTGTCGCCTTCTTTGTGGTTTGAACCATGCAACCTTAACCATACTATTTTTGTGATTACTTCAGGTGTGTCAATAATTTGACCCATCCAAATAGGCTGATTATATGACACATCTGGAGTAATGAGAACCATCATTAGTTTTTAAAGATCTTGCAGCAATCAAAGTATGCTTTAGGTTTTTGGTTCCTTTGTCCAACAAAGTGTGGGGTTTGCACTTCCACATCACTACTGGCTTCTATGTCGTCTATGCTCAGTGATGTCATTTCAATCTCCTCTCGCCACCTTGTTTTAGGCCAAAAAAGGGTGTACAATTCTGTGTTGTGACAGTAGGCCCTTCCAACTCTCAAATAATAGTCTCCTAATAGTCGACCACATGCTTATATAGTTCTGAGTAACCAGTTGCCTTATCAGAATTCTTTAGCATCGATTTTTGAACCCATGCCACATATTTATGATGCCATCAATAATAACCTCTTGTTCCTTGAGCTGGGCACTTAATGGAATAGGGTTTGGTTGTCCTTCTGGGAGAAGTGGCTTTCCATCCTCCTCCACTTTTGAAGAGCATTAACCCCTCTTTGGTAACCACTCATGCTCTGATGGACCTAACTTGTACTGCATAATAGGTATACCATCTCGTATGGAGAAAAAGAATTGTAGCGGCACAAAGTGACCAACTAAAAATCACTCCCCTCTTTTATATACTCCTTGAGAAATTTTTTGAAGTCTGGCACCTCAATCATAAGTAAAGCACAATTTTTTTGGAGATGCAGTTTTAAAAAGATTCATCATATGCAGTAAGGTAAGTGCACTTGTCCTTTTTGTAGAGTTGGAGACCCTGCTAAAGAACACATCAATATCTTCATGAGTGTGACCAACCATAAAAAAATTGAGCGTGATTGTCTCAAACACACCTTTGGCAACAAGCATTGACAAGTATAGCACATATCTAGAAAATAATAGTAAGTATGAGCTTGAGAAACCCTTAAGTAAAATGATTTACCTATTTTTGTTCTCACCTGCACAATTATCCATCTGTAAAAGCAAATGACAAGAAGTTTATTTGATGTTAAGGACACATGTCACTATTTGAGCTAGATCCCTCCACTGAACTGAACTCTCAACAGGGCCATCTGTTTTTTGTGTAGGCTGCTGACAATGCCTCTTATATTCCCAAGTAGCCTCAAGTGCAGACGTGTTCATGAGAGCATTATGTAAAGGTTAAAGGTGTTGTTTCTTCACTTTGAGATCACTAATAGGACGTGTCTGTGAGTGGGCTTCAAGGTTTCTGAACAACAATGGCCAATGACCCAATAGTGAAATTGGAGTCACTAAACCAATGTGGAAGTGAAAAGTGTCCATATGACTCACAACCATGTCCATGTGTTAGCACACATGTCAATGAAATCGGAAGTTTCATGACATTTCCAAGGCACTTTGGTGTTGCAAACGAGCTTTGGAATGCTGGTCTTTAAATGATCCATCTTGTCATGGATCAAGCACAAATACTCTGATGGCGTGACACAGAAAGCATGCGGTGTGCATAGTACTGAGACCGGCAAGTTTGTTGTTGCAATCATGTGGGCCTCCATCTTCTTTTGAATGGCAGTGATCTCCACCAAGGTTTTTGCACAAGCCTCTGCAGCCTTCAATGATGTACAAGTGTCACACTTGGAAAAGCTAGAGTGTTTTGCAATCTTCACATCCTTAAAATGAGTATTCCATATGTTGTTGAAGGTACCAGTGCAGATTGCTTGCAACCCCATCAAACTAAGGCACTTGTTCACATGTTCACACAGCTTCAATTGAGTGTAGATTGAAGGCAAAACCTTGAGATTTTCCGTGACCCCTACATTTGTGGTTCGGCATTTGTGAGGAATCATGTCTGCATTTGCTTCCACAAAAGCCTTGAGTATCTCTATGGCTGCCATAATGTGAGAGCAGGTTTTGACCAAGCAAGTGTTCCCATGTACTGAGGTTCGCGCTCCATTTAACCACTCATCCCTCCAACAATAGAATGTGGTCTTTGAGATCCCGTATATACTGTACCAAGCTTTGAAGCAGATGGCCACCTTATTAAATACCATGGATGTACTCTGATAATCTGTGTCCGAGGCCATTCCATCAATACATCTAGCTAGTGCAGCATATAACAAACTCATGCCTTTGCTTTTGGGTGAGCGTACGAAAGACATGTGTCTACATTGGGTAATTTTATTTCGGTCTGCCATCTGACAACACTTCTTTTTGTAGTAGTCAATTGTGGAAATGCTCGTAACACTTTCAAAAGATGTAGGATCCATCTTGACCCTCTTGCTGAAACTTGCAGGGGAAGATCTGCAACCCATGAATCGTCTTTTTCTTACAATAGGACTAATGCAAGGAACCTCTTCAAATATGAGTTGTTCTTCCGGGTTGTTATTATTGAAATCCAACCCAGAATATGTTGAACCATCTTGCCGTCTTAATTCAGATGTTCGCCACCTCACGAGGGATCCAGGATGCAATGTGCCATTAGGTGAAACCTCTGTCACAACTACACCACAAAGTTGGACCCTAGATTCTCTTCTGACACTGCTTCCATTGGATTTATAGCTGTGATGATGCCTCTCCCAACCTCAATCTCATGAAGAAAGAGAATCACCTCATCCATCCATCAGGCAAGCCATCATTTGATAAACTTGTGCTACTATTTGTTTGTGACTCTGCATATTCTGTGTTAGCCTTGACTTCATCCAATTTCCACAATACAGGAGAACCCTCCTTAAATTCCATTCCCGGAACCTTAACATGCTTGTAAATGGTGTTCACCCATACGTACACACAAGATCCTTGGGCAATATTGTGACAGGATGCATTATCATCTCGAACTTCCACAGTTCTAGTGCCAACTATCTCATTATTCTTAAGAAGACATACTTTATCTCCAGTATTAAACATATTGTCTTGAACATAAATAATTGTGTTATTTATGATATCTGTATATGCAATATTTTTAAGAAATCTGAACTATGATTACTTAATAATATGCATGTGCAATAATACATAATTATGTATACAGATAATATCTCATGCTTCATTAATACAAATGATGGGTGAGATTAATCCCGCCCACGACTCCCTCCGACGAGGAACAGTGGGCGGGATTAATCCCGCCGCCGACTCTACCCTTTAGAGTGAGTCGACGGGATTAATCCCGCCAACAAAGTTACCCCTTTGGAGAGAATCAGCGGGATTAATCCGCCACGGACTCCCTCCGACGAGGAAGAAGAGGCAGGATTAATCTTGCCCCCAAATCTTCCTCGTCGGAGAGGCTGCGGGATTAATCCCACGGCAGACTCCCTCCGACGAGGACGTACCGGTAGGATTAATCCCGCCTTGTCAGAGTTTTAACCCAGGTGGCCATTCGACGTCATCACCCTTTGTGAGCAACGCTAAGTTTCTTAGAACAACCCTAATGACCCCTAGGGTTAGACTCTAATGCCCAAGTGGACAGGAGACTTAGGGTTTAGCCTAAGTCTCCATAGAATGTCTGCCCCCAGAACCCTTGAGGGATAACCCTAGTTGACTTAGGGTTTAGCATAAGTCTCCCTAGAGTGTCTACCCCCAAAACCCTTGAGGGATAACCCTAGTTGACTTAGGGTCTTGCCCTAGAAGACCTAGACAGGCTCATGCCCTAACCCCCATCAAGGAGACGTGTGTTCCACACTTACCCTTGGATAGAGTTAAGGCATCGTCACTTACCCTTGAGGAATCACCCTCATCCATGAGTACAACCCCTTTAGGGCGACAAGGGGTACCCTGAACCACGACTAACCACTAAGGGTTTGAGTGGCCAAGTTATACCCTAGACCTAGGGTTAGTACTTAGTGAGGACATGAGTGTGCGCCGTAGGCGGACACGAGTGTTCTGCTAAGCAAACTCCCTAAGGCTAGGTTTGGGATAACCCTAAGCACATGACCTTGCAAGTGCCTCACGAAAGGGCTCCTGCTAACATGTTTAGGTTGTTCAACCCTTGAATTCCAAGGAGAACACTCCCCTGCCAAGTGTGCCAAAGCACACCTAGTTATGAGACCTAACCTCCCTTGAGCGGATGCCCCAAGGCTTAGCACCCTAGTGCAAGCACAAGCATGTCTGTTTGCTAAAGTATCCAACCCTTGGCAACAAGCCCTTGACATAACCCCAAAGGGCGTGCCTCAGGCGTTGTACCATGTGTCGTTTAGCCCAGTGTCACATCTCCATGTGACACTGCCTTCCCCGATGTGGGCTATCATGCCATAGCCCTTAAATTCAAGAGTTGCACCAAGTGCCACAAACCTGGCTCTTAAATGCCAACTCTAGAACCCCTTAGTGAACCCTCAGGAACTGGTAATGTGAACCTGTCAAACAAGATCCCACGCCCACAGTTGGACAAGGACACGGATGTGCCTTGCTTGGCCGTGAGTGCTACACCTAGCTTGACATGGAGGAGGAGGTTGGAGACAAGCTTCTACCTTTGCCTCTTGGAACGTGCATTCTGACAAGACCTCCCAGGCATGGATTCGCCAACGTTAAGGGTAAGCTACCCCGAAGGTGGGACGTACCCCTAGCATCTGGAAGTTAGAGCGGCACAACAGAGGGTTGTGCCTTGACGACACAAGCTAGAGCTTGCACCGGGAGAAGAGTAACGAGCTCAGTCATGAACCCAGGAACCCTCACTCCTATATACTACTTTATTTATGTGACAGAAGGCCCCCCCCTGTTTTCTTGTTTACATAAGTGGGCTAGCACTGAAATCTCATTCCCATAGGGAATGTACTTGGTGAGTTATCCATCGACCCCTAAACCCTAACCTGTCAAACCTAGGGGTATTTCTAAGCATATCCGACACGCCAAACTCACTAGAACTAACCATTAACCCAATCGGGACACGAAAAATGAGGGTAAGAGTTTTCTAGAAGGTAAGTGCTACCTTCGCTTAGAGTTTCTCGCGATATCTAACGACAGCCGGCCAGACTACCCCTAAACACCTAAATGCACTAAGCGAGGCTGTTTCTCACTACATCTAGGGCTTGCTAACATAGTACAGTAGGTAACAACAGTCAACATCCAAAGTAAAGAGGAGTCATAGTAAAAACTATGACACGCCCCTCTTCCTCGTCGGAGAGAGGCGGCGGGATTAATCTCACCGCAACTCCCTCCGACGAGGAAGAGGGGCGGGATTAATCCCGCCCACAACTTTGACGACGGGGAATAGGCGGCGGGATTAATCCCGCCCACAACTCTCTCCGAAGTTATGATTTCAAAGAGATCTTGGGATAAATCCTGCCCATAAATATTTAAAATAGGGAAGTGGTGGCGAGATTAATCCCGCCACCCCTTCTCTGCCTCTTAAAATGGTTAGCAAGATTAATCCCGCCGACAACTCTTTCTAATAAATTCAGGTAACTCTTTATCAATTGAGAGTGTTATCGGCGGGATTAATCCCGCTGCGAGGCAAAGAAGCATTGCCTGGACTAATTCTGCCATAGCACTATCAAAGAGATGGTGGCGGGATTAATCCCGCCACCTCTTTGAAGAAGCAAAAAAAAGATGGTCGGATTAATCCTGCTGCCCTAGCTAACCGAGAATATTAAGTTAGAAGTATATTTAAACGGGATAAATCCCTAATGAAATATATTGTAATCCTAATGCGGCTTAAACCCCTAAATTCTAAATTTAAGAGAGAATGTAAGAGAGTGAATCTTTATAACTATATCTAAATTTACTTGTAAACAGCACTGAAGGCGCCGTGCTTTCCTATAAACAATAGCGCACCCAATTTAATGTCACTCCTGAGCTGATCACAATGAAGAAAAAGAAAATCTGAAGAGTGAAAAATAAGGAAATGAAGAAACCCTTGCCGGAGAAAGAACCATATCTGAATTTGAGTGGGAAATTAAATGCATTTTCAAATTTACATGTCAGACCGACAATACTTATGTCAGAAATTCAAAATTTTTAAAAAGAATAAAAAATAAAATTTAATATGAATTAAAACAAATAACCGACAGTCTAACATATATACTCTCCAATTCCAATGAGTGTTTTAAAATTGCATTTAATGTGCTTCAAGTGATTCAAACTGTTTAATATTACAAAATTTAGTAATTATTCTACATTCTAAATATTCCAGTATATATTATTAAATATATATACTTATACAATAAATAAATTGATATATTATTATGTATTAATTAAAATATATTCATAGTCTGTTTATTATTATTATTTTCTTAATTACTTGAGTAATTAATTTACATTTCCTACTATTAATGGGATATTCTTTATTATTTTCTTAATATCGAAAGAATATTTCAATATTAAACCTGATTATCAAAATTAAATTAGTCTTATTCTTTAATTATTTCAGTAATTATTCTACATTTGTATATATTAATGGGATTTTCTCAATTAATTTCTTATTATTTCAAGAATATTCTAGTGTTAAACCTTATTATCAATATTAAATTTATATATATTTAAAACTATATATGATTATATATTAGATAAAATGATGTATTATTATAATTTAAAATATGTTCATAGTGTGTATATTAGTATTATTTTCTTAATTACTTGAGTAATTAATCTTCTTTATATTAATGGGATATTCTTTATTATTTTTTATTATTCCAAGAATATTCCAATATTAAACATGATTATCATAATTAATTTAGTTAATTATTTCAGTACTTGATCTACATTTGTATATATTAATGGGATTTTTTCAATTAAATTCTTATTATTTCAAGAATATTCTAATGTTAAACCTTATTATCAATATTAAATTAATATATATTATTAAAACTATATGGCTATATATTAGATAAAATCATATATTATTATGTATAATTTAAAATATTTTCATAATGTGTTTATTAATATTATTTCTTAATTATTCGATGTTTGTTTTGCACACATATATAAACACAATCATAAATTTATATATACACGTGCACATGTATTAGAAGCACTTACAGAGACACATTGCACACATATGCACATTGCCCTAAACCAAACTTGATAAATTATATGTTGCTTCTTTATTGAAAAACATCATGTTCAACGTATGTATGATTTATGTACTCAGTTTGTGTGTATGTAACACATTGAATTTACATATATAAAATATATGTATGTTTGTGTGTATACACATGTGTATGTATATATGTGTACTAATATATGTAATGTGTATGATTTTAATTTGTTAACACTCTCTCTCTTCTCTTATACATACACAGTGTCACCATGCATAATCCCTTCTCTCATACATACACACCATGCATGATCATGATCCATAATATGTAGCATGTCTCCTCTTCTCATACATACACACCATGCATGATCCATAATATGTATTGTCTCTCTTCTCTCATACATACACACCATGCATGATCCATAATATGTACTCTGTCTCTCTAATATTATGTATTAATATGTATGTATGTCTATGTGTATAATACTATGTGTGTGTGTATGTATTGCTACACGTGAAACTTTAACACTCTCATGGACACACACATGTTAAATCCCTGCATGATTTTTATTTTTGGGGTGTATTTGATACACCCACGCACACGTACACGCTGATAATATAATGAAAGAATATTCGTTTAGGGTGAATCTATCTTTTATTCTTTTTAGGGTTTAAGTATATTTTTAGAAGGAATATTTAATTAGGGTTAATATATATTCTATTCCTTTTAAGGTTTAGGTATATTCTTAGGGTTTCAAGAAGTAAGGCGGCGGTTGTGAGATCTCCTCTCTCTCACACACATGTGAGATCTCTTTCTTTCTCTTTCACACACGCACACTCTTGAGTTTATTTATTTATTTTTAATTACATATACATTTATATTTGTGTGTATCTTAATAATATAATTTATTTATCTATTTCTCGCACACACATGCACACTCCTACACACACACACAATATATATATATATATATATATATATGTGTATGTGTATCTGTAATAATTAATTTATTAATTTTATCTCTTGCACACACGCACACTCCTGTTTATCTGTATGATTTTATTTGTTTCGCTCGCACACGCATACACACGATATACATATATATAATATATATATATATATAATATATACATATATATATTATGTGTACTAGTATCTGTATAATTCTATTTATTTATCTATCTCTCGCAACACACGCACACTCGTACACACACACACACACACACACACACACACACATGTGTGTGTGTGTGTGTGTGTGTATCTATATAATTTTATTGATTTGTTCATTGTATCTCTCACACACACACGCACTCTTGTATATATATATGTGAATGTGTGTGTGTTTGTTTATCTGTATGATTTTATTTGTTTCGCTCACACACGCATACACACAATATACATATACACATATATATAATATACCTATGTACATATATACATACATATATTATGTGTACAAGTATCTATATAATTTTATTTATTTATCTGTCTCTCGCACACAGACGCACACTCCTGTATATACATATACATATACATATATATACATATATATGTGTGTGTGTGTGTGGTTGTGTCTGTATAATTTAATTTATTTAGCACACACATGCGATATACATATATATATACATGTGTGTGTGTATCAGTATAATTTTATCTGATTTGTCTACACACACACGCACTCTCCTACACATATAGATATATATATGTGTGTAGCGCGGATTAATCCTGCCGCTCTTTGGTTAGCCCTGCGGGCGGCAGGATTAATCCCGCCGCTATATGGTTAGAAGCTCGGCGGCAGAATTAATCCCGCCTTCGAGGCCCTACATGCAGGTCATGAGCGGCAGGATTAATCCCGCCTGCCATGGCCTGCGTGCTAGGCCTAGACGGCGGGATTAATCTCGCTGCGTATGCATGCCTTGCGTGGAATCCGATGGTATTTATCCCACCGCCAATGGCCTGTTTGAAGGGCCTAGGCGGCGGGATTAATCCCGCCGGATTCTGCGTAGGGCATGGACGTGCGGTGGGATTAATCCCGCTGCCCAAGGCCTGTGTGCTGGGCCTAGACGGCGGGATTAATCTTCCGCATACGCATGCCCTGTGCAGAATCCGGCAGAATTAATCTCGTTGGATTCCACGCATGGCATGGGCGTGCAGCAGGATTAATCTCACTGCCAAATGCCCGTCTAAAGGGCCTAGGCGGTAGGATTAATCCTGCCGCACATGGCTTACAGGAAGGGCCTGGGCAACGGGATTTATCCCGCCGCACATGGCCTGCGGGAAGGGCCTGGGCGGCGAGATTAATCCCGCCGAGCCTTCAATGCCTGGTGGAGGGATGAATCCCGCCACCCTTCTTTTTTTCCTCCATTGGTGAGTCGGACCAATCCCAAACGTTTCGATCCGAGACATAGACGGTTTACAACATACTAATGGAGGGGACTGAGAAGGGTGGCGAGATTCATTTCACCATCCCTTAAATGGTGAGCGAGATTAATCCCGCCACCTTTCTAGAGCCCCTGAAGGGGTGTGCCAAATAAATCCTGCTCAGTTCTCTTTGAGACCGAGAAGGGTGGCGGGATTAATCCCGCACACCGTTCAGGGCCTCCAGAAAGGTGGCGAGATTAATCCGCCCACTCTTTAGGAGCATTGAAGGGGTGGCGAGATTAATCCCGCTGCACCTTCCATGTGAATATATATGTGTATTAATATATATAAGTTGTATATCTCATTTTATTTACTTTTATCATTTTATCATAATATTTCGAGTAAAAGTTAGGAAACTATGTAAAACTGTCCAGAGCTTACATTTGTGGTGGTTCTAAAACGAAATGTTATTTTTCTTTTGCACTAGCACAAATGTGAGCTTTGGACAGTTAATTTTGTCCACTTCTCTCTCAAACAAACCAGGTTGTATGTGAATTTATTTGTGTATTATTTTTGTATATTCGGGTTTATATAAGTATGCAAGTTGTAACTAAAATGGGCATGGCTATAGTCCCATTTCCTAATAATTAGCAATTTTAGCTATTTAATTAGCATTTTCTAATATTAAAGGAATATTCTTTAGAATATATGTTTGAAAAGAGAATATTCTTTAGAATATTCTATTTTGTATTCTACCCTTTAATAAATTATAGCATTCATTGAACAAAAATTAATAACATTATAAAAGTAGAATGTATTAAATTATATAATATATTGCCTAATATAACAATTAAGGAAGAGCATAAGAGGTACATTATATAAATATTGATGTTGTTATTAAAATATTAATATTTAAATATAACATTATTAATTAAAAATTTGTAGTAGTAATAATATATATATAAAATCCTATAATAATATAGTCAATCTTCCATATCATTTTTTAAATTTATATAGTTAAGTATACAATTTGGTACTATTATTAAAGAGTTTATAATAATTATGAATATTAAATATATGATATTTTATAATTTTGTAATTGCTTTAAGCTTCAGAAAACATACATTCCCTTGCAGTTTTGTTAATCGTGACTTTATCAACGCTTCTTGACATCCACCCATATCGAATGGATTTAACATTTATAAAACATGCTGGGTCTTTTTGATTGGGAGACCATGTTTTCTCTAGGCATCCATTATATCTTTCGCTCTCCTTCTCGTGTCGCCTTTTTTGTGGTTTGAACCATGCAACCTTAACAATACTATTTTTTGTGATTACTTCAGGTGTGTCGATAATTTGACCCATCCAAATAGGCTGATTATATGACGCATCTGGAGTAATGAGAACCATCATTAGTTTTTGAAGATCCTTGCAGCAATCAAAGTATGCTTTAGGTTTTTGGTTCCTTTGTCCAACAAAGTGTGGGGTTTGCACTTCCACATCACTACTGGCTTCTATGTCGTCTATGCTCAGTGATGTCATTTCAATCTCCTCTCGCCACCTTGTTTTAGGCCAGAAAGGGTGTTGCAATTCTGTACTTGTGACAGTAGGCCCTTCCAACTCTCGAACAACAGTCTCCCAATAGTTGACCACATGCTTATATAGTTCTGAGTAACCAGTTGCCTTATCAGAATTCTTTGGCATCGATTTTTGAACCCATGCCACATATTTTTTGATGCCATCAATAATAACCTCTTGTTCCTTGAGCTGGGCACTCAATGGAATAGGGTCTGGTTGTCCTTCTGGGAGAAGTGGCTTTCCATCCTCTCCACTTTTGAAGAGCATTAAGCCCTCTTTCGGTAACCACTCCTGCTCTGATGGCCGTAACTTGTACTGCATAATAGGTATACCATCTCGTATGGAGAAAAAGAATTGTAGCGGCACAAGGTGACCAACTAAAGAATCACTCCCTTCTTTTATATACTCCTTGAGAAATTTTTTGAAGTCTGGCACCTCAGTCACAAGCAAAGCACAACTTTTTTTGGAGATGCAATTTTCAAAAAGATTCATCATATGCGGTAAGGTAAGTGCACTTGTCCTTTTTGTAGAGTTGGAGACCTTGCTGAAGAACGCATCAATATCTTCATGAGTGTGACCAACCATAAGGAAACTGAGCGTGATTGTTTCAAACACACCTTTGGCAACAAGCATTGACAAGTATGCTAGCACATATCTAGAAAATAAAAGTAAGTATGAGCTTGAGAAACCCTTAAGTAAAATGATTTACCTATTTTTGTTCTCGCCTGCACAATTATCCATCTGTAAAAGCAAATGACGAGGAAGCTTATTTGATGTTGAGGACACATGTACACTATTTGAGCTAGATCCCTCCACTGAACCTGAACTCTCAACAGGGCCATCTGTTTTTTGTGCAGGTTGCTGACAATGCCTCTCATATTCCCAAGTAGCCTCAAGTGCAGACGTGTTCATGAGAGCATTATGTAAAGGTTGAAGGTGTTGTTTCTTCACTTTGAGATCACTGATAGGACTTGTCTGTGAGTGGGCTTCAAGGTTTCTGAAACACATGGCTAACGACCCAATAGTGAAATTGGAGTCGCTAGACCAATGTGGAAGTGAAAAGTGTCCATATGACTCACAACCGTGTCCATGTGTTAGCACACCTGTCAATGAAATCGGAAGTTTCATGACATTTCCAAGGCACTTTGGTGTTGCAAAGAGCTTTGGAATGCTGGTCTTTGAATGATCCATCTTGTCATGGATCAAGCACAGGTACTCTGATGGGCGTGACACAGAAAGCATGCGGTGTGCATAGTACTGAGACCGGCAAGTTTGTTGTGCAATCATGTGGGCCTCCATCTTCCTTTGAATGGTAGTGATCTCCACCAAGGTTTTTGCACAAGCCTCTGCAGCCTTCAATGATGTACAAGTGTCACACTTAGAAAAGCTAGAGTGTTTTGCAATCTCCACATCCTTAAAATGAGTATTCCATATGTTGTTGAAGGTACCAGTGCAGATTGCTTGGAGCCCCATCAAACTGAGGCACTTGTTCACATGTTCACACAGTTTCAATTGAGTGTAGATTGAAGGTAAAACCTTGAGATTTTCCCTGACCCCTGCATTTGTGGTTCGGCATTTGTGAGGCATCCTGTCTGCATTTGCTTCCACAAAAGCCTTGAGTATCTCTATGGCTGCCATGATGTGAGAGCGGGTTTTGACCAAGCAGTGTTCCCATGAACTGAGGTTCGCGCTCCATCTAGCCACTCATCCCTCCGACGGTAGAACGTGGTCTTTGGGATCCCGTATATACTGTACCAAGCTTTGAAGCAGATGGCCACCTTATTAAATACCATGGATGTACTCTGATAACCTGTGTCCGAGGCCATTCCATCAATACACCCAGTTAGTGCAGCATATACAAACTCATGCCTTTGCTTTTGGGTGAGCATACGAAAGACATGTCTACATTGGGTAATTTCATTCCGGTCTGCCATCTGACAACACTTCTTCTTGCAACAGTCAATCGTGGAAATGCTCGTAACACTTTCGGAAGATGTAGGATCCATCTTTACCCTCTTGCTGAAACTTGCAGGGGAAGATCTACAACCCATGAATCGCCTTTTTCTTACAATAGGACCAATGCAAGGAACCTCTTCAAATATGAGTTGTTCTTCCGGGTTGTTATTATTGAAATCCAACCCAGAATATGTTGAACCATCTTGCCGTCTTAATTCAGATGTTCGCCACCTCACGAGGGATCCAGGATACAATGTGCCATTAGGTGAAACCTCTGTCACAACTACACCCACGAAGTCGGACCCTAGTTTCTCTTCTGACACTGCTTCCATTGGATTTATAGCTGTGATGATGCCTCTTCCGACTTCAATCTCACGAAGAAAGAGAATCACCTCATCCATCACAGCAGGCAAGCCATCATCTGGTAAACTCGTGCTACTATTTGTTTGTGACTCTGCATATTCTGTGTCAGCCTTGACTTCATCCAAATTCCACAATACAGGAGAACCCTCCTCAAATTCCATTCCCAGAACCTCAACATGCTTGTAAATGGTGTTCACCCATACGTACACACAAGATCCTTGGGCAATATTGTGACATGATGCATTATTATCTCGAACTTCCACAGTTCCAGTGCCAACTATCTCGTTGTTCCGAAGAAGACATACTTTATCTCCAGTATTAAACATATTGTCCTGCACATAAATAATTGTATTATTTATGATATCTGTTTATGCAATATTTCTAAGAAATCTGAATTACGGTTACTTAATAATATGCATATGCAATAATACATAATTATGTTTAGAGATAATATCTCATGTTTGATTAATACAACTGATGGGCGGGATTAATCCGCCCACGAATCCCTCCGACGAGGAACGGTCGGGGGATTAATCCCGCCGCCGACTCAACCCCTTCGGAGAGAGTCGGCGGGATTAATCCCGCCTTGGACTCCCTCCGACAAGGAAGAGCCGGCGGGATTAATCCCGCCGCCTCTTCCTCTCGGGGGGAGTCCGGCGGGATTAATCCCGCCGACTCTCTCCGACGAGGAAGGGAGTCCGGCGGGATTAATCCCGCCGCCTCTTCTCCTCGAGGGGAGTCGGCGGGATTAATCCCGCCGACTCTCTCGACGAGGAAGAGTCCGGCGGGATTAATCCGCCGGACTCCCCCGAGGAGAGAGGCGGCGGGATTAATCCGCCGGCTCTTCCTTGTCGGAGGGAGTCCAAGGCGGGATTAATCCCGCCCACAATTCTTACGACGGGGAATGGGTGGCGGGATTAAACCCGCACATAACTCTCTCCAAAACTATGATTTCAAAGAGATCTCGGGATAAATCCTGTCCCCAAATCTTTAAAACAGGGGAAGTGGTGGCGAGATTAATCCCGCCACCCCTTCCCTGCCTCCTAAAATGGTTGGCGGGATTAATCCCGCCGACAACTCTTTCTAATAAATTCTGGTAACTCTTCATCAGTTGAGAAGGTTATCGGGATTAATCCCGCCACTCTTTTTCAGTGGCGGAGAAGCATTGCCCGGGAGATGGTGGCGGGATTAATCCCGCCACCTCTTCGAAAGAGGCGAAAAAGAAATGGCCGGATTAATCCCGCCGCCCCGTTAACCTAGAATATTAAGTTAAAAGGATATTTAAACGGGTATAAATCCCTAACGGAATATATTATAATCCTAATGCATTCTAAACCCCTAAATTGTAATTTTAAGAGAGAATGTAAGAGAGTGAATCTTATAAGTATTTTTAAATTTGTTTATAATACTTATGTAAACAGCACTGAAGGCGCCGTTGCTTTCCTATAAAGATATACACCCAATTTAATCTCGCTCCTGAGATGATCACTATGAAGAAAAAGAAGATTAAAGAGTGAAAAATACAGAAATGAAGAAACCCTTGCCGGAGAAAGAACCAGATCTGAATTTGAGTGGAAATTAAATGCATTTCAAAATTTACATGTCAGACCGACAAATACATATGTCAGAAATTCAAATTTTTTAAAAAAGAACAGAAAATAAAATTTAAGATGAGTTGACACAAATATCCGACACTCTGACATATATACTCTCCAGTTCCAATGAGTATTTTAAAATTGCATTTAATGTTATTCAAGTGATTCAAGCTGTTTAATATTACGAAATTTTAGACTATATTCTACATTCTTAGTATTCAAGTATATTTATATTATATATATATATATAAATATATACTTATACAATAAATAAATTGATATATTATTATGTATCATTTAAAATATATTCATAGTCTGTTTATTATTATTATTTTCTTAATTACTCGAGTATTTAGTTTTCATTTCCTAGTATCAATGGGATATTCTTTAATATTTTATTAATATTTGAAGAATATTCTAATATTAAACCTGATTATCATAATTAAATTAGTCTTGTTCTTAATTATTGCAGTAATTATTCTACATTTGTATATATTAATGGGATTTTCTCAATTAATTTGTTATTATTTCAAGAATATTCATGTGTTAAACCTTATTATCAATATTAAATTAATACACACTATGAACATATTTTAAATTATACATAATAATACATCATTTTATCTAATATATAGTATATATAGTTTTAATAATATATATATTAATATCATTTCCTTAATTACTTGAGTAATTAATCTTCTTTATATTAATGGGATATTCTTTATTATTTTCTTATTATTCCAAGAATATTCCAATATTAAACATGATTATGATAATTAATTTAGTTAATTATTTGAGTACTTAATTTACATTTGTATATATTAATGGGATTTTCTCAATTAATTTCTTATTATTTCAAGAATATTTCAATGTTAAACCTTTTTATCAATATTAAATTAATATATATTATTAAAACTATATATGGCTATATATTAGATAAAATCATATATTATTATGTATAATTTAAAATATGTTCTAGTGTGTTTATTAATATATTTTCTTAATTATTCGATGTTTGTTTTGCACACATATATAAACACAATCATAAATTTACACACGCATTACAAGAACTTACAAAAACACATATGCACACACATGCACAACCCTAAACCAAACTGAAGAAATATGTTGCTTCTTTATTGAAAACATCATGTTCAACGCATGTATGATATATGTACTCAATCTGTGTGTATGTAACACATTGAATTTACATGTGTAATATTTATATTAAGCTTGTTGGGAGCAAACCCTAAACCCTAAACCCTAAACCCTGTGTATACATGTGTGTACAAAAATAATTTTTCAACACTCTCCTTCACACCATGCATGATCCATCCTAAACCCTAAACCCTAAACCCTAATATGTAACACAATGAATTTACTCATGTAATATGTATGTATGTCTGTGTGTATACACGTGTGCATGTATATATGTGTACTCTGTATGTATATATGTGTACTTTCTGTTCTCTCATACATACACACCATGCATGATCCATGTTAATATGTACTGTCTCTCTTCTCTCAAACATTCACACCATGCATGATCTATAATATGTACTCGGTCTCTCAAATATTATGTACTAATATGTATGTATGTCTGTGTGTATAATACACACCATGCATGATCCATAATATGTACTGTCTCTCTTCTCTCATATACGATGTATGTATACTGTGTATAATATGTGTAAGTATATATGTGTACTAATATATGCATCATATAATCAACCTATTTGGATGGGTCAAATTATCGACACACCTGAAGTAATCACAAAAAATAGTATTGTTAAGGTTGCATGGTTCAAACCACAAAAAAGGCGACACGAAAAGGAGAGCGAAAGATATAATGGATGCCTAGAGAAAACATATGCATGTTGTAACTAAAGTGGGCATGATACGTGAAAATGGGAATATAAAATAAATTACTAATTAATACTTAAGTTTTAATTATTAATTAATCATTTAATTAATATGTAATTAAGCCTTAAATATTAATTAAATTTAATTAATCCTTCAATAACCTTACTTAGTAAGGAATATTCCTAAAATATCTTAGAATATTCATATTATTCTAAAAATAGTTTACAATAATGAAGAAATACTATCAAACATAATTATAAAAAAATCATTTTCTTATCAACATGTTAATTTTTTTATAAATACTTTCTTCCTATCATACAAAGAAATCTTCTTATTTTGTCTAAATCATCACTCTCCGGATTAATCAAATCTTTTTGGTCAATATCTTGAGTTGTTGCCACCACTTAACACTCTCACGAATGCAATTGGGAGTTGCCATCCTTGTTAATACATAAGATGTGATAAGAGAAGGTCTGCATAAAGGCTCATCTAAGAATTGACGTTCCTTAAGAATAATATTATAAAGCGCCCGGTTGCTATCCTTCATTTTATAAAATTTAATATCACGAGAAAGAAAAGCTTCAGGAAATGTATGATACGGTGGATACTGCTCACAAAAATTTTCGAGATTCTTCTTTCTGAGGCACGTATCCAAGTAGTTCACTAGCTCATCCATGATATCAGTATCAGAATATGGATCAAAGTGATTGGATGAATACAAGCAATGTTTTGGTTGAGCATAGCCTTCTGAGGAGAGTCGTCTACTACTAACATCTGTGCGTTCTTCATTATCCTTAAGCGACTGATCTCCCATGAGTCCCAATTATTCTTTCATTCTTGAAGAAGTACGGCTTGCTTTCCTTTCTTATATTGTGAAATTGAGAGGTTTATAACATATTCGCTGGTCAAAAATCCAATCTTTACGAATCACCTCTTCTGCAACACTACAATGTTTCTTAAGTAAATTCAACAGTGTTAAGTTATGAATCTGCATGCATGACCAAATCCCCACAAGCGCACCCATCTCCTTAAGCTTTTGAAAGAGACGATCCAACCCTGGACGAAAAATAATATCATATCGAAATTTACCATGACAAGGAATGAAATCTCCTTGTTTGATTTCTTTTTTCCTATCCTCGGGCCTTTGTCGATGAAGCAGAACACCATTGACATCCAACAACACAATATGGCCATGAGTAACATGAGATAGCGTTGCCTCTTGAATACTTTGCAAATCATTTGTTTGCTCCCTTTCACATTTATCTGTTGCCACTATCTCGTTGCCTATCCCTTCATCATTTAATTGTACATCATCCTTACAAGATTCAGATATTGCATGCGCTGAAGAAATTAATTTCGGAATTGAAGCCAATAAAAATGATGATGAAGTGGCCCCCATGGTAACGATGTTTTGACTGCATTATTATCCATTTCCTGCATGAACTCTGTCATTCTGACATGTGGCACAAGAAATTGTCGCCAAACCCCTCTCTTACCTCATGGCAATGCTGAAAAATCCATGTTCTCAATTATTTCATTACATCTGCAAAATGATAATTAGCGACCTTAAATTATGGTATATTATTTTCTGTACAAATATAAAAGAAATATACAAAAATGCCTTATGTTACACTCATTTACAACTATTCATCACTCTATCAATTCATTATCAATTCTTCTTCGCTATTACCTTCTGAGTGAGGCGAAGAAGGTCTAAGCCGCTTGTGAGATGGTTCAAGATCTTCTGCATCTTCTATTGATGTTTCCATGGGTCCTGGAGTGTGCGAATGTTCTGTACTCCTCGAGATAACTTCCGGTCTAATATCTGATTGAATGTTCTCAGACTCCGAGATTGAACCAGATTCACCTTCAGAGCTATCGCACTTATCTGGAGGGAACTTTCTCAAATACGCCTTTATGGATCGTTGGGGTACTCAGTTGAGACCCAATCTATCCACTTGTTCAGGTCCTCAACCATGGTCTTATCCTTTTCAACGGCAAACACACATGTATGCCGAAGGTAACACTCCTTCAAGACGGACCCCCTAGTGCAGTAGTCAAAAACCCACGCATCACTGTGAGGACCCCTGATCAAGTTGACGATGCTCCGTGCCGCTTGACTTGTAATGTTTGGATAACGTACATTGCCGAATACGTCACTCATACCTATCGGTGTATCGGATGGAGGTTCAGGGCCGTTGGAGTGCAAACAGATGCCTGGCCAGTCATTTGGAAGCTTGAAATTGTTTGGCGCATTCCTAACAACCAAGTGAACAACGGTATCAATGCACTTGGGATTAGCATCGTTCATATAAAATCCTGTCCAACGATGTCTATTCTTCTTGGCGAAGGCGAAGGCAAAAGTATCGGTGACATGAGCAAGAATCAAGAAATAAATACCTGAAAAAGTAGGTATCAGTGAAGAGCGCAAGCATGAATTCAATAATAAATACCTTCTATGTATATGCTTGCACGGCTAAGTTTCTCCACCAGATCCTCTAGTGCCCTATCTGTCGAAAGATTTTTTGACACCCGCCGATCCATCACGAACAATTGAAACGGTTTCCTACAAGCAGTGATGTTACCCCATAAAGTCTCCGAATCTAACAACAAACATCTGTAGGGCTTGTCGTGATTCGTAGCATCCTCCTTTATAAGGTTCAATTCGGTTCTCCGCTGCTGAAGGACTGCCATAAGAGAAGGCGTCATCCCAATGTTCTCCTTTTTGGCGTTGGCGTGCAATAGATTCTTGCCTAGATCTTCCGATTGGTTCACCCATTCGACAAGCATATCATCGTTCGTCACATGCAAATATTTGCTGACCTCTTCATATGTTGAAGTCGAGGTCCAACCCAGTTTGTGGCAGTGTATTCCCAACCACTCCTTGAAATGCCTGACCGTCTTCAACTCCATTGCCTTGAGATGAAAAGGAGAGGTTGGGCTGCTGTTATTAATTTGTAGTTTGCCATCGATCACCAAATCAGCCAAGACTTCCATCTCCTCCATCGTTGTTCCATTTAAAGGCTTCAACCATGTGAGCTTGAAATCGTTGTCTACATCCTTTGTAGATTGAACAGACTTAGCCTTCGGCGTCTTACTGGGTTTCTTTGCAGACTTTTCTGAGGGCTCCCCTTCACTTGTCTGCTTCTTCTTCAGTGTTCCTTTTGAAAAGGATTCCATAATCCCCAACCATTTGGCAAAGATCCTATCTTCGGGGCAAGAAATCAACATCATCAGAAAGGATGTTTCCTTCCCGCCCACCTGGGCAAAATCAACTGCTGCAATTTCTTCAACTCTCTGAGGAAAAAGACAGATTAATATACCGGCGAGATAAATCCCGCCCAAACAATTTGCTTACCCGGTATTCCGCAGATTGTGTATTCCCTGCGGTAGCTCTTTGTGGTCGCTGAAGAGATTCCCACACGGCTCGCGTGTGTTTAAACTTCTCCCATATTTTGCTGTTGTAGTGGTTGGTGTCGGCAGCGTCCCATTCCGCCGATAACTTATGGTACTGCTCGATTGTGAGATTCGGCTTAGCTAAAAACGCCGATCTTTTTGTCAGCTTCTCACGGGTATGCTCGGAAAGTTTTGTTGCCATCGTTCCTTTGTTGTGTTCTCGAGAAGTCGTTGGGCTGCCGTTATTGTGTGCTGGCCACTAATGATGTAGTACTTGATAGATTTTTATTCTCCGTCTGAATCTTCATGAGTTGTTCTGGTGTTGTGATCCAGACTTTGTCAGCCCTTCCTTCTTTCATAGTATGGACACAAAACAGCATTATGTGGAACGGTATAAGAATTGTCGTCCTTCATCTTCTCCATGAGCTCAGCTACACGTTCCTGGTTGAGTGGCCTGTAATTGAAGTTTGGGTTGACGCTGCAATATTTAACCCTACAAGGATAAATCTTATCATCCAACATCATTTCCTTGTGACTTATTGCAGCATGAGATGCCACAGGTGCAGCTGACAAAACGATTGATGATTTTCTTTTGCGATCCGAATCAACATGTGTGATCCCCGACTGCAGCTGTTCTAGTGTTCTCGGCACACTCTTCCAGCTCCCGAAGCTTCCTAAGCAAATTGAACGTGATCTGTAGAGAACCTGAGACCGAGCCACCTCTCAATCTCCTTATGATGTCGCTGTGTTCTTCTTCAATGTGAAGAGGGAAGATTGCTCCACTTGCTGATTTTCTGTATTGTGAAGCAATATCTCCTGACAATACACCTACTCGATGAGTCTGAAGATCTTCGAAGTAGACATCCAGATGGATCCCCTCCATAGATGGGCTTTCGTTGAGTTGAAGAAGAACTCCAAGGTCAACATCATTAGTGAACACGTGAACGTCATTATCCACAAGTCGACAAAACCACCCGAATTAATGTTGTAACTGACGACCTCTGGATCCGAGAACGTGACATTGGATGGAACAAGGCATATCTGTCGAGCATCGTCCAATCTGGGTTCGCAGCCTGCTTTCGGGTGCTTGACTAGCGAATCTACTTTCCATTGTTTTGCTTGTCCATGAGATGTGACAGAGGTTAATTTGACAGCAACCATGGTTGCTCCAATGCGCTTCCCATTTATCTTAAAATATGGCCAAGTTGATTCCAGAATCCCCCTGCCCATCTCTTCTCCTGCTCTTGTCTTTAATGTCACCTCAATTCCACATCTGAATACAAAAATGATTAGTTCAAGTATCCGAGTATAACAGATTTTATTTTAATTCTTACCCAGAATTTGACGACGACTCCATACTAATGACTCGATCTCCTTGTTTGATCAAATCGTCCTTCTGCAAAATAATACACTATAATAAAATTATATAAAAACGCACACACACTTGTATAAACCCGAATATACAAAAATAATACACAGAGAGAAGTAGACGTAATTAACTGTCCGAAGCTCACATTTGTGTTAGTGCAAAAGAAAGATAACATTTCGTTTTAGAACCACCACAAATGTGAGCTCTGGACAGTTTTACATAGATTCCTAGCTTTTACTCGAAATATTATGATAAGATGATAAAAGTAAATAAAATGAGATATGCAACTTATATATACTAATACACATATATATTCACATGGAAGGTGCGGCGGGATTAATCTCGCCACCCCTTCAATGCCTCCTGAAAGAGTGGGCGGGATTAATCTCGCCACCTTTCTGGAGGCCTTGAACGGGAGTGCGGAATTAATCTTGCCACCCTTCTCGGTCTCAGAGAGAACTGGGCAGGATTTATTTCTCACACCCCTTCAGTGACTCCAGAAAGGAGGCGGGATTAATCTCGCCCACCATGTAAGGATGGTTAAATGAATTTCCCCACCCTTCCCATTCTCTCCATTGGTATGTTGTAAACCTTCTACGTCTCAGACAGAAACGTTTGGGATTGGTCCGACTCACCAATGGAAAAAAGGAAGGGTGGCGGGATTCATTCCTCCAACAGGCATTGAAGACTCGCGGGATTAATCCCCCGCCCAGGGCCTTCACTCGGTCCCTATGCGGGATTAATCCCGCCGGACGCCAATTCCCTGCGCGGAATCGGGCGGGATTAATCCCGCCGCCTAGGCACTTCAGGCCAATGGCGGCGGGATAAATCCCGCCCGATTCCGCGCAGGGCATGCGTACGCGGCGGGATTAATCCCCCCACCATGTAAGGGATGGTGAAATTAATCCCACCACCCTTCTCAGTTCCCTCCATTGGTATTTTGTAAACCTTCTCCGTCTCAGACAGAGTTAGTCGGGATTGATTCAACATACCAATGGGTAAGAAGTGGCGGGATTAATCCGCCACCGGGTAATGAAGGTTCGGAGCTAATCCCGCCGCCCTCTCGTAAATCATGCGCTCACACATATATATGGCTGCGGCATTTTGAACAGGGATGGGTGGGGGCGGGATTAATCCCGCCGCTTATATCCTGCGGAAGTGCCTGAGCGGCGGGATTAATCCCGCCCCCTCCGCGAAGGGCATGAGTGTGGGGCCGCCGTTCATGTCCTGCGTGAATTCCCGGGCGGCGGGATTAATCCCGCCGCCTTATGCGCAGGACATGTCATACAGGCTCTTTGGTTAGCCTTCCGTGCAGGATCTTTCATGCAGGCTCTCGGTTAGCCTCATGAGCGGCGGGATTAATCCCGCCGCCCATCCCCTGTAAATGCCCTGCGCGGAATCCGGCGGGATTAATCCCGCCCATTAGGGCCTTCACACAGGCCATTGCCGGCGAGATAAATCCCGCCGCATTCCGCAGGGCATGGATGAGCGGCGGGATTAATCCCGCCGCCGAGGCCCCTCACGCAGGCCATGGGCGGCGGGATTAATCCCGCTCTTCGGTTTGTCGTAGAGCGGCGGGATTAATCCGCCGCCCATAGCCTGCGTGAAGGGCCTCGGGGCGGGATTAATCCCCCGCCATGGCCCCAACCATATAGCGGCGGGATTAATCCCGCCGCCGAGGCCATAAACCTATAGCGGCAGGATTAATTCTCATGAACACATCTGCACTTGAGGCTAACTGGGATATGAGAGGCATTGTCAGCAACCTGCACAAAAAACAGATGGCCATGTTGAGAGTTCAGGTTCAGTGGAGGGATCTAGCTCAAATAGTGTACATGTGTCCTCAACATCAAATAAACTTCCTCGTCATTTGCTTTTTACAGATGGATAATTGTGCAGGCGAGAACAAAAATAGGTAAATCATTTTACTTAAGGGTTTCTCAAGCTCATACTTACTTTTATTTTCTAGATATGTGCTAGCATACTTGTCATGCTTGTTGCCAAAGGTGTGTTTGAAACAATCACGCTCAGTTTCCTTATGGTTGGTCACACTCATGAAAGATATTGATGCGTTCTTCAGCAAGGTCTCCAACTCTACAAAAAGGACAAGTGCACTTACCTTACCGCATATGATGAATCTTTTTGAAAATTGCATCTCCAAAAAAAGTTGTGTTTGCTTGTGACTGAGGTGCCAGACTCAAAAAATTTCTCAAGGAGTATATAAAAGAAGGGAGTGATTCTTTAGTTGGTCACCTTGTGCCGTTACAATTCTTTTTCTCCATACGAGATGGTATACCTATTATGCAGTACAAGTTACGACCATCAGAGCAGGAGTGGTTACCGAAAGAGGGCTTAATGCTCTTCAAAAGTGGAGAGGATGGAAAGCCACTTCTCCCAGAAGGACAACCAGACCCTATTCCATTGAGTGCCCAGCTCAAGGAAACAAAGAGGTTATTATTGATGGCATCAAAAAATATGTGGCATGGGTTCAAAAATCGATGCCAAAGAATTCTGATAAGGCAACTGGTTACTCAGAACTATATAAGCATGTGGTCGACTATTGGGAGACTGTTGTTCGAGAGTTGGAAGGGCCTACTGTCACAAGTACAGAATTGCAACACCCTTTTGTCCTAAAACAAGGTGGCGAGAGGAGATTGAAATGACATCACTGAGCACAGACGACATAGAAGGCAGTAGTGATGTGGAAGTGAAACCCCACATTTTGTTGGACAAAGGAACCAAAAACCTAAAGCATACTTTGATTGCTGCAAGGATCTTCAAAACTAATGATGGTTCTCATTACTCCAGATGCGTCATATAATCAGCCTATTTGGATGGGTCAAATTATCGACACACCTGAAGTAATCACAAAAAATAGTATTGTTAAGGTTGCATGGTTCAAACCACAAAAAAGGCGACACGAGAAGGAGAACGAAAGATATAATGGATGCCTAGAGAAAACATGGTCTCCCAATCAAAAAGACCCAACATGTTTTATAAATGTTAAATCCATTCGATATGGGTGGATGTCAAGAAGCGTTGATAAAGTCACGATTAACAAAACTGCAAGGGAATGTATGTTTTCTGAAGCTTAAAGCAATTACAAAATTATAAAATATCATATTATTTAATATTCATAATTATTATAAACTCTTTAATAATAGTACCAAATTGTATACTTAACTATATAAATTTAAAAAATGATATGGAAGATTGACTATATTATTATAGGATTTATATATATATTATTACTACTACAAATTTTTAATTAATAATGTTATATTTAAATATTAATATTTTAATAACAACATCAATATTTATATAATGTACCTCTTATGCTCTTCCTTAATTGTTATATTAGGCAATTATATATAATTTAATACATTCTACTTTTATAATGTTATTAATTTTTGTTTAATGAATGCTATAATTTATTAAAGGGTAGAATACAAAATAGAATATTCTAAAGAATATTCTCTTTTCAAACATATATTCTAAAGAATATTCCTTTAATATTAGAAAATGCTAATTAAATAGCTATAATTGCTAATTATTAGGAAATGGGACTATAGCCATGCCCATTTTAGTTACAACTTGCATACATGGTCTCCTAATCAAAAAGACTCAGCATGTTTTATAAATGTTAAATCCATTCGATATGAGTGGATGTAAAGAAGCGTTATTAAAGTCACGATTAACAAAACTACAAGGGAATGTATGTTTTCTGAAGTTTAAAGCAATTACCAAATTATAAAATATAATATATTTAATATTCATAATTATTATAAACTCTTTAATAATAGTACCAAATTGTTTACTAACTATATAAATTTAAAAAATGATATGGAAGATTGACTATATTATTATAGGATTTTATATATATATTATTACTATTACAAATTTTTAATTAATAATGTTATATTTAAATATTAATATTTTAATAACAACATTAATATTTATATAATGTACCTTTATGCTCTTCCTTAATTGTTATATTAGGCAATATATTATATAATTTAATACCTTCTACTTTTATAATGCTATTAATTTTTGTTCAATGAATGCTAAAGAATATTCCTTTAATATTAGAAAATGCTAATTAAATAGCTAAAATTGCTAATTATTAGGAAATGGGACTATAACCATGCTCATTTTAGTTACAACATGCATCTCTTGGTAATCAAAGAATCACCCTTGATTAAGACTAAATCAATCAACTCCCATAATGCAAACAATATTATAAGTTTCAAGCTTAAATAGTTAGTAATGAAACGCATATGTGTGCATAGAACGCCTTCACCATGCAAGTTTTCTTATAGTCAATAAATTGCATTCTCATTTCTATTTTTGGTAGATCGTGTCATCTACCTCAAAATTGCATTGATAAGAATGTACTATTATATACCTCTATTGTTATAAGTTATTAACCTAGCCAAAATTCAACGGATAATGTCACATTTCTGAATCATGTATTATTCTAATTTCATGCATTTTAAACAAAAAAAAAATGTCTTTTAGTGATGTGTAGACTTAGCACATCACATAATCCATTTCACAAGACTTAATTTGTAAGCCATAACAAACTAACTCGCTATGTCTTGTGAAAGTATATGATAAATTAACATGTAAAACATAATGTAAATAACATAAGTAAACATAAAATAACCTGGCAAATGTAAAATAAAGTACCAACTTGGCACATAATAAGAAGTTGCCTTTTGAGTGTTAACTTTAACACTAGAGTTCATAACCCACACCCACTTACCAAGCAAGTATTCTTTAAAGAGTTATATATTTTAAAATCAAATTCTGTACGCAAAATTCAAATATGTTAACTAAAAGTGGTAAGTATGCACGTTGTAACTAAAGTGGGCATGATATGTGAAAATGGGAATATAAAATAAATTACTAATTAAGTTTTAATTATTAATTAATTATTTAATTAATATATAATTAAGCCTTAAATATTAATTAATTAATAAATTAATCCTTCAATAACCTTACTTAGTAAGGAATATTCCTAAAATATCTTAAAATATTCATATTATTCTTCGTTCTAAAAATAATTTACAATAATTAAAAATACTATCAAACATAATTACAAATGAAATCATTTTCTTATCAACATGTTAATTTTTTTATAAATACTTTCTTCCTATCATATAAAGAAATCTTCTCATTTTGTCTAAATCATCACTCTCTAAATTAATCGAATCATTTTGATTAATATCTTGATGTTGTTGCCACCACCTAACACTCTCACGAATGCAATTGGGAGTTGCCATCTTTGTTAATACATAAGCTGTGATAAGAGAAGGTTTGCATAAAGGCTCATTTAAAAATTGACGTTCCTTAAGAATAATATTATAAAGCGCCCGGTTGCTATCCTTCATTTTATAAAATTCAAAATCACGAGAAAGAAAAGCTTTAGAAAATGTTTGATACGGTGGATACTGCTCACAAAAGTTTTCGAGATTCTTCTTTTTAAGGCACGTATCCAAGTAGTTCACTAACTCATCCATGATATCGGTATCAGAATATGAGTCTAAAGTGATTGGATAAATACAAGCAGTGTTTTGGTTGAGCATAGCCTTCTGAGGAGAGTCGTCTACCACTAACATATGTGCGTTCTTCATTATTCTTAAGCGAATGATCTCCCCATGAGTCCCAATAAATCTTTCATTCTTGAAGAAGTATGGCTTACTTTCTTTTTTTATATTGTAAAATTCGAGAGGTTTATAACATACTCGTTGATCAAAAATCCAATCTTTATGAATCATCTCTTCTGCAACATTACAATTTTTCTTAAGTAAATTCAACAGCGGTGTCAAGTTGTGAATCTGCATGCATGACCAAATCCCCACAAGCACATCCATCTCCTAAGCTTTTGAAAGAGACTATCCAACCCTAGACAAAAAATAATATCATATCAAAATTTACCATGACAAGGAATGAAATTTCCTTGTTTGATTTCTTTTTTCCTATCCTCAAGCCTTTGTCGATGAAGAAGAACACCATTGACATCCAACAACACAATATGGCCATGAGTTACATGGGATAGTGTTGCCTCTTGAATACTTTGCAACTCACTTGTTTGCTCCCTTTCACATTTATCTGTTGACACTATCTCGTTGCCTATCCCTTTATCATTTAATTGTACATCATCCTTACAAGATTCAGATATTGCAGGCATTGAAGAAATTAATTTCGGAACTGAAGCCAATAGAAATGGTGATGAAAAAACTGAAGTGGTCCCCATGGTAAGGATGTTTTGAGCTGCATTATTATCTATTTCCTGCATGAACTCTGTCATTCTGACATGTGGCACAAGAAATTTTTGCCAAACCCCTCTCTTACCTCATGGCAATGCTGAAAATCCATGTTCTCAACTGTTTCATTACATTTGCAAAATGATAGTTAGCTAACCTTATAATTATCAAGGTATATTATTTACCTTGTTAATGTGTGACCCATGTTTAAACTAAAAGCTTCATTAATCCTTGAGAATTTATTTTCTATACAAATATAAACGAAATATACAAAATTTACAATTATTTGTCACTCTAAGAACTCATTAACAATTCTTCTTCGCTATTACCTTCTGAGTGAGGTGAAGAAGGTCTAGGCCGCTTGTGAGATGGTTCAAGACCTTTCGTATCTTCTATTGATATTTCCATGGGTAATGGAGTATGTGAATGTTCTGTACTCCTCGAGATAACTTCTGGTCTAAAGTTCATCCTCAGACTCCGACATTGAACCAGATTCGTCTTCAAAACTATCACACTTATCGAGAGGGAACTTTCTCAAATACTCTTGTATGGGTTTGTTGGGGTAGTCAGTTGAGAACCTCTCTATCCACTTGTTCAGGTCCTCAACCATGGTCTTATCCGTTTCAATGGCAAACACACATATATCCCGAAGGTAACACTCCTTCAAGATGGACCCCCTAGTGCAGTAGTCAAAAACCCATGCATCACTGTGAGGACCCCTGATCAAGTTGATGATGCTCCGTGCTGCTTGACTTGTAATGTTTGGATAACGTACATTGCCGAATACGTCACTCTCAGCTATCGGTGTATCGGTTCAGGGTTGTGCAATAGATTCTTGCTCAAATCTTCCTATTGATTCACCCATTCGACAAGCATATCATCGTTTGTCATATGCAAATATTTCCTGACCTCTTCGTATGTTGAAGCCGAGGTCCAACCCAATTTGTGGCAGTGTATTCCCAACCACTCCTTGAAGTGCCTGACCATCTTCAACTCCATTGCCTTGAGATGAAAAGGAGATGTGGGGTTGCTGTTGTTAATTTGTAGTTTGCCATCAAATCAACCAAGACTTCCATCTCCTCCATCGTTGTTCCATTTAAAGGCTTCAACCATGTGAGCTTGACATCGTTATCTACATCCTTTGTAGATTGAACAGACTTAGCCTTCGACGTCTTACTGGGTTTCTTTGCAAACTTCTCTAAGGGCTCCTCTTCACTTGTCTGTTTCTTCTTCAGTGTTCCTTTTGCAAAGGATTCCATAATCCCTAACCATTTGGTAAAGATCTTATCCTCGAGACAAGAAATCAACATCATCAAAAAGGATGTTTTCTTTCCGCCCACCTGGGCAAAATCAACTGCTATAATTTCTTCAACTCTCTGGAAAAAAAAAAGATAGATTAATATACCGGCAAGATAAATCCCGCCCAAACAATTTACTTACCATGTACATCGCACATTATGTATTCCTTACAATAGCTCTTTGTGGTCACTGAAGAGATTCCCACACGGCTCGCGTGTGTTTGAACTTCTGCCATATTTTGTGTTGTAGTGGTTGGTTTGCAGCATCCCATTCGCTGATAACTTATGGTACTGCTCAATTATAGATTTGCCTTCGCTAAAAACGTTGATCTTTTCGTCAGCTTCTCATGAGTATGCTCAGAAAGTTTTGTTGCCATCGTTCCTTTGTTGTGTTCATCGAGAAGTCATTGGGCTGACGTTATTGTGTGCTAGCCACTAATGATGTAGTACTTGATTGATTTTCTATTTTCCGTCTGAATCTTCCTCATTTGTTCTGGTGTTGAGATCCATACTTTGTCAGCGCCTTTGTTTCTCTCGTAGTATAGACACAAAACATCATTATGTGGAACGGTATAAGAATTGTTGTCCTTCATCTTCTCCATGAGCTCAACTACACGTTCCTGGTTGAGTGGCCTGTAATTAAAGTTTGGGTTCACGCTGCAATACTTAACCCTACACTCATAAATCCTATCATCCAACATCATTTCCTTGTGGCTTATTGCAGCATGGGATGCCACAGGTGCAACTGACAAAACGACTGATGATTTTCTTCTACGATCCGAATTAACATGTGTGATCCCCGATTGATGCTATTTTAATGTTCTCGGCACACTCTTCCAGCTCCCAAAATTTTCTAAGCAAATTGAACGTGATCTGTAAAGAACCTGAGACCGAGACACACTCTCAATCTCCCTTATGATGTCGCTGTGTTCTTCTTCAATGTGAAGAGGGACGATTGCTCCACATGTGGATGTTTATATTGTGAAGCAATCTCTATTGAGAATACACCTACTCGATGAGTCTGAAGATCTTCGAAGTAGACATCTAGTTAAATCCCCTCCATAGATGGGCTTTTGTTGAGTTGAAGAAGAACTCCACAGTCAACATCATTAATGAACACGTGAACGTCATTATCCACAAGTCGACAAGACCACCCAAAATTAATGTTGTAACTAGCGACCTCTGGATCCGAGAACGTGACATTGGATGGAATAAGGCATATGCTTTCGGATGCTTGATAGCACACCCACTTTCCATTGTTTTGCTTGTCCATGCAATGTGACAAAGGTTAATTTGACAGCAACCATGGTTGTTCCAATGCGCTTCAAGTTTAGTTTGAAATATGGCCAAGTTGATTCCAGAATCCCCCTGCCCATCTCTTCTCCTACTCTCGTCTTCAATGCCACCTCAATTCCACATCTGAATACAAAAATGATTAGTTCTTCAAGCACATATCCAAGTATAACAGATTTTATTTTAATTCTTACCCAGAATTTGACGACGACTCCATACTAATGACTCGATCTCTTTGTTTAATTAAATCGTTTTTCTGCAAAATAATACATTATGAATACAAATCATATAAAAACGCACACACACTTGTATAAACCCGAATATACAAAAATAATACACAGAGAGAAGTGGACGGGATTAACTGTTCAAAGCTCACATTTGTGCTAGTGCAAAGAAAGATAACATTTCGTTTTAGAACCACCACAAATGTGAGCTCTAGACAGTTTTACATAGTTTCCTAGCTTTTACTCAAAATATTATGATAAGATGATAAAAGTAAATAAAATGAGATATGCAACTTATATATACTAATACACATATATATTCACATGGAAGGTGCGGCGGGATTAATCTCGCCACCCTTTCAATGCCTCCTGAAAGAGTGGGCGGGATTAATCTCGCTACTTTCTAAAGGCCCTGAACGGGTGTGCGGGATTAATCCCGCCACCCTTCTTGGTCTCAGAGAGAACTGGGCAGGATTTATTTGGCACACCCCTTCAGGGGCTCCAGAAAGGCGGCTGGATTAATCTCGCCCACCATGTAAGGGATGGTGAAATGAATCTGGCCACCCTTCTCAGCCCCTCCATTGGTATGTTGTAAACCTTTTACGGCTCAGACAGAAATGTTTGGGATTGGTCTGACTCACCAATGGAGGAAAAAACGAAGGGTGACAGGATTCATCCCTCCACCAGGCATTGAAGGCTTGACGAGATTAATCTCGCCACCCAGGCCCTTCCCGTAGGCCATGTGCGGCGGGATTAATCCTGCCGGATTTTGCACATGGCATGGGCGTGCGACGGGATTCATCCTACCGCCCATGGCCTGCGTGTTAGGCCTAGACGACGAGATTAATCCCACTGCGTACGCATGCCCTGCGTGGAATCCGGTGGATTTATCCCGCCGCCAATGGCTTGTCTGAAGGGCCTAGGCGGCGGGATTAATCCCGTCGGATTCTGCGTAGGGCATGCGTACGCAGCGGGATTAATCTCGCCGTCTAGGCCCAGCACGCAGGCCATGGGCGGCAGGATGAATCCCGCCGGACACCCATGCATTACGCGAAATCCAGCGGGATTAATCTTGCCTCCTAGACCCTTCAGACAGGATAAATCCGCCGGATTCTGCGTAGGGCATGCGTAGGCGACGGGATTAATCCCGCCGCCGAGGGTCTAACCATATAGCGGATTAATCCCGCCGCCGAGGGTCTAACCATAGTGATCAGCTCAGGAGCGACATTAAATTGGGTGCGCTATTGTTTATAGGAAAGCATGGCGCCTTCAATGCTGTTTACAAGTAAGTATTAAAAAAATTTAGATATAGTTATAAAGATTCCCTCTCTTACATTCTCTCTTAAATTTAAAATTTAGGGGTTTAGGAATGCATTAGGATTACAATATATTCTATTAGAGATTTATCCCGTTTAAATATACTTCTAACTTAATATTCTCGGTTAGCCTGTTTTCGCCTCTTCGAAGCGGTGGCGGATTAAATCACGCCACCATCTCTTTGATAGCTATGGCAAAATTAGTTTGGGCAATGCTTCTCCGCCTCTTAAAAAGAGCGGCAGGTTAATCCCACCAATAACTCTCTCAATTGATAAAGAATTACTTGAATTTATTAGAAAGAGTTATTTGGGATTAATCTCGCCAACCATTTTAGGAGGCAGAGAAGGGTGGCGGGATTAATTTCGTCACCACTTCCCTATTTTAAATATTTGTGAGCAGGATATATTCGAGATCTCTTTGAATCATACATTCGGAGAGAGTTGTGGGCGGGATTAATCATGCCACCTATTCCCTGTTGTCAGAGTTGTGGGCATGATTAATCCACCCCTCTTCCTCGTCGGAGGGATTTGTGGCGGGATTAATCTCGCTGCCTCTCTCCGACGAGGAAGATTCAGCGGCGGGATTAATCCGTTGGTACTTCCTCGTTGGAGGGAGTCCGCGGCAGGATTAATCCCACCACCTCTCCGAGAGGAAGATCCGGCGGCGGGATTAATCCCGTCGGTACTCCTCGTTGGAGGGAGTCCGCGGCGGGATTAATCCCACCACTCTCCGACGAGGAAGATCCGGGGCGGGATTAATCCCGCCGATTCTTCCTCGCGGGAGGGAGTCCGCGGCGAGATTAATCCCGCCGCCTCTCAGACGAGGAAGATCCGGGGGCGGGATTAATTCCGCCGATTCTTCCTCGCGGGAGGGAATCAACGGCGGGATTAACCCCGTTGAGTCTCTCCAATGAGGTAAAGTCAACGGCAGGATTATCTCGTTGACTCTCTCCGAAGGGGTAGCTTCTGAATTAAGACGGCAAGATGGTTCAACATATTCTGGGTTGGATTTCAATAATAACAGCCCGGAAGAACAACTCATATTTGAAGAGGTTCCTTGCATTGGTCCTATTGTAAGAAAAGGCGATTCATGGGTTGCAAATCTTCCCCTGCAAGTTTCAACAAGAGGGTGAAGATGGATCCTACATCTTCCGAAAATGTTATGAGCATTTTCATAATGACTGCTGCAAGAAGAAGTGTTGTCAGATGGCATACCAGAATGAAATTACCCAATGTAGACATGTCTTTCGTAAGCTCACCCAAAAGCAAAGGCATGAGTTTGGATATGCTGCACTAACTGGTTGTATTGATGGAATGGCCTCGGACACAGGTTATTAGAGTACATCCATGGTATTTAATAAGGTGGCCATCTGCTTCAAAGCTTGGTACAATATATACGGGATCCCAAAGACCACGTTTTATTGTCGGAGGGATGAGTGGCTACATGGAGCGCAAACCTCAGTACATGGGAACACTCGCTTGTTCAAAACCCGCTCTCACATTATGGCAATCATAGAGATACTCAAGGCTTTTGTGGAAGCAAATGCAAACAGGATGCCTCACAAATGCTGAACCACCAATGCAGGGTCAGGGAAAATCTCAAGGTTTTACCTTCAATATACACTCAATTGAAGCTGTGTGAACATGTGAACAAGTGCCTTAGTTTGATGGGGCTGCAAGCAATCTGCATTGGTACCTTCAACAACATATGGAATACTCATTTTAAGGATGTAGAGATTGCAAAACACTCTAGCTTTTCCAAGTGTGACACTTGTACATCATTGAAGGCTGCAGAGGCTTGTGCAAAAACCTTGGTGGAGATCACTGCCATTCAAAAGAAGATGGAGGCCCACATGATTGCACAACAAACTTGCCAGTCTCATTACTTATGCACACCGCATGCTTTCTGTGTCATGTCCATCAGAGTACATGTGCTTGATCCATGATAAGATGGATCATTCAAAGACCAGCATTCCAAAGCTTATTGCAACACCAAAGTGCTTGAAAATGTCATGAAACTTCCGATTTCATTGACATGTGTGCTAACACATGGACATGGTTGTGAGACATGGTTTCTCAAGCTCATACTTACTTTTATTTTTAGATATGTGCTAGCATACTTGTCAATGCTTGTTACCAAAGGTGTGTTTGAGACAATCACGCTTAGTGTTCTTATGGTTGGTCACACTCATGAAGATAATATTGATGTGTTCTTCAGCAAGGTCTCCAACTCTACAAAAAGGACAAGTGCACTTACCTACCGCATATGATGAATCTTTTTGAAAATTGCATCTCCAAGAGAAGTTGTGCTTTGCTTGTGACTGAGGTGCCAGACTTCAAAAAAATTCTCAAGGAGTATATAAAAGAGGGAGTGATTCTTTAGTTGGTCACCTTGTGCCGCTACAATTCTTTTTCTCCATACGAGATGGTATATCTATTATGCAGTACAAATTATGGCCATCAGAGCATGAGTGGTTACCGAAAGAGGGCTTAATGCTCTTCAAAAGTGGAGAGAATGGAAAGCCACTTCTCCCAGAAGGACAACCAAACCCGTATTCCATTAAGTGTCCAGCTCAAGGAACAAGAGGTTATTATTGATGACATCAAAAAATATGTGGCATGGGTTCAAAAATCGATGTAAAGAATTCTGATAAGGCAATTGGTTACTCAGAACTATTAAGCATGTAGTGGACTATTGGGAGACTGTTGTTCGAGAGTTGGAAGGGCCTATTGTCACAAGTATAGAATTGCAACACCCTTTTTGGCCTAAAACAAGGTGGCGAGAGGAGATTAAAATGACATCACTGAGCACAGATGACATAGAAGCCAGTAGTGATGTGGAAGTGCAAACCCCACACTTTGTTGGACAAAGAAACCAAAAACCTAAAGCATACTTTGATTGCTGCCAGGATCTTCAAAAACTAATGATGGTTCTCATTACTCCAGATGTGTCATATAATCAGCGTATTTGGATGGGTCAATTATCAACACACCTGAAGTAATCACAAAAAATAATATTGTTAAGGTTGCATGGTTCAAACCACAAAAAAGGCGACACGAGAAGGAGAGTGAAAGATATAATGGATGCCTAAAGAACATATGGTCTCCCAATCAAAAAGACCCAGCATATTTTATAAATGTTAAATCCATTCGATATGGGTGGATGTCAGAAGCGTTAATAAAGCTATGATTAACAAAACTGAAAGAGAATGTATGTTTTCTGAAGCTTAAAGCAATTATAAAATTATAAAATATCATATATTTAATATTCATAATTATTATAAACTCTTTAATAATAGTACCAAATTGTTTACTTAACTATATAAATTTAAAAACGATTGACTATATTATTATAGGATTTTGTATATTATATATATATTATTACTACTACAAATTTTAATTAATAATGTTATATTTAAATATTAATATTTTAATAACAACATCAATATTTATATAATGTACCTCTTATGCTTTTCCTTAATTGTTATATTAGGCAATATATTATATAATTTAATACTTTTTATTTTATAATGTTATTAATTTTTGTTCAATGAATGCTATAATTTATTAAAGGGTTGAATACAAAATAGAATATTCTAAAGAATATTTTATTTTCAAATATATATTTTAAAGAATATTCCTTTAATATTAGAAAATGCTAAAAATAGCTAAAATTGCTAATTATTAGAAAATGCCATGCCTATTTTAGTTATAACTTGCATAAGTACTTTAAATATTTAGATCTAACTTACTAAACACACTATAGCTTTGGCAATCCGATTGGCCGTAGAGAATAGGCTCCACTACCATTGTCAATGTTTTAACATGAAGGGTTTGTCAAATGATTATTTGGTGTTATCACTTTGTGTGAGCAATGCAGTTCCCTAGAGCGATTATCTCTCAAACCCTATAGAATAACCTAAGTAGACTTTAGGATTTCACCCCAAAAGACTTAAATAGGCTCATGTCATAACCCCACTTGAGAGATGTGTTTCACACATACCACCATAAGAAAACCAAGGCATTGTCACTTACCTCTTTAGGAATCACCCTCGTTTAGGAGTACAAACCTTTAAGGTGACAAAGGGGACTTTACCCCATGACTAAGCCCTAAGGGTTTTTGAAATCAAGTTATAGCCTAGTCCTAGTTGTAATACTTAATGTCAACACTTGAGACAGACATAAGTGTTGTGCTAAGCAAATGCCTAAGGCTAAATTTGAAGAATTCTAAGTATGTGACCACATGAGTGCCTCATGAAAGGGCTCATGTTAATGAATGTAGATTGTTCAATTGGACATGTTCACACACCTCCATGAAGAACATCCCTAGTCAAGTGTGATTACTTACACATTACCTTCATTGAGTAGATACCCAAATGCAAGCACAAGCATGCCTGCTTCCCAAGATATCCAACCCCTCAATGATAAATCATTATGTCTTGCCAACAAGGGGTTGATATGTAGTTTAGGCATGCATCATTATGTTTCACCAACTTAACCCTAGGGGTCAACATGTTGGTTCACCTTCTTCATGTTCCTCACTCTGAGTTTTACAACAACCCTCAGGCTCATGTTGCTCATTATATTGAACTCAAATATCACCACTTAAAGAATAAGCTTAGAATATTCTTCACTCTGAGGTTGGAAACATCATGCATAGGTTAAACACCCACATGCATAGTTTTTTTAACAAGCATAAGACAAACCTAAAATCCCGCACTGACTTGTTAAGCATGTGCATTTTGAAAAGTGATAGCTCTCAGGACCCAACTCTCTGTGTGTTAAGCAAAAGTTATTGATATTTTAAAAACTTAGATCTAAGTTCAGCATCGTTCAACTTGTTAAAGTTATTGGAACACTCTATGACCTTAAGTAGTTCTATTTATCAAGAAAATAGGCTCTAATACTGCAATGTCATAGTTTTATATGGTGTCAAAGTGCAACTCATTAGATGCCAACTTTGAAACCTCATTGAAAGTCCACAAGTCTGGTAAGATAACCCAATGTTAAAACTTTGACACCCAAGAATTCACACTCTTAATTGGGTAAGTACATGGAGAGTGTGACCAATTATGGTACAAATGTTGTTTTTAGCTTGGCATGGATGAGGTAGCCAGAGCAAGGCCTTAATCACTAGACTTGCATTATATAAACTCAATCAACGCCTTCTAAACTTGTGAATAGGTTATTGAATAGAAACTCAAATGCAAATTTCCCGATCATGGGGACATTATTCACCAATAATAAGGGTTGGGCAACCCTTAGGGTGTGACGTACCCTTTTACTAGAAGATGTAGTACAATATGGGTTGTGCCTTAATGACTCAAGCTTAAGCTTCGACCGATAGAAGAGCATCTACTCAAGAGAGGTCAAGTTTCATAATTAGGTGTGTTAGTAAGCACAATTGGCTAGGGGTGTTCTTTCTTGGGGTGTGTGAACATGTTTAGAAGTTGAACAACTCAAGCAAGAGCCCTTTCATGAGGCACTTGTGTGGTCACATGCTTAGGGTTCTCTAAACCTAACCTTATGGGTTTATTTCGCACAACACTTATGTCCACTTTAAGTGCACACTCGTGTTAACACAAAGTATTAACCATGGGATTAGGATACAGCTTAAACCTTAAGGTTTAATCATGGGCCCTAAAAGGGTTATACATGATGATTTCTTAAAGGGTAAGCTATGATCCTTAGTTCTTTCATGTTGGTATGTGTTAAACATGTCTCCTAAGTGGGGTTATGGCATGAACATGTCTAAGTCTTTTGGGACAAGATCCTAAAGTCTACTCAATTTATCATTTGAGGTTATAGGATAGTCATTTTAAGGGACATAGGTATGACCTAAGTCTCATGCCTAATTGGGTATCTGAATCAAACTTTTGGGGTCATCTTGAAAAACTTAGTGTTGCTCACACAAAGTGTTGATGTTTTCCATTGTTGTGTGTGGGTGTGTGTGTCAAATATGATTTTTATCTCTTTCCATATATATGCACACCTATTATGTATGTAGAACTGCCTCAACTAGTGACATTATTTCTCAAACTATGACTATGGAAAGATGGCTATCAAGCTCCATGTTCCTCGCAATGAGTATGACAACAACATATATGAGTTTACTTTTTAAAGCACACAAGAGACAAAACAAGTTTTGGACCAATGGTGAGATGTATTTTAATACATAGGAGGGATGGGAACGTCCTAGATGTGAAAGTCCACATTGAAACCACCTAACAATAGCAAAAGAACAGTCAAATTTGGGTAGCACATATAGTGTACATTATGGAGAAACTTTAATGATCCATTGGTCTATGCAAGATGTCATATGGTTTCTAGAGTGATTAATACCAAGGATGAGCTTGGATCAAGGACATGTTTAGATAATGATTGTCATAGTTTTTCATGATCATCCCTTACTTTGGAAGTTAATTATTATTATTTATCGAACTATGTTAACGGGCCTTAAATGTAATAAGAAATGGACCTGCTTAATGCACTTAGGTATTTAATGATAGTCTAACAGAGTATCCTTAAAAAGCTTCAAATGAAGATAGAGCTCACCTTTTAAAAAAAAAAAACTTTCCCCTTATTTTTCATATCCTAGTTATATTTTTGGCTAGTTTTGATGAGTTTGGCATGTCAATTATAATTAAAAACACCCTAGGGTTGACCTAATTCCATGCCATAATCCCTTGAGGTAGGGTTTAGGGGTAGGTGGGTCACCAATTTCGTGCTAATCACACTTTTTAAAAATAGGAAAACATGGGTTAACAATTCCATGTTGTTGTGACTAAGTACATTGACTAATTCCTTCTGTCCTACAATCCATTTACACTTGTGGGAGATCTTGTCAAAGTACAATGTCATGTTTTTTAGGTTAGAAGTTGAAGCATGTCTCTACTCTCCTCCTCCACACCAAGCTAAGAATGATATTCATAACTAAGCAAGACATGCATCCTAACTCATAATATAAGTATTATCTATGCCCTTATCCAATTGTGAGTGTGTAATCTAGCCATGCAAATTTTCACTTACTATGTTTCTTAAGGGTTCATAGAGAAGATTTCTAGGGTTGGCATATGTGATTCATGTTTGTGACACCAAATATAACTCTTATTTCTTAGGGGTTATGTCAATAACCTATGTCCTAGGATGAACATATGACACTTGTGCATACAATACAACACCTAAGGCACACCCTTTGGGTTCTGTTATGTGTTTAATGCTTAAAGAGTTGAGATCTTGGTAAGCAGATGTGCTTGTGCTCACATCAAGATGTTAAGCTTTGGGCATCTTCTTAAGGGAGGTTAGGCCTTATATATGGGTTTGCTTGCTAGCAAAAGTGCCTTAGTTAATGAGCTTAGGTTGTCCATCCTAGCTTGCTGACAATTGGTGCCACTAACTGAGGCGGCTCATACTCAACTTCAATGAATCAAATAGACTTTCAAATGATTTGAACCCATTGAACGTGGTAATGTCTTCTTCTTCTTGCTTTGCATGAGTAGGGTGAATGAAAGTGGGTACTGTTACTCTAGACCTTTGAATCTTGCTGATCATCTGGCCCTGATGTTGTGGTTGACCTCATTGCCACCCAATTGCCCTAGAGCTATCTTCTTCATTGCACCACAAAACACAAGTTGAGCTTGGTGTTTTGTAATGTGCTTATACAAAGTATTTTCATTGAACTTGACATCCCGACTAGTGATAATTGACTTGGTGGCTGTGTTGTATAAGCAATATTTAGTCTTAAGGCAATACTTAACCATAATGTAGTGAATACTCTTTTGGTTCTAGTTTTCTACGATGCTCATCAGAATTTTATGCATACACTAAGCATCCAAAAACTTTGATATGCTTCAAGCTGGCCTACTTGTCTATCCAAAATTTGTAAGAAACATTTGAAAGAAGTTGCATTGGTACTCTATTGCTAATATAAACCTTTGACCAAAAGGATAAAAGCTACAAGCACTCTCTATTAGTTTCGATTCATCCTTTCAACGACATCATTCTGAGTGAGACTGTGAAGGGTTGTAAATTGCTGCTAGATTTCACTATCATTGCACAACTTCTCCTGACTTGTATTCTTCATAGTTGTCATTGCAAAGAGTTTTGAGCTGCTTCCCTATAAGATTTCTAGTTCAAATCTTATACACATGAAATGATCAAATACCTCAGATTTCTTGGCCATGAGCATGAGGAAGTGTAGTGTGAGTAGTCATCAATAAAAGTTATGAAATACCTTTTTCTTTGATGACTCAAATATGGAGTGGGTGTCATGAATCACCAGAATATATGCTAATACAATGTCAATATGCCTTGGAGTATTCTATAGATATAGTAGGTTATTTGCATGGGGATGGTGGTCCAAATCCTGCATGGGGATTGGTGGTTCATATGAGTTTCCAAAAGAATTTATGAAGTCAAGATTAAAAGGTCAGGATTGGTTTACACAAGTTGTATGTTATTCTTTTGTTTAGTTAGCTTTCTTATTATTTTCTCTCTCTTTAATTCATAAAGAATCAATAATTCTGATTCATATTTTATTTTTTGCAACCATGATAGTTTGAATCAAAATCTCCCAAAAATAGAATCAAGTTCTTGTTGTGCCATGACAATAGTCATAACTCAAAAACTACCATCGTATGCTCTTCGAGCTAGATTGTTTGTTCACTAAGTTCACAAGTCCGAAGAACCAATGGTTGATAACAAGAATAAAAGATTGATTATATTAATGAGTGGTAAAATAGAGATGTCCAAAATCTGATGAGGCATGTCAAAGAGCTATCAAACAAGTGCAACGTAGGCCTCAAGCTAGAGAACTTCAAAGAGTTTGTTCAAAAATTCAAGAATTGCTTTGATGACACGATTACATTTGCACAATAATTACCAAGTTTTGTTGGCTCATTCAAGGTAATAATTATTATTTCACCACCCTTTACTTTGAAGGTTGACTATTGTTACCTATTAAATTATGTCAAGGGGCCCTAAGTGTCTTAAGAAACATGCCTTTATTTAGTGCACATGGGTATCTATTAGATATAATAAAATGAGTGTTTGAATAAGCAATTGCCCTTTTGCTGAGTTATCTTTAAAGCTTAAAACTAAGAAAGATTGAGAGGTATTGGGTTTAAGTCTTATTCTTTTAATTATAAGTTTTAGGTCTTTGAATAACTCTTTTGGCTATTTATTTAGCAATAGGTGGCCTACCATGGACAATTATAACCTATGGGGTATGTAACAATATCTAATGAAAGTCCAGTTGGGTGTCATTAATTAATAACAATAAGTCCCTTTGGGTGTTAGAGTTAGTACTTTCATTTCAAAGAAACACTCAATCAAGTGTCATTAGTTATTTGCAAAAATTCTTGATGAAGTTAGCATTTAAAAAACTCATCTAGCTAGGTATCATTACTTATTTGCATAAAATTCTAGGTGAAGCAAACACTTCCATTTAAAAAATTGAATTTGATTAGTTCATGTGTCATATATAGTTAAAAACACCCCTAAAGTTTATGGGTTGATGGGTCTTTATGTTAAACTCGCCAAGTATTATTGTATTGTGATTAAGATTTCGTGCCAACCCACTTTAGAAAGGTTGAGGCATGTCTTCAACTTCTAAGTTAAGAGCAACACAGGGTATATATCCCAATTCACAATGTGAGTATATATGCACGTTGTAACTAAAGTGGGCATGATACGTGAAAATGGGAATATAAAATAAATTACTAATTAATACTTAAGTTTTAATTATTAATTAATCATTTAATTAATATGTAATTAAGCCTTAAATATTAATTAATTAATTAATTAATCCTTCAATAACCTTACTTAGTAAGGAATATTCCTAAAATATCTTAGAATATTCATATTATTCTAAAAATAGTTTACAATAATGAAGAAATACTATCAAACATAATTACAAATGAAATCATTTTCTTATCAACATGTTAATTTTTTTAAATACTTTCTTTCTATCATACAAAGAAATCTTTTCATTTTGTCTAAATCATCACTCTCCGGATTAATCAAATCATTTTGGTCAATATCTTGATGTTGTTGCCACCACTTAACACTCTCACGAATGCAATTGGGAGTTGCCATCCTTGTTAATACATAAGATGTGATAAGAGAAGGTCTGCATAAAGGCTCATCTAAAAACTGACGTTCCTTAAGAATAATATTATAAAGCGCCCGGTTGCTATCCTTCATTTTATAAAATTCAATATCACGAGAAAGAAAAGCTTCAGGAAATGTATGATACGGTGGATACTGCTCACAAAAATTTTCGAGATTCTTCTTTCTGAGGCACGTATCCAAGTAGTTCACTAGCTCATCCATGATATCGGTATCAGAATATGGATCGAAAGTGATTGGATGAATACAAGCAATGTTTTGGTTGAGCATAGCCTTCTGAGGAGAGTCGTCTACTACTATCTGTGCGTTCTTCATTATCCTTAAGCGACTGATCTCCCCATGAGTCCCAATTATTCTTTCATTCTTGAAGAAGTATGGCTTGCTTTCCTTTCTTATATTGTGAAATTCGAGAGGTTTATGACACATTCGCTGGTCAAAAATCCAATCTTTACGAATCACCTCTTCTGCAACACTACAATGTTTCTTAAGTAAACTCAACAGCGGTGTTAAGTTATGAATCTGCATGCATGACCAAATCCCCACAAGCGCACCCATCTCCTTAAGCTTTTGAAAGAGACGATCCAACCCTGGACGAAAAATAATATCATATCGAAATTTACCATGACAAGGAATGAAATCTCCTTGTTTGATTTCTTTTTTCTATCCTGGGCCTTTGTCGATGAAGCAGAACACCATTGACATCCAACAACACAATATGGCCATGAGTAACATGAGATAGCGTTGCCTCTTGAATACTTTGCAAATCACTTGTTTGCTCCCTTTCACATTTATCCGTTGCCACTATCTCGTTGCCTATCCCTTCATCATTTAATTGTACATCATCCTTACAAGATTCAGATATTGCATGCGCTGAAGAAATTGATTTCGGAACTGAAGCCAATAAAAATGATGATGAAGTGGCCCCCATGGTAACGATGTTTTGAGCTGCATTATTATCCATTTCCTGCATGAACTCTGTCATTCTGACATGTGGCACAAGAAATTGTCGCCAAACCCCTCTCTTACCTCATGGCAATGCTGAAAATCCATGTTCTCAATTATTTCATTACATCTGCAAAATGATAATTAGCTGACCTTAAAATTATCAAGGTATATTATTTACCTTGTTAATGTGTGACCCATGTTTGAACTAAAAGCTTCATTAATCCTTGAGAATTTATTTTCTGTACAAATATAAAAAAATATACAAAAATGCCTTATGTTACACTCATTTACAACTATTCATCACTCTATCAATTCATTATCAATTCTTCTTCGCTATTACCTTCTGAGTGAGGCGAAGAAGGTCTAAGCCGCTTGTGAGATGGTTCAAGATCTTCTGCATCTTCTATTGATGTTTCCATGGGTCCTGGAGTGTGCGAATGTTCTGTACTCCTCGAGATAACTTCCGGTCTAATATCTGATTGAAGTTCGTTCTCAGACTCCGAGATTGAACCAGATTCACCTTCAGAGCTATCGCACTTATCTGGAGGGAACTTTCTCAAATACGCCTTTATGGAATCGTTGGGGTACTCAGTTGAGACCCAATCTATCCACTTGTTCAGGTCCTCAACCATGGTCTTATCCTTTTCAACGGCAAACACACATGTATGCCGAAGGTAACACTCCTTCAAGACGGACCCCCTAGTGCAGTAGTCAAAAACCCACGCATCACTGTGAGGACCCCTGATCAAGTTGACGATGCTCCGTGCCGCTTGACTTGTAATGTTTGGATAACGTACATTGCCGAATACGTCACTCATACCTATCGGTGTATCGGATGGAGGTTCAGGGCCGTTGGAGTGCAAACAGATGCCTGGCCAGTCATTTGGAAGCTTGAAATTGTTTGGCGCATTCCTAACAACCAAGTGAACAACGTATCAATGCACTTGGGATTAGCATCGTTCATATAAAATCCTGTCCAACGATGTCTATTCTTCTTGGCGAAGGCGAAGGCAAAAGTATCGGTGACATGAGCAAGAATCAAGAAATAAATACCTGAAAAAGTAGGTATCAGTGAAGAGCGCAAGCATGAATTCAATAATAAATACCTTCTATGTATATGCTTGCACGGCTAAGTTTCTCCACCAGATCCTCTAGTGCCCTATCTGTCGAAAGATTTTTTGACACCCGCCGATCCATCACGAACAATTGAAACGGTTTCCTACAAGCAGTGATGTTACCCCATAAAGTCTCCGAATCTAACAACAAACATCTGTAGGGCTTGTCGTGATTCGTAGCATCCTCCTTTATAAGGTTCAATTCGGTTCTCCGCTGCTGAAGGACTGCCATAAGAGAAGGCGTCATCCCAATGTTCTCCTTTTTGGCGTTGGCGTGCAATAGATTCTTGCCCAGATCTTCCGATTGGTTCACCCATTCGACAAGCATATCATCGTTCGTCACATGCAAATATTTGCTACCTCTTCATATGTTGAAGTCGAGGTCCAACCCAGTTTGTGGCAGTGTATTCCCAACCACTCCTTGAAATGCCTGACCGTCTTCAACTCCATTGCCTTGAGATGAAAAGGAGAGGTTGGGCTGCTGTTATTAATTTGTAGTTTGCCATCGATCACCAAATCAGCCAAGACTTCCATCTCCTCCATCGTTGTTCCATTTAAAGGCTTCAACCATGTGAGCTTGAAATCGTTGTCTACATCCTTTGTAGATTGAACAGACTTAGCCTTCGGCGTCTTACTGGGTTTCTTTGCAGACTTTTCTGAGGGCTCCCCTTCACTTGTCTGCTTCTTCTTCAGTGTTCCTTTTGAAAAGGATTCCATAATCCCCAACCATTTGGCAAAGATCCTATCTTCGGGGCAAGAAATCAACATCATCAGAAAGGATGTTTCCTTCCCGCCCACCTGGGCAAAATCAACTGCTGCAATTTCTTCAACTCTCTGAGGAAAAAGACAGATTAATATACCGGCGAGATAAATCCCGCCCAAACAATTTGCTTACCCGGTATTCCGCAGATTGTGTATTCCCTGCGGTAGCTCTTTGTGGTCGCTGAAGAGATTCCCACACGGCTCGCGTGTGTTTAAACTTCTCCCATATTTTGCTGTTGTAGTGGTTGGTGTCGGCAGCGTCCCATTCCGCCGATAACTTATGGTACTGCTCGATTGTGAGATTCGGCTTAGCTAAAAACGCCGATCTTTTTGTCAGCTTCTCACGGGTATGCTCGAAAGTTTAGTTGCCATCGTTCCTTTGTTGTGTTCATCGAGAAGTCGTTGGGCTGCCGTTATTGTGTGCTGGCCACTAATGATGTAGTACTTGATAGATTTTTATTCTCCGTCTGAATCTTCATGAGTTGTTCTGGTGTTGTGATCCAGACTTTGTCAGCCCTTCCTTCTTTCATAGTATGGACACAAAACAGCATTATGTGGAACGGTATAAGAATTGTCGTCCTTCATCTTCTCCATGAGCTCAGCTACACGTTCCTGGTTGAGTGGCCTGTAATTGAAGTTTGGGTTGACGCTGCAATATTTAACCCTACAAGGATAAATCTTATCATCCAACATCATTTCCTTGTGACTTATTGCAGCATGAGATGCCACAGGTGCAGCTGACAAAACGATTGATGATTTTCTTTTGCGATCCGAATCAACATGTGTGATCCCCGACTGCAGCTGTTCTAGTGTTCTCGGCACACTCTTCCAGCTCCCAAGCTTCCTAAGCAAATTGAACGTGATCTGTAGAGAACCTGAGACCGAGCCACCTCTCAATCTCCATTATGATGTCGCTGTGTTCTTCTTCAATGTGAAGAGGGAAGATTGCTCCACTTGCTGATTTTCTGTATTGTGAAGCAATATCTCCTGACAATACACCTACTCGATGAGTCTGAAGATCTTCGAAGTAGACATCCAGATGGATCCCCTCCATAGATGGGCTTTCGTTGAGTTGAAGAAGAACTCCAAGGTCAACATCATTAGTGAACACGTGAACGTCATTATCCACAAGTCGACAAAACCACCCGAATTAATGTTGTAACTGACGACCTCTGGATCCGAGAACGTGACATTGGATGGAACAAGGCATATCTGTCGAGCATCGTCCAATCTGGGTTCGCAGCCTGCTTTCGGGTGCTTGACTAGCGAATCTACTTTCCATTGTTTTGCTTGTCCATGAGATGTGACAGAGGTTAATTTGACAGCAACCATGGTTGCTCCAATGCGCTTCCCATTTATCTTAAAATATGGCCAAGTTGATTCCAGAATCCCCCTGCCCATCTCTTCTCCTGCTCTTGTCTTTAATGTCACCTCAATTCCACATCTGAATACAAAAATGATTAGTTCAAGTATCCGAGTATAACAGATTTTATTTTAATTCTTACCCAGAATTTGACGACGACTCCATACTAATGACTCGATCTCTCTTGTTTGATCAAATCGTCCTTCTGCAAAATAATACACTATAAATATAAATTATATAAAACGCACACACACTTG
>PUQB01000535.1:0-35900 GCA_003024785.1 Selaginella tamariscina | reverse complement strand
CAAGCAATGTTTTGGTTGAGCATAGCCTTCTGAGGAGAGTCGTCTACTACTAAGATATGTGCATTCTTCATTATCCTTAAGCGACTGATCTCCCCATGAGTCCCAATTATTCTTTCATTCTTGAAGAAGTATGGCTTGCTTTCCTTTCTTATATTGTGAAATTCGAGAGGTTTATAACACATTCGCTGGTCAAAAATCCAATCTTTACGAATCACATCTTCTGCAACACTACAATGTTTCTTAAGCAAATTCAACAGCGGTGTTAAGTTATGAATCTGCATGCATGACCAAATCCCCACAAGCGCACCCATCTCCTTAAGCTTTTGAAAGAGACGATCCAACCCTGGACGAAAAATAATATCATATCGAAATTTACCATGACAAGGAATGAAATCTCCTTGTTTGATTTCTTTTTTCCTATCCTCGCCTTTGTCGATGAAGCAGAACACCATTGACATCCAACAACACAATATGGCCATGAGTAACATGAGATAGCGTTGCCTCTTGAATACTTTGCAAATCACTTGTTTGCTCCCTTTCACATTTATCCGTTGCCACTATCTCGTTGCCTATCCCTTCATCATTTAATTGTACATCATCCTTACAAGATTCAGATATTGCATGCGCTGAAGAAATTGATTTCGGAACTGAAGCCAATAAAAATGATGATGAAAAAACTGAAGTGGCCCCCATGGTAACGATGTTTTGAGCTGCATTATTATCCATTTCCTGCATGAACTCTGTCATTCTGACATGTGGCACAAGAAATTGTCGCCAAACCCCTCTCTTACCTCATGCCAATGCTGAAAATCCATGTTCTCAATTGTTTCATTACATCTGCAAAATGATAATTAGCTGACCTTAAAATTATCAAGGTATATTATTTACCTTGTTAATGTGTGACCCATGTTTGAACTAAAAGCTTCATTAATCCTTGAGAATTTATTTTCTGTACAAATATAAACGAAATATACAAAAATGCCTTATGTTACACTCATTTACAACTATTCGTCACTCTAACAATTCATTAACAATTCTTCTTCGCTATTACCTTCTGAGTGAGGCGAAGAAGGTCTAAGCCGCTTGTGAGATGGTTCAAGATCTTCTGCATCTTCTATTGATGTTTCCATGGGTAATGGAGTGTGCAATGTTCTGTACTCCTCGAGATAACTTCCGGTCTAATATCTGATTGAAGTTCGTCCTCAGACTCCGACATTGAACCAGATTCGTCTTCAGAGCTATCGCACTTATCTGGAGGGAACTTTCTCAAATACTCCTTTATGGATTCGTTGGGGTAGTCAGTTGAGAACCTATCTATCCACTTGTTCAGGTCCTCAACCATGGTCTTATCCTTTTCAACGGCAAATACACATGTATGCCGAAGGTAACACTCCTTCAAGACGGACCCCCTAGTGCAGTAGTCAAAAACCCACGCATCACTGTGAGGACCCCTGATCAAGTTGACGATGCTCCGTGCCGCTTGACTTGTGATGTTTGGATAACGTACATTGCCGAATACGTCACTCACCTATCGGTGTATCGGATGGAGGTTCAGGGCCGTTGGAGTGCAAACAGATGCCTGGCCAGTCATTTGGAAGTTTGAAACTGTTTGGCGCATTCCTAACAACCAAGTGAACAACCGAATCAATGCACTTCGGATCAGCATCATTCATATAAAATCCTGTCCAACGATGTTTATTCCTCTTGGCAAAGGAGAAGGCAAAGGTATCGGTGACATGAGCAAGAATCAAGAAATAAATACCTGAAAACGTAGATATCAGTCAAGAGTGCAAGTATGAATTCAATAATAAATACCTTCTTTGTACATGCTTGCACGGCTAAGTTTCTCCACCAAATCCTCTAGTGTCCTGTCTGTCGAAGGATTTTTTGACACCCGCCGATCCATCACGAACAATTGAAACGGTTTCCTACAAGCAGTGATGGTACCCCATAAAGTCTCCGAATCCAACAACAAACATCTGTAGGGCTTGTCGTGATTCGTAGCATCCTCCTTTATAAGGTTCAACTCGGTTCTCCGCTGCTGAAGGACTGCCATAAGAGAAGGCGTCATCGCAATGTTCTCCTTTTGGCGTTGGCGTGCAATAGATTCTTGCCCAGATCTTCCGATTGATTCACCCATTCGACAAGCATATCATCATTTGTCACATGCAAATATTTGTTGACCTCTTCGTATGTTGAAGCCGAAATCCAACCCAGTTTGTGGCAGTGTATTCCCAACCACTCCTTGAAGTGCCTGACCGTCTTCAACTCCATTGCCTTGAGATGAAAAGGAGAGGTGGGGCTGCTGTTGTTAATCTGTAATTTGCCATCAATCACCAAATCAGCCAAGACTTCCATCTCCTCCATCGTTGTTCCATTTAAAGGCTTCAACCATGTGAGCTTGAAATCGTTGTCTACATCCTTTATAGATTGAACAGACTTAGCTTCGGCGTCTTACTGGGTTTCTTTGCAGACTCTCTGAGGGCTCCACTTCACTTGTCTGCTTCTTCTTCAGTGTTCCTTTTGCAAAGGATTCCATAATCCCCAACCATTTGGCAAAGATCCTATCCTCGGGACAAGAAATCAACATCATCAAAAAGGATGTTTCCTTCCCGCCCACCTGGGCAAAATCAACTGCTACAATTTCTTCAACTCTCTGAGGAAAAAGACAGATTAATATACCGGCGAGATAAATCCCGCCCAAACAATTTGCTTACCCGGTATTCCGCAGATTGTGTATTCCCTGCGGTAGCTCTTTGTGGTCGCTGAAGAGATTCCCACACGGCTCGCGTGTGTTTGAACTTCTCCCATATTTTGCTGTTGTAGTGGTTGGTGTCTGCAGCGTCCCATTCCGCCGATAACTTATGGTACTGCTCGATTGTGAGATTCGGCTTCGCTAAAAACGCCGATCTTTTCGTCAGCTTCTCACGGGTATGCTCGAAAGTTTTGTTGCCATCGTTCCTTTGTTGTGTGTCATCGAGAAGTCGTTGGGCTGCCGTTATTGTGTGCTGGCCACTAATGATGTAGTACTTAACTGATTTTCTATTCTCCGTCTGAACCTTCCTCATTTGTTCCGGTGTTGTGATCCACACTTTGTCAGCGCCTTTTGTCTCTCGTAGTATGCGCACAAAACAGCATTATGTGGAACGGTGTAAGAATTGTCGTCCTTCATCTTCTCCATGAGCTCAGCTACACGTTCCTGATTGAGTGGCCTGTAATTGAAGTTTGGGTTGACGCTGCAATACTTAACCCTACACTGGTAAATCCTATCATCCAACATCATTTCCTTGTGGCTTATTGCAGCATGGGACGCCACAGGTGCAGCTGACAAAACGACTAATGATTTTCTTCTACGATCCGAATCAACATGTGTGATCCCCGATTGATGCTGTTCTAAGGTTCTCGGCACACTCTTCCAGCTCCCGAAATTTTCTAAGCAAATTGAACGTGATCTGTAAAGAACCTGAGACCAAGCCACCCTCTCAATCTCCTTTATGATGTCGCAGTGTTCTTCTTCAATGTGAAGAGGGACGATTGCTCCACTTGCTGATTTTCTGTATTGTGAAGCAATATCTCCTGACAATACACCTACTCGATGAGTCTGAAGATCTTCGAAGTAGACATCCAGATGGATCCCCTCCATAGATGGGCTTTCGTTGAGTTGAAGAAGAACTCCAAGGTCAACATCATTAGTGAACACGTGAACGTCATTATCCACAAGTCGACAAAACCACCCGAAATTAATGTTGTAACTGGCGACCTCTGGATCCGAGAACGTGACATTGGATGGAACAAGGCATATGTGTCGAGCATCGTTCAATCTGGGTTCACAGCATGCTTTCGGATGCTTGACTAGCACACCCACTTTCCATTGTTTTGCTTGTCCATGCGATGTGACAGAGGTTAGTTTGACAGCAACCATGGTTGTTCCAATGCGCTTCCCGTTTAGTTTGAAATATGGCCAAGTTGATTCCAGAATCCCCCTGCCCATCTCTTCTCCTGCTCTCCTTTAATGTCACCTCAATTCCACATCTGAATACAAAAATGATTAGTTCAAGTATCCGAGTATAACAGATTTTATTTTAATTCTTACCCAGAATTTGACGACGACTCCATACTAATGACTCGATCTCCTTGTTTGATCAAATCGTCCTTCTGCAAAATAATACACTATGAATACAAATCATATAAAAACGCACACACACTTGTATAAACCCGAATATACAAAAATAATACACAAGAGAAGTAGACGGAATTAACTGTCCAAAGCTCACATTTGTGCTAGTGCAAAAGAAAGATAACATTTCGTTTTAGAACCACCACAAATGTGAGCTCTGGACAGTTTTACATAGATTCCTAGCTTTTACTCGAAATATTATGATAAGATGATAAAAGTAAATAAAATGAGATATGCAACTTATATATACTAATACACATATATATTCACATGGAAGGTGCGGCGGGATTAATCTCGCCACCCCTTCAATGCCTCCTGAAAGAGTGGGCGGGATTAATCTCGCCACCTTTCTGGAGGCCTTGAACGGGAGTGCGGAATTAATCTTGCCACCCTTCTCGGTCTCAGAGAGAACTGGGCAGGATTTATTTGGCACACCCTTCAGTGACTCCAGAAAGGAGGCGGGATTAATCTCGCCCACCATGTAAGGGATGGTTAAATGAATTTCCCCACCCTTCCCAGTTCTCTCCATTGGTATGTTGTAAACCTTCTACGTCTCAGACAGAAACGTTTGGGATTGGTCCGACTCACCAATGGAGAAAAAAGGAAGGGTGGCGGGATTCATTCCTCCAACAGGCATTGAAGGCTCGGCGGGATTAATCCCGCCGCCCAGGGCCTTCACTCGGTCCCTATGCGGCGGGATTAATCCCGCCGGACGCCAATTCCCTGCTCGAAATCGGCGGGATTAATCCCGCGCATATGCATGCCCGGCCTTCACTTAGGCCCTAGGCGGCGGGATTAATCCCGCCGGATTCCGCGCAGGGCGGGGATTAATCCCGCCGCCTAGGCCCTTCAGGCAGGCCAATGGCGGCGGGATAAATCCCGCCCGATTCCGCGCAGGGCATGCGTACGCGGCTTGTACACATAGACATACATACATATTAGTATATATTAATATTAGAGAGACAGAGTATAGGATCATGTATGGTGTGTATGTATGAGAGAAGAGTGACAATACATATTATGGATCATGCATGGTGTGTATGTATGAGAGAAGAGTGAGAGTGTTAACAAATTAAATTCATACACATTGGATATATTAGTACACACATATACATACACACGTGTATACACACAGACATACATACATATTACATGTGTAAATTCAATGTAGGGTTTAGGGTTTAGGGTTTAGGGTTAGGATGGATCATGCATGGTGTTTATGTATGAGAGGAGTGAGTGTTATACACAGATATACATTATACATATTACATAATATTGTAACATCAGTACATATTATGGATCATGCATGGTGTGTATATATGAGAGAAGAGACAGGCTACATATTATGGATCATGATCATGCATGGTGTGTATGTACGAGAGAAGGGATTATGCATGGTGACACTGTGTATGTATGAGAGAAGAGATATAGTGTTAACAAATGAAAATCGTACACATTGCATATATTATATTAGTACACATATATACATACACACGTGTATACACACAGACATACATATATATTACATGTGTAAATTCAATGTGTTACATACACACACTGAGTACATATAGATCATACATGCGTTGAACATGATGTTTTTCAATAAAGAAGCAACATATAATTTCTCAAGTTTGGTTTAGGGCAATGTGCATGTGTGTGCATATGTGTCTCTGTAAGTGCTTCTAAAATGCGTGTGCACATGTATATATAAATTTATGATTGTGTTTATATATAATATGTGCAAAACAAACATCGAATAATTAAGAAAATAATATTAATATACACACTATGAATATATTTTAAATTATACATAATAATATGATTTTATCTAATATATAGCCATATATAGTTTTAATAATATATATTAATTTAATATTGATAATAAGGTTTAACACTAGAATATTCTTGAAATAATAACAAATTAATTGAGAAAATCCCATTAATATATACGAATAATTACTGAGATAATTAATAATAAGACTAATTTAATTATGATAATTAGGTTTAATATTGGAATATTCTTTGAATATTAAGAAAATAATAAAGAATATCCCATTAATAGTAGGAAATGTAAATTAATTACTCGAGTAATTAAGAAAATAATAATAATAAACAGACTATGAATATATTTTAAATGATACATAATAATATATCAATTTATTTATTGTATTAATGTATATATATATATATATAAACTTAATAATATATACTTGAATATTAAGAATGTAGAATAATTACAAAAATTTCGTAATATTAAACAGCTTGAAGCACTTGAATGACATTAAATACAATTTTAAAACACTCATTGGAATTGAAGAGTATATATGTCAGACTGTCGGTTATTTGTTTCAACTCATCTTAAATTTTCTTTTCTGTTATTTCAAAAATTTCGAATTTCTGACATAAGTATTATCAGTCTGACATGTAAATTTGAAAATACATTTAATTTCCCACTCAAATTCAGATCTGGTTCTTTCTCCGGCAAGGGTTTCTTCATTTTCACTCTTCAGATTTTCTTTTTTCTTCTTAGTGATCAGCTCAGGAGCGACATTAAATTGGGTACGCTATTGTTTATAGGAAAGCACAGCGCCTTCAGTGCTGTTTACAAGTAAGTATTATAAACAAATTTAGATATATTTATAAAGATTCACTCTCTTACATTCTCTCTTAAATTTTAGAATTTAGGGATTTAGGAATGCATTAGAATTACAATATATTCTGTTAGGGATTTATCCCGTTTAAATATACTTTTAACTTAGTATTCTCGGTTAGCCAGGGCGGCGAGATTAATCCGGCCATTTTTTTCGCTCTTTGAAGAGGTGGTGGGATTAATCCCGCCACCATCTCTTTCATAGCTATGGCAGAATTAGTTCGGGCAATGCTTCTCCGCTTCTTAAAAAGAGTGGCGAGATTAATCCCGCCGATAACTCTCTCAACTGATAATGATTTACTTGAATTTATTAGAAAGAGTTGTCAGCGGGATTAATCTCGCCAACCATTTTAGGAGGCAGAGAAGGGGTGGCGGGATTAATCTCGCCACTACTTCCCTGTTTTAAATATTTGTGGGCAGAATTCATCCCTAATCTCTTTGAAATCATAGTTTCGAAGAGAGTTGTGGGCGGGATTAATCCCGCCGCTTATTCCCCGTCGTCAGAGTTGTGGGCAGGATTAATCCCGCCGCCTATTCTCCGTCGTCAGTGTTGTGGGCGGGATTAATCTCGCCCCCTCTTCCTCGTCGGAGGAATTTGCGGTGGGATTAATCCCGCCGACTCTCACAGACAAGGAAGATCCGGCGGCGGGATTAATCCCGCCGCTACTTCCTAGTCGGAGGGAGCCCGCGGCGGGATTAATCCCGCCGCTACTTCCTCGTCGGAGGGAGTCTGCGGCGGGATTAATCCCGCCGGTACTTCCTCGTCTGAGGGAGCCCGTGGCAGGATTAATCCCGCCGCCTCTCTCCGACGGGGTAGAGTCGGCGGCGGGATTAATCCCGCCGACTCTCTCCGATGGGGTAGAGTCGGCGGCGGGATTAATCTCGCCGACTCACTCTGAAGGGGTAGAGTCTGCGGCGGGATTAATCCCGCCCATCAGTTATATTAATAAAGCATGAGATATTATTTTTATATAATTATGTATTATTGCACATGCATATTATTAAGCAACTGCAGTTATAATTTCTTACAAATATTGCATAAACAGATATCATAAATAACACAATTTTTTATGTGCAGGACAATATGTATAATACTGGAGATAAAGTATGTCTTCTTCGGAACAACGAGATAGTTGGCACTGGAACTGTGGAAGTTCGAGATGATAATGCATCATGTCACAATATTGCCCAAGGATCTTGTGTGTACATATGGGTGAACACATTTTCAAGCATGTTGAGGTTCCTGGAATGGAATTTGAGGAGGGTTCTCCTGTATTGTGGAATTTGGATGAAGTCAAGGCTGACACAGAATATACAGAGTCACAAACAAACAGTAGCACGAGTTTTCCAGATGATGGCTTGCCTGCTGTGATGGATGAGGTGATTCTCTTTCTTCATGAGATTGAGGTTGGGAGAGGCATCATCACAGCTATAAATCCAATGGAAGCAGTGTCAGAAAAGAAACTAGGGTCCGACTTCGTGGGTGTAGTTGTGACAGAGGTTTCACCTAATGGCACTTTGCATCCTGGATCCCTCGTGAGGTGGCGAACATCTGAATTAAGACGGCAAGATGGTTCAACATATTCTGGGTTGGATTTCAATAATAACAACCCAGAACAACTCATATTTGAAGAGGTTCCTTGCATTGGTCCTATTAAAAGAAAAAGGCGATTCATGGGTTGCAGATCTTCCCCTACATGTTTCAGCAAGAGGATGAAGATGAATCCTACATCTTCCGAAAGTGTTACGAGCATTTCCATGATTGACTGCTGCAAGAAGAAGTGTTGTCAGATGGCAGACCGGAATGAAATTACTCAATGTAGACATGTCTTTCGTACGCTCACCCAAAAGCAAAGGCATGAGTTTGTATATGCTGCACTAACTGGGTGTATTGATGGAATGGCTTCGGACACAGGTTATCAGAGTACATCCATGGTATTTAATAAGGTGGCCATCTGCTTCAAAGCTTGGTACAGTATATATGGGATCCCAAAGACCACGTTCTACCGTCGGAGGGATGAGTGGTTAGATGGAGCGCAAACCTCAGTACATGGGAACACTGGCTTGGTCAAAACCCGCTCTCACATTATGGCAGCCATAGAGATACTCAAGGCTTTTGTGGAAGCAAATGCAGACAGGATGCCTCACAAATGCCGAACCACAAATGCAGGGGTCAGGGAAAATCTCAAGGTTTTGCCTTCGATCTACACTCAATTGAAGCTGTGTGAACATGTGAACAAGTGCCTCAGCTTGATGGGGCTGCAAGCAATCTGCACTGGTACCTTCAACAACATATGGAATACTCATTTTAAGGATGTGGAGATTGCAAAACACTCTAGCTTTTCCAAGTGTGACACTTGTACATCATTGAAGGCTGCAGAGGCTTGTGCAAAAACCTTGGTGGAGATCACTGCCATTCAAAAGAAGATGGAGGCCCACATGATTACGCAACAAACTTGCCGGTCTCAGTATTATGCACACCGCATGCTTTCTGTGTCACGCCCATCAGAGTACCTGTGCTTGATCCATGACAAGATGGATCATTCAAAGACCAGCATTTCAAAGCTCGTTGCAACACCAATTTGAAAGTGCCTTGGAAATGTCATGAAACTTCCGATTTCATTGACAGGTGTGCTAACACATGGACACGGTTGTGAATCATATGGACACTTTTCACTTCCACATTGGTCTAGCGACTCCAATTTCACTATTGGGTCGTTGGCCATGTGTTTCAGAAACCTTGAAGCCCACTCACAGACAAGTCCTATCGGTGATCTCAAAGTGAAGAAACAACACCTTTAACCTTTACATAATGCTCTCATGAACACGTCTGCACTTGAGGCTACTTGGGAATATGAGAGGCATTGTCAGCAACCTGCACAAAAAACAGATGGCCCTGTTGAGAGTTCAGGTTTAGTGGAGGGATCTAGCTCAAATAGTGTACATGTGTCCTCAACATCAAATAAGCTTCCTCGTCATTTGCTTTTATAGATGGATAATTGTGCAGGCGAGAACAAAAATAGGTAAATCATTTTACTTAAGGGTTTCTCAAGTTCATACTTACTTTTATTTTCTAGATATGTGCTAGCATACTTGTCAATGCTTGTTGCCAAAGGTGTGTTTGAAACAATCACGCTCAGTTTTCTTATGGTTGGTCACACTCATGAAGATATTGATGCGTTCTTCAGCAAGGTCTCCAACTCTACAAAAAGGACAAGTGCACTTACCTTACCGCATATGATGAATCTTTTTGAAAATTGCATCTCCAAAAAAAGTTGTGCTTTGCTTGTGACTGAGGTGCCAGACTTCAAAAAATTTCTCAAGGAGTATATAAAAGAGGGGAGTGATTCTTTAATTGGTCACCTTGTGCCACTACAATTCTTTTTCTCCATACGAGATGGTATACCTATTATGCAGTACAAGTTACGGCCATCAGAGCAGGAGTGGTTACCGAAAGAGGGGTTAATGCTCTTCAAAAGTGGAGAGAATGGAAAGCCACTTCTCCCAGAAGGACAACCAGACCCTATTCCATTGAGTGCCCAGCTCAAGGAACAAGAGGTTATTATTGATGGCATCAAAAAATATGTGGCATGGATTCAAAAATCGATGCCAAAGAATTCTGATAAGGCAACTGGTTACTCAGAACTATATAAGCATGTGGTCGACTATTGGGAGACTGTTGTTCGAGAGTTGGAAGGGCCTACTGTCACAAGTACAGAATTGCAACACCCTTTTTGGCCTAAAACAAGGTGGCGAGAGGAGATTAAAATGACATCACTGAGCACAGACGACATAGAAGCCAGTAGTGATGTGGAAGTGCAAACCCCACACTTTGTTGGACAAAGGAACCAAAAACCTAAAGCATACTTTGATTGCTGCCAGGATCTTCAAAAACTAATGATGGTTCTCATTACTCCAGATGCGTCATATAATCAGCCTATTTGGATGGGTCAAATTATCGACACACCTGAAGTAATCACAAAAAATAGTATTGTTAAGGTTGCATGGTTCAAACCACAAAAAAGGCGACACGAGAAGGAGAGCGAAAGATATAATGGATGCCTAGAGAAAACATGGTCTCCCAATTAAAAAGACCCAGCATGTTTTATAAATGTTAAATCCATTCGATATAGGTGGATGTCAAGAAGCGTTGATAAAGTCATGATTAACAAAACTGCAAGGGAATGTATGTTTTCTGAAGCTTAAAGCAATTACAAAATTATAAAATATCATATATTTAATATTCATAATTATTATAAACTCTTTAATAATAGTACCAAATTGTTTACTTAATTATATAAATTTAAAAAATGATATGGAAGATTGACTATATTATTATAGGATTTTATATATATATTATTACTACTACAAATTTTTAATTAATAATGTTATATTTAAATATTAATATTTTAATAACAACATCAATATTTATATAATGTACCTCTTATGCTCTTCCTTAATTGTTATATTAGGCAATATATTATATAATTTAATACCTTCTACTTTTATAATATTATTAATTTTTGTTCAATGAATGCTATAATTTATTAAAGGGTAGAATACAAAATAGAATATTCTATTTTCAAACATATATTCTAAAGAATATTCCTTTAATATTAGAAAATGTTAATTAAATAGCTAAAATTGCTAATTATTAGGAAATGGGACTATAGCCATGCCCATTTTAGTTACAACATGCATATTCTTACTAATCAAATCAGAACGTTCTTTGGCATTTTTGATTGGCAAAGTGTTCGTCTTTTTAAACTTCTTCATGGACAATCTGCTTTAAAGATCGAAATAAACGAGGACCAAGATGCTGGAGGGAAGGATAATCCAGGATATGTTTTGTTACTGGATGAAGGACCATTGTTTAAGCTTGTCGTTTCTTCTGACTCTGAATACTCAACGTTGAAGGACCTTTTCACTTCTAATACCTGCAAAAAAGGAAGAATTCTTATCGAGGGTTCCACGATCATTCATTCAAGAATTGCCTGTTGCGTATGATGGGGATGTCATTTTTGAGCTCCCTCCTTCCGAATACAAATACAAAGGAATGAATCGGAAAGAGGATGGACATACCTGGACAGCAGGAACGACCAGCAACTGGAATTTTCAAGCGAGGGTGTCCAGGAGCAAATGTGTTGGGAGCCTTTGCTGTATCAACCCGGACTGCCCTGCTTCTAAGGCAGGATTTCCAAACTACACTAAATGGAAAGGATGTATTATTTCCCCACCTTCAATCGACAAATTGGCAAAAGGATTGACATGTTTTTTCTGTAAAAAAAATCCATTGTGCCTTGAAGTTTGTCATGCTGTGGCGTTCTGCATTTTCCCAGACGACATAACCAAGACTAGATTGTTTATCCACCAGGGAAAACATTCACATCCAGTGGGTGATGGTGTTTCTGCATCGAACAAAGAAGAAATGCATATGGCGGTCCAGAATGCAACAGAAAGAACTCCCAGAGCTAGTCCAAGAGTCATTGAAATGGCAGCATGTAAAGATGCTATCTTTGGTTTTCTATTAGATAATTCTGAGCCTGGAAGTTGGGATAAGCTCATGGATCATTTGCAGCCATTATCAAATAATCGAAGGTACAATTAGAGTTTTACTTTGTGTTGAACATTCTTTGATAATACCTTTGATGCAGAGTTCATCAATGGGTAGCGTCCGCAAAGAGAACTGCTGCTGAAATGCCAGAGAATATTGATGGATTATTAGAGTTGAAACGAAGGTTGTCTATCCCATTCATCCACGTGATTCACTATCCTGGGATGAATTTCCGTGGTTCAGACGACCAGGCATTAGTTTTTAAAATGACGGTTTCAGGGCCAGGTTCTGGAATTGATTATGTAAGGATGTGCCAACCTCCTCTTGGCCCTTTGCAGAAGAGTTGGGTTCTACTTGATCACACACACCGTGTTGTTGATAAGTGGATCACTCTAGCATTGCATGTTTACGACCCAAAGTAAGAAGTTATCTTTTTGTGGTTTGCTTAACTCTTTGATTATTTTATAGTGTGCGTCGATTATCCACCATTGCTTATGGTGACATGAAGAGACAAACGACTGGAGCTGTGGAGAAGTTTTTTCATGCTATGTTGGATGTCTGTTCCGAGAAGGGAATCTACAATGTGCAGTTCGCTGGGTTTATGTCCGATGAAGCAAGAGCGATCTGGCAAGCAATTAGGAATGTGTTCTTTAATGGCCAAGAAATTCCTGGACGTGAACGGAGCTGTATCTTTCATTATGAACAAGCTATACAACGTGTGACAAGGAAGTGGGTCCCTCTTGAACATCAACAACAACATCTTTAACTTTTGAGATCATGGCCAACAGCCACATCAACAACTGATCGTGAAGAAATTGAAAATAATCTTTTCCGCTTTTGGAATGAAAATGTGAAGGATGTTGGAGTTATGCGGACGTGGTTTTCATGGTGGGAAAGACAGAAGAATCATATTTCAAATGTTGTTCTTGAAAGCATGCCGGAGAATGCTGCAAGGGTTGTGCCCATGACAAACCAGTCGGAGTCTGTTCACGGAAGATGGAGGAGGGCTAGAGATTCAAAATACATTTCATTGTACCAAGCTACAATCCACGACCTGACTGAATCAGTGCGACAATGTGCTCTTGTGAAGGCTTTTAGAGATGGAAGGTATAGTGGTTCCGGGCCGACTTCAGAGGAGCTCTCAGCAAGGTTCGAGAGAAGAATGTCAAATGCTAACTCAACAACACCTACAGCAAAGGTTATCATCGACTTAGTTGAAGATGTTGCTCCATCAAGCATGCAGGATACTGCTTTTGTGGCTGCCACGAATGTTGAACATCGCACTGTGCAAAGAAATATGGGGTCAGAGGCTGAACGATCCACCGACCGGACATTTTCTATAGTGAACAGGTTATTCCAACACATTGTAGACGGAAGCGACGGTTGGATTTTCCTGTTACAGAAGAACATGAAGAATATGTTCTGGTTGAAGAACAAAATGTTACACCTGGACAATGGGCGATTAGAAGATGTGGTGAAAGAAGTTCTGTGAAATGTCTGGCAGGCTTTCCCTCTTCAGGAGGTCAGTGGAGTGCTTGTGACAAAAAGATCAGTCCTAGTGGTAATCGAGTGGCTGCTCCTTATTTTTTTGGAAGGATCAGATACAATGACAAAGAAACTGGTGAAGAATGCTTTCGCTCACAAATGATGTATTTTTGTCCAACAAACATGCTTTGCAGCAGACATCCAAGACCAACTATTGTTTCTCCGCCAGCTTCTACCTCGGTTTGGAAAGTTCAAGTGGGCACAAAGCTGATAGCAGTGGAGATCAATGATCTGGCAAGATTAGGTTTTATGCTAGCTAGGCTTCCTTCAGCTCATGCAGGAGTGCCAGGTTTTTCAACACCTCATGTTCCTTTAGTTCCTGTTGGAGTCGCTGGATTTTCAACACCCCCAGCACAATTTTGTGGACCTCCTGTTCTTGCAAGTGGTCGTGCAACAAGAACACCTTTAGGGATGTCTAAGAAACAACATGTAAGTTTTGAAGCATGTTTGACGTTGGGAGCATATGTCGCAGAAGTTGACGTGGTTGATCCTCCAACATGCATTCGCTTCAGAGTATGTGACAACGACCATACATCTGCTTGGGTTGTCATTTGCAACGCACCATCTTGTTCATGCTCGGAGTTCTGCAATGGTCGTCAGTGGGTGCCTTGCAAACATATGTATTTTGTTTACAAGCGTGTACTGGGAGCTGATCCTCGAGTTGTCAAGCATTTGCAATGTCGTACACTTGCACCCCGTGATACCAAGGAACCTCCATCCTCCACCATCTATTTAGTGTGTTTGGTTTGTTTTCAAATAGCTTCGGTTTTATATTTGTTATTTTAAACTTATAATTTTCAATATAAATTTTAATGGTAATTTTATGCTTATAAGTAATTTAACGTATATTTCCTTTAAATACAACAAAAATATACTACCATATTTTGTATGCGGCCGCCACACTAAAATATTCTAGAATATTCTTGAAAATTTTAAAAAGTCCAATTGTGTGTACACTTGGCAGTACGAAAAATTTCCGTACAGAATATTCGAGGATATCTAAACGAAAATCATACAAATGAATTAAATATGTAACACTAAAAACTAACAAAGTGTTAATAGTCCAATTTATCATATGAATATGTAATAGGTTAATATTAAAAAGTAATTATATTTCGGAACAACAGAATATTCAAGAATATTTGCAAATCTTGGTCAAGCTCGTTGACCTGCACTCGAATTTCGACAGCTGCTACCTCAATGTATACACTCTCGGCCACGTCAGCAGCCACGTCATCGTCCTCGTCAGCCGCCAAATCATCCTTCACGTCAGCCGCCACGCACACGTCAGCAGCCACGTCATCCCCCACATAAGCAGCCATGTCAGCAGCCACGCCACCCCCACGTAAGCCGCCGCGTCAACACCCACGTCAGCACTCATCCACCAACCATCTAGGGGGGCTCCACCTCCATTTCACCTGATCCTGTCGTCAAAATCCAGCTCTTCCACAATCCCCCTGCCGAAAAGATACATTCCCCATGGCGGACACACGGGTCAACGCATGGATTCTTCTTGTCCATATCCACCACGCGTGCCGGCCGTGCCTGAGACAGATCCGGTAATGGGGTGATCACCACACCATGCGGCTGTAATAACCCGAAACCTCGCCCCTCCTGCATCATACACGAACCATACTGTACGGGTACCCTGCTCATCTAACATCAACCAGTCTCCTGATTTGTAGACTTGCGATTGCCAATCCCCCATTCGCCGCAAGCGATTCCGCGCATATTCCAGAGTCCTGATGGCCCGGCCCTTCCCACCGTTGGATCCATTGAGCCGCTAATCCCGGTTCCCCTGTCTGCAGATCCTCAAGCTGGTGAACCCGTCGCAGACCCGCCTTATGCCACGTCTAAAACAATCCCTCATGGCTTGTGGCATCTTCTCTTCTCCTAACATCCAACCCTCCTCTGATTGCATCAGTTCGTGAAGTGCCTCAGATACTCCGCCCGACAGCCAGGAACCACAGACAGTGCCGCTTTCAGCTTCTCCACTTCCCAGTAAAGGATTCACGAAGCACAGGGAGCCGTAATGCAGACGCAGCAAGAAACCAAGCATTGTCCGGCGCCCATTGCACTGCTCTCCCAGACGCCCGAGCCGGTAACACCCTCCTTAATGCGTCTCTCAGCAGAACCTTCCACGGCTGTTGCCCTGGCGACAACCCCCTGATCACGAGCTTAACCAGGAGTGCTTGAGCCGCCTCAACTGGTGGAATCAACCCTAGACCTCCCTCCGACTTTGGCATGGTACAAGACTCCCACCTTAATCTAGCTTGGTACCTCATCCGTTTCCAGATATATGCCCGCAACAAGGTTTCCACCTTCCGCATCGTCTCCGCGTTGATACTCCATGCTCCAGCAAAGAACCACAAGCTCCCGAGCAAGACGCTATTGGCAACTGTGGCACGGGCGGGGAAAGACAGCTTCCTTCTCCCCCATTGACTAATGTGGCTAGCCACCCGCTCCAGAACAAACAAACTCTGTCATACCGGATCATACCGTGCGCCCAGCTGAAAGCCTAAGTACCTCGTGGTGGCACCTCTCGCAACCCATTGGAAGCCCCATCCATTCACCCAGTCCGGATGATCTCCATCACCAAGCCAGATCCCCCTGGATTTACCCCAGTTCGTCTTTGCTTTACTGTGTCCAGGTTTTCCACGTCACCAGCTAGCAGAAGTCCAGCGTCATCGGCAAACAGACTGGCCACCACTTCCTGTTGCACTAGTGTACCCTGGTCCGGGAGCGGAATGCCCTGTGGTCGTCTGGGTCTGCGGGCCAAGAGGTGAGCGTGCAACGCCTCTGCCCTGCATAAGAAAAAGATATGGTGCCAACGGGCACCCCTGACGAACTGACCTCTGCAATTCCACCATACGACTCATCCGACCATTGAGGATCAAACAGCTTTTCGAGCTCCGATACAAGCGGGATACCCATTGTACAAACAAGCGCGGCTTGTTGGATTGTTTAGCTGCCTCAACCGCAAACGTTCTAGCTCAAGTATACAAAATCTTGGTTTCTGAACCACAGAGCATACCGGCCAACCTGCTGGTGATGAGAAATTAGGAACATAATGAAATGGTCCACTGCTCTTTCAGGAAGGTCGTTAGTAATGCAATACTTACGCAAAGAATTATAGGCTGAAGAGTAGGAACAAGCTTTCGAGCTCGTCAAAGTGGTCATTCCAGCATAAAGGCTATCATCAGGTCCCTGTATAGTTCGTATCCTCGTTACCTGGAAAACCTGAAGATTGTGTTCTTCTTGCAAAAATTATTTTAAAAAAAAATGCTTGCTTGCCTTGAATGGTTCTGTCATCCTTAGCTCAGGGATTATACTTAGAAAATCCTTCTCCAGCAACCTGGGAACCTGGTGTTTGATTATCCTAGCCAATGCTACTGGATTATCCCTATCGAACTTTAGATTCTGCATTACCAGACTCGCTGGAAGCGTGGCGCAAATCACTGCAGCCACCCGCGGTCTCGTACGCCCTTGTGACCAGAAATCTCAGGCTCCAGCTCTACAACGTTCTTGGCAGCCTCCTCGGTCCGCTTCATATCGCCATGCACTTTGCAGATGTTGAGGAAAGTCATCCAGGTTATGGAATCCGCACCATAAGGCATCGTCTCCAGGACTTGCTCGGCTCTCTGGAGATGGCCGGATCTTCCAAGGTTGTCAATAAGCAGGTTGAAATGCTCTACATCTGGAACCAAACCATGGTTTTCGATGATCGAAAGGAAGCATTTCTCGCCTTCGGAGAGCAGACCAACGTGGTCACAGAAGGTGATATCGTCCATCCCCAGCCGTGGCCGTTCTGGGCGTACCCGTGGATCATCATGTTCCAGGTGACTATATCCTTGTCGGGCATTTCTTCAAACATGTCTCTCGCTGCACCCAGCTTCGCAAACAGGAAGACCATTGTGTTCCCGATCCGTTCGGGCAGCTTCTCAAACAGGGCCTTGGATTGCTGCAAATGCCCGCTGCCTTCATCAGCATAAGCGATGAGCAATGCAGTCCATGCGGTTATGCTCTTGTTTTCCATTTGGTCGAAGAGGTCCCCGTTCTGGGCATAGCCCCGGATCATGCTGGTCCACGAGAATCGGCATCGTGGCGAACATTCTGTTGGCTTCGTCCATATGACCAGCCTCGGCAAATGCCTGCATCAAGGCGCTCCAGGAGATCGTGTCCCACATTGGAAGAAGGTTAGACATGTGCTTAGCGAGCTGGACTTGCCCGTTCTCGGCATAAACTTTGGAACAAAATGCTCGATTCTTCTATATGCCCGTTCTGGGCATAAGCAATCAGCATGACGTTCCAGGTGACCACGTTCTGGTGTGGCATTCTCATTGCTCGAGCAAGCTCCTCAATGGTGTCCAGCGTGCAAGCCATTGAATGCCATTGCTTCATTGCTCCGCACGCACTGGTACATATGTGGCAAGCTCCTCGGCACCTTTGGTATCCATGTCCTTCTCTATTATAAACTCTAGACATCCATATATATATATGTGTGTGTGTGTGTGTGTGAATATATCTAAACACACACACACACACACATGACGTGCCTTTCGCTGATTGTTAGACAATATTCTCAACTCATAAAGGCTGGATCTTTCTCGAATGCAGACAGAACCTCTGGTGAAGCTTGTGCTGCAAGAAGGGAGTCACGGACCTACACACAAAGAAGACAATAATATTAATTACATGAACCGTTATGTAAAGAAATGAGGCAAATGCTCCTAGTCTTTACATATGCCCAGACTGGGCATCTGCTGCAAATAAAGAAGTCCTGTAGTTTGCAAGAAGACCATGCAGATGTTCTCAACTCTGCTTATACAGAGATCATGAAGAACACAGGAACACAGCAATAACACACAATATGAACCGTTCTGTAAACAGATGAAGCAAATGCAGTAGAAAACTCCTAGCCTTTACATATGCCCGCAGGGCATTTGTTACAAATTAAGAATCCCTGCAGTTAGCATGCAGATGTTCTTATAAGGAGATCATGAAGAACACAAGAACGTATCCATATTTCATACTTTGGCAGCAACCACCATGGATGTTTGCAAATGCAACGCATTCGACAGCTCCTCAGCTGAGAATCCCATCTGCTGAAGCTCCCAAATCGTCTTGGCCCTCTTGTGCCATGTACCCAATGACTTCTTTATACTCTCCACCATAGCCGTCTTCTCCTCCTTGCTGCCCAAAGCATCTTCTTCTCAGTTTGTGAAGCCCCTCAAAGATTTGTGTCGAGATTGCAAAGGTATGTGTGTGTATGCGTGAGTGTGCTGATTTATAATATATATGGAAATTCACATCCACACAGGAGCCGGTGAAGTAATATGAGACAAACTAGCACTTGGACGATGAATCCTGTGGACATAAACCGGATAACAGGTAATTCAAAATAATTAAAGGAAAACTTCAAAATTTTATATTTAAAATTTCATGCATCAAAATTAAAAATTAAATATATTTTAAATCATTAATTTGTATTTTATTATATTTAGCTAGCCAATTGAAATTTACAAAAACTTCACGCATTTCAAAATTAAATATATTTTAAAAAATCAATAGAAATTTATTACTAATTTGTATTTTATTATACTTAGCTTCAAAGTGGAGTCAGTTAAACATATATATATTGCAATATTTAAGAAAATTCCATTTTTTTAACATTTAACTCCTATAGTGAACTTTATTTTATTTCTTTCTAAATATCTTATTATTTTTTAATTAAGTATTATTATTTTAAAAGTAGTTTTATGTATGAGGGGTACATATGTAAATATAAATTTATAAATTTATGCAACTTTGGGTAAATGCAAGAAACCTCAAGGTATATTATTATATGTTACAATATAGTTTATCATTATTATTATTATTTAAAAATTATATATAGGATCGCAATGGTATGGCTGCAGAGGTCTGAGTTTTCACATTTAAAAGAGGAAAGTACAGGGAGAAATTAAGCATCATTAACATATAATTTAATATTAAATTAATTAATGCAAACAGATAAGTCGTGTGTGTGTGTGTGTGTGTATATATATATATATATATTTAACAATTGCAAAATTAGCACATACGACGTCGTAATTTAGCATGGTACTACAGGAAGAGGAGACAAATGGCGAACATCAGACAACATTTCCTCGTGGTACTACAGGAAGAGGAGACAAATGGCGAACCTCAGACAACATGTCGAGGACGCTTGATGCACCAGGCCGCTTGATGACAATTCTCTTGCACAACGGATTTTCGGAATCTATGATCCGCTCTGCCTGTCTTATTTGATGGTCAGAAGAGTATATATAAACAATATTTAATAGATCATAGCATCCTGCCAAAGGAAAGAAAGAGAAAATGAGTCAAGAATCAAATCCGCAAAAATAAAATACCTGCTGGCTGTGCTACGTACTCCACTTCTTCATCCATCCCCTCCAAGGTTGTATACTTCAACTTTAACGATCCTGTGGAAGAACGGGTGACGACTCTATCACTCGTTGATGTTGATGGTGAGGGTCCTGGTGGAGAATAAGCTACGTTGTCACATAACTGCTGAACTTCCCGTCGTAAATTTGTAGGTGCAGGCCCAAACTCTTCCAAGTCACCGGTTGTCAAATGCCCTAGACGAGCTATCCCTGTCAAGTCTGACAGACAGGACCAAAAGATCCTGGCTGCGTCTGACTCCGGTTGATCCTCAGCATCGTCGGAAGATCTTGTCTGGATGATAACAAGAAAGTTATCAAGAACATGCACAGAGTCCAATCCAAAGTTACCAGAAGCGAGTAAAGAAAACCTGGGGCCTAGACGTGTAACGAGTGCCTGTAAAGCAGCTCCAGTAATGTGGTCCGTTGTCTTGTACTGGTTAAGCCGACCTCCACAAGGATAAGGTAGAATCAGCTGCTCCAGTTCCTTGTGCATGTTCCAAGAACAAGGAATAATATCTCGCAACCTGCAAAATCATCTTAGACCAAAAATAAATAAGAATGAAAAAACTTATTACCTGAAATCACAAGGTGATAGTTCTGTTAAAGGTGACTTTAGAAGAAAGATCATAAAGGCGATGAACTTCAAGTCACTGAGTTCGCGTGGACGAAATCCTCTCTCCATAGCAGATGGAAAGCAAGTCCCAAAATAGTCAGTGCGGCCGTCCTGCATTGCAAGAGCAAGCAGGGGAGGAAAGTGTACCTGACATGGCCACTCTTCAGGTTCCACCACAGGATTGAAATCCACAAGCTGCAACGAAACTAGCCCTTTCTGCTCTAAACTGCCCCAAGTGTTATCCTCAAACTTACGTGCCTTCTTGCTGCGTACAACCTGCCCCAAGCTGCGTACAACCTGCCCCCATCTAAAGACCCTCGTACCCAGCAGAGAATGCCGCAGGGCAGTAAGCAATATAGCAAAACCGGCACCTTCTTTATACTTGTCGGTACTCCATGGAGTGAGAGAGATTGTATTGGTCAGGGTTCGCATGAGAACCTCGGTGGTGAACTCCCGAGCCGTCTCTAAAAGTGCTGCTGCGCAGATGGGATCCGTCCAAACTTTAGTACGCATTCCCCTTACCATGAATCCCAAGTATCTTGGCATCCCTCCAGTGAGGGCAATGCAGAGTTTGAGTGTGTTACCCGGCTGAAACTCGTTCGTGCCACCAACTGTAACAGAAAGCCGGCTAAAGAACTTTGTAACAACTGTAACTGCGTCTTCGCAGCTGAGCGCAGATACAGGAATGGGCAGATGTTGAGTTAACCGGGACGCTGTCAACCGCAAGGATGCAGCCTTATGCCGTGTGCATGATACGCTGACCACGAGCAACACGTTCGTCTTCCTAGAATCCTGCAGGGAGTGCACGTAAGAGGATAAAGCCTCCTGAGTCCACGTGGTATCCCCAAAAGACTCTGCTCCATTGATTTCGTCCAAGAATAATGACACCAGAATCGGCCTCTGGTGAGGTGTCTTCACGGCTCTACGGAAGAAAATAAGCACGTCATTCAAAGTAATCCTTGTGGCAAAGTGTGCAATAGAATGTAGCATCTCTCCATACGTCAGAGTGGGCACAGGCTCGGAAACAGCCGCAAAGAGAAGCCTGACTTCCAAGCATCAGAAAACATTCAAAAACCGGAAAACTATATTTCCATACCTTAAAGCCAGAATCTGCCCAAACCATTTCGAGGAAGCTAGCTCCCTCTCGACAGGGTAGAGTCGACCCCTTTGGTGGTCGTCGATGTTATGATACAGACAGGCGTTGTAACCCAGAGAATCTTGCACCATCTGAGTGAAACTATGCATCTGACTCGGATTCACCAGCGACTTGTGAGACGCCAGACACTTAGCAGCACCTCCCGACACCCAAAACTGCCTCAAAAGACGAGGAAAGTCCCTCCCTATCGTGGACTTGCCTGCTCCAGGATACGCAATCAAGGCGTTGAAGTGAGGATCCCTGATACCCGCATCCACGGAGACACTCGTCGTATTTTCCCGTGTAAAGTTTCGGAATGCCAGAGCAGCACCGTGCACCAGAGAACAGAGTGTCTCATCCCTGCCGACAATGGGGAAACAGACCCCTGGATCAGCTCCCGGTATGTTGAGATTACCTATTTCATCTATTGGAAGCTTCTCTTCTTCTCTCAGGGGGTTCCTCTCCAGACTGACATCTCTGGCTTGCTCTAAACGGTCACCATAAATACGCAGGAGTTCTTCAATGACGTCCTTTGGACCTGGTTAAAAGGAAAGCACCCCACATGACTGGAGAAACGTACGAAAGAGCAAATGCTTTACCTGATGAATCCTGAGCAGTTGTCACAGGGGAAACTGTAACAAGGGCGTACAGTAAGAATGAAGAAGAAGGAAATTTGGGGCAATCAATATGTATCGGAAAAGGCTTACCTTTAGATTTAAGTAGGAGGAGCTCCTTCTCCCGCAGCTGCTCCTCCTTCTTCCGCAGCTGCTCCTTCTCCTTCCGCAGATACTGCCTCTCCTCCGGATCTTGCACGCTCGTCAGTTGTTTCTCCACTACCTCGATTTTAGCTTCCACAGCCCTGATGGAACGCTCAACCTCCTGGACGTCCATAGCGTCAAACTCCATAGCCGCGGAAGACGATGCCATCCCTATTCGAGCTTCTACCGAAAGAACTAGCCCTATTAGAGGGTATGCGTGGCGGCGTACATCCGACGGCCGAGATGTTGCGAGCAGCTCCAGCAGATGGGTCTGGCACCAAAACTTGCCACAGTTTCGGCAGTAGCGCTTGAGTTGAGCAACCTGGCACCACGGGCATGCAAACAACCAGAGAAAAAAAGAAGAGTTAGAGCTTGAGAAGCTTCGACAAACAAACAAAGATAAAAACTCTGCGGAGCCATCGAGATTTGAATTTATATATGTATTTAAAATAACTTTCTTCACAAATTTTAAATTTTAAATTAAATTTTAATAGTATAAATTAAACAATATATTCTAATAATATATTTGAAGTTAGAGCTTTACATATAAATAAATATAAGAAAAGAAAATCGTGTTTACTCAGAACAGAGCAAGGACCAGAAATACATTGCTACTAATTAAGTATGAATATTCGGTTGGTCGGGATGAATATTCTTGTTGTCGGCTGCTCTCCTCTGCTTTTGTTACCCTTGTGAAGCTTCTCATCTTCATCGTGGGCTCTCATCCTGTCCGTCTGTAAATATACAATGTCATAAAGATATACACGCTGGGTATACACGCACACAATGAACATATAATGGTCTGCTAAAACATCAATATCTCACACACACACATGGACACTCATAAAGGCACTGTATAATTTCATTACATATACGGGAAACCAATATTATACCCAATAACATACATACACATGCTTGCGTGTGTGTGTGTGTGTGAGAAAGAGAGAGAGAGCATCAACTATAACAGACTAACAAAAGAACAAACATGCAGATTACAAGAATACAATATACATCAGCTTAGTCTGTGCATTACTTATATGATTTATAACACACACACACATACATACACCATATTTTACCTTCTCAGAGGCAGCTGCCTTAGTTTTATCCCATTTCTCCTCCATAGTTGCAGCTGCATTGGCGGTCTTCTCCTTCATTATACCAACATCGTGAGTAGAATGCTACTTTGTTAAGTGTTTCTAAACCCTCTGCTATAAACTAATTTAAAACCTTGACAATCATGTGAATGTGTGTATGTGTGTGTGTGTGTGTGTGTGTGTGTGCGCGCACGTATATAAACTAAGATATCATATTGCATAACAGAAAACGCATACTTACACACACACACGTCCTCCAATATACATAAAGACGACATGATTAAACCGGAGATAAGTGTGCTTGCCTTGTACATACAAAACAACATGTTCAATGTTTCTGTTAAGAAAAACGACAACATATACAAATATCTTCTATTTTCACACCATTCAGTTTCAACTAATTATATTATTTTTATCGAGTTCAATTTTAATAAATAAGTACCTATAGCTAATTAAAAAAAAAAATTACTATATTTAAATTAGCTGAGTTCATTTAAAACAATAAAGCTAAAACTTTTTATATTAACATTTAAGTTTTTAATTAATTCATGTTTTAGGAAAATTCGCTACTTGACTGAAGTTACGTGTTTAAAACACTATTTTTAACCCTTAATGGGTAGTACATACATTAAGATAACACACACATACACAAAGGCAGTATACATAAAAGTTAATAAATAAATTTATCAAAAGATATAAGAATTCTATAAAAAGAATGTCAAACATAAACTAACTCTCTAACAATCCTCCCAAGAAACACATATAGCCTCCTTACTATTGTGGTTGAGCCTCTTTCCCTTTGTGGTAAACTCCGATGCACTGTCTGAGGCAAACTTCCGTTTGTAGATATGCACTGCTTTATTAAATATTCATCTCCAGTCTTTACATGCGTTTAATATCAGCTAATCACATGGTTTTTAGTAAACTCTTTTGCTCCCTCTGCTATACACCTGATCATAAACATATCAATCACATATATCACATATTATACATATATATTAAATATTTTCATACATAATACATATTTTATATGTGGATAAATGTGTTTATTATAAATCAGTGTTTGTGCGTGCGTGCGTCCCTGCAGAAATGTGTGTGTGTGTGTGTGTGAGAGAGAGAGAGAGAGATAACAAATATTATACATACATACGGGTGTATATGACATATCTATATATAATATCTCTCTCTTTGAGAGAGAGAAAACAAATATTATACATAGATATATGTCATACATACCTGTATATACAATATTATATACATATCGACTTAGTTACCCTCTGGGTAAATGTGAGGGCTAGTTTTCACAAAACAGCTCCCTTCCTCAATTAAGGTTAAATAAATAAATTATTTTAACGATTTATATGCATTTTCAGGATATAAATAAGACAGTCTTCAGGGTTAATGCATTTCATTTATATATATTAAATTTTCTTTAAATATATTTTTTTTCTTGATTTTTAGTTTTTGTCAATTAATTAAGTTTTTATTAATTATCATTAATACAAAACGGGGGTGGATTATGAAAGCGTTCCAATGTGAGTGTGTGTGTGTGAGAGAGAGAGAGAGAGTAGATATACATATCGACTTAAGTTTCGTGACAACTGGATATGAATATAATATTTTATTTTTGATATAATTTTTTTAAATTAAAAAACTATTATATACTATTAATAATTATTGCGACGAAACAAGGCAAAATTTTATAAAAAAAAAATAGTATATAGACAACTATTTAGGAAGATAAATGAATATGCCAGTGACTTTTACTCCAGGCAATACACTGTCAGGTGCAAGTTAAAGAAAGCAAGAACCATAAGATTTCTGTCAGTAATTAAATATTAATTATTCTGATTAATTTATGTCATAGTATTATAAAGTCGTTCTAGAAAAATTTAAAAATATAACTTTAATTATTTCATCTTAAGAATTGTATATTCATTATAAATTAAAATAAAACTTTACTTTGTTAACTATGTTTTCTGTCTCTTTAAACCCTCTGCTAAACTACTTGGATATATACTACATTATAAATATATATATAATGACAAGCTATACATTTATAAATAAGAAGTAACGAAAATATAATAAAAATTGGCTCCTCTAGAGTTATTATAAAAACGATATACTTAAATGTGTGCATGTGTATATGTGATGTTTAGATACACATATTTTTAGCTACACACACAAAGGGTCCCTTAATACAAGTTCAACGTTTTTTTTAACATGTGCTCACCTTGGGACTAAAATATCCTCCATTTCACGTTTCATTTAAAAACTACGTATTTGCGTATAAATAAATATTTTAACAATAACTCTTAAATACGCTGTTTTTTCCATGCAGAGGATGGTGTTAGTTTCTTTATTATAAAACTAGTATATAATATTAATAAGTTACAAAGAAGGACTAACAATTGAAGAGAGGGACATCAACAAGATTCTTTAAACATAACATAATATTTATTAAAATAACTTTATATAATTTTCTAACAATGTTTAATCTTTAATATAAGTTTCATTTAAATAAATCCAAATTATTAAAAACATAATGAAATATTCTTTTTATTAATTTATTTATGTTGATCATTAAAAAATAGAACTAAATATATGCACATTTAATTTCATTCATAACAAATTGGATTAAAATAAATATATGATTTTTAAATAATTATATTGTGATAGATATGTTTCATTAGAATGCTACTTTGTCTCTGCTCTAAACTAATTTAAAACGTTGAGAATTATGTGTAGGTGCATGTGTACATGTATATAAATTAGGGAAAATTATATTTATACCCTGAAATTTTTCATATTTACATATACCCTTTACCCTTTAAACTTTAATTTAAAACTTCATAAATTATAAAATTAAAAATTAAAAAACATTTTTAAAACATTAATAAAAATTTATAATTAATTTATATTTTATTATTTAGGTCCAAAATACAACCTATTAAACATATATATCATAATATAATATAATTATTTTTAAAAATATTCTATGTTTTACTTAACATTTAACACTTAATAAACTTCAATTATTTCATTTATAAATATATTATAATATAAAAATATTTTTTAGTTAATATTATTATTTTAAAAATTAAAATATTATGATTAAAATTTTCAAAGGTATATATATAAATTTACAACCTTTAAAGAGGTATATTTGTGAATATAATTTTTTATTACTATATATATATGTAAATATGATAAATTTCAAGGGTATAAATGTAATTTTCCTTATAAATTAGAAAACACATATTTAGCAAATACTAAAAACACACACACGCGTCCTCCATTATATACTCGGAGAAGACATGATTAAACTGGAGATAAGTGTGTTTGTATACAAGTTGAATGTTTCTGTTAAGAAAACGGCAACTTATAAAAACATCTTCTATTTTCACACATTCAGTTTCAATTATATTAAGTACTTATAATTAATTTTAAAACGAATTACTATATTTAGATAAAAATCTTATTAAAAAAATTAAAATATTCTTTAATTAATAAATTTTATATTTTATTAAAGATTTTAATATATTCTTTAATGTAAGTAATTCAAGTGACGATGGATGGTTTAGAGTTATTACTGAATTTCTATATATTTAGTGAGGATAGTATCAATATATTTAGTTTGACGAATCGAAAATCGTTTTATTCAATCTCTAATCGTATAACAAATGCAGACTGGTTAAGATTTTTTCTTATAAAAGTCTAATTAATATTAACTAAAAAGAAAAATGACTAATTAATATTATAATAAGAGACTATATATTATTTAATTCATATGTGAACTACTCTCGTTATAAAGTATCTCTCATCGAAAATAAATATAATGTTATTCTTCTTACTTCATAAGAAATTTCATAATAACCTTATGTGAAATATAATTTACCATCATTAAAAGTAAACTTACATAAAAAGTAGTGAAAATAATATTATCACAGAATCTACAGAATCTTATGAAGATTTTCTTATATATTTTTTTGAAAGATTTGTCATAAATGAAACCACGTTTGTGTTGTTTAAAACAAAGGGTTTAATTTATTTTTTATTTTTCAAAAATCACACTTGGTTATTTTGAAAATATTATATTATGATACATATGGTTAATTGGTTGTGTTATGTTTATGAAAGTTTTTTTCATTTCAATTTCAATAGAGATATGTTTCTGTTAAGAAAATGGCAACATATAAAAATATGTTATATTATCACAGCATTCAGTTTCAACTAATTATATTAGTTTTATCAAGTTCAAATTAAAAATTAAGTATCTATAATTAAAAAGTTAATTTTAAATTTAAATTAGCTTTTTAAACAACGAACGTTCCGAGCCGAAGGAAATTTTACTTAAAACAATAGAATTGATACTAGCATTTAAGTTTTTAATTAATTCATGTTTTAGTAAAATTCATTTTACCACACATTGTTTTTAACTGAAGTTACCTGTTTAAAACACCATTTTAAACCCTTAAGAATCGTTTGTCTATACATACATTAAGATATATATAATGAACATAAACTAACCCTCCTCCCAAAAAACACATATAGCCTCCTTACTAATCTCTTCACTAACCACCATATTATCATTAATTTCCTTACTAATCTCCTGATTACTCTTACTAATCTTTCCGTTACTGTGCTTGAACCTCTTTCCTTTTGTGGTAAACTCTGATGAACTGTCTGAGCCAAACTTCCGTATGCACTGCTTTATCAAATATATCAGCTAATCGCAATGGTTTTATTATAAACTCTTTTTCTCCCTCTGCTAAACACCAATCACTATATATCATATATTATACGTACTATATATTTAATATTTTCATACATAATATATATTATATATAAATTTGTGTGTGTGTGTGTGTGTGTGTGTGTGAGAGAGAGAGAGAGAGAGAGAGAGAGAGAGAGAGAGACAAGGCAGCTCTGCTGTTCCAGAAGATGCCATAGAGGAACCTAGTTTCATGGAATGCTATGACAACTGTATATGAATATTGTAAATTAAATTGATAGTATTTTATTTTGATATAATTTTTTTTATTAAAAAACTATTATATACTATTACTGGTAATACAGGCAGTAAGTTAAAGAAAGCAAGAACATAAGATTTCTGTCACTAATTAAATATTAATTATTCAGATTAATTTATGTTATAGTATTATAAAGTTGTCTTAGAAAAATAAAGAAATATTTAAAAAATTTAACTTTAATTATTTTATCTTAAAAATTTTATATTCATTAAATTAAAATAAAATTTTACTTTGTTAATTGTACCCTCTACCAGCTCTATTTCTTGTATGCATGCATATGTGTATGTGCGTGTGTACTCGTGTGTATGCTAGACATCTAATATCAATACGTATATTTTCACACACACACACAATGTACATGTGTGTATGAGAGACATTATTCTCTCACACACACATGCACGGACCTATCTAATAAAACAGAAGCGTAGATATAAGAGTTTTTAAAACGGGGACCTATAAACATTATATGCAGTATGTATATTCGTACATATATATTACATTATAAATATATATATATAAAATGACAAGTTATACATTTATAAATTAAAAGTAGCAAAAATATAATAAAAATTTATAATTGCCTCAACGTGCATATGTACATGGAGATATATATAGGATCCTTTGGAATTGTTATAAAAAACGATATACTTAATGTGTGCATGTGTATATGTGATGATACGCATATTTTAGCTACACACACAAAGGGTTGTCTGTGTTTGGAAAAGTACATATTTGTCATTTATAAATTATAACAGTCGTGTTGTTATTCATTAAAACAAGAGAGTCCGTTAATACAATTCAAAGTTTTGATTTTAATATATGTTTGAGAAGAAAATATCCTCGTTTCATTTAAGAATTACGTATTTGCATACAAATAGAAAATATTAATTCAAATATTTTAACATTAACTTATAAAGAGGCAGTTTTCTTCCCATGTAAAGGACAAAGTTTATTAATTAAAAGAAAAATAAAGAAATAACGTTAAATTAATTAAATTCAGATGAATAAATTAGCATCCTGTTAATGGCTCTTAACCAATACATTACATACTATTAACAATTTTAAATCTGCCTCACAAGAATTTAAGCACAAGTCAAAACACGATTACAAAAGTTAAATGAAATTGATCAAAGTATAAACGCATTTTTTGTTCATAATATTCTAAGATGTTTTCTGAATTAGCTTTATAAAACAATGTCGATGGTTATTTGTATCCATTTTTGCTTAATTTCGTAAACACACAGATACACACACCTACGCTGATAGTTGTTACCGCCAAATACTATAAGGGTAAAAGTCGCTATATACATTCCCTATTTGATTTCTTCGTATTAGTCTGAAAACTATGCATATAATGTAAAAAAAAATTGCAATATTTTCTTTTTGATGTAACTCAGATTTAATTTCTTTGTTATAAAACTATTATATACTATTAATAAGTTACAAAGAAAAAAGAGATGGGGACATCAACAAGATTCTTTAAATATAAAATAATATTTATTCAAAAAAAAATTCATATAATTTTCTAACAATGTTTAATCTTTAATATAAGTTTCATTTAAAATTATTAAAAAAATTAATGAAATATTCTTGTTATTCATTTATTTATGTAGATAATTTAAAAATAGAATTAAATATATGCACATTTAATTTCATTCTTAGCAAATTGGAATAAAATAAGATAATGTAATTTTTAGATGATTTATATTGTGATAGATATGTTTCATTCTATGCAATACATGTATGGACATTTCACGACAGAGATTGTGTTTAAAACAAACTAATACAAGTTGAATATCTATTTTTTTAAACTAGGAGAGATAATAAAATATAAAATATCTAATTTTTCTATGTATTTACCTTTCATTCAAAACTTAACATATTAGTTTCGTCAAGTCAAATTTAAAAAGTGTATATAATTAATTAGCTTAAACATTTAAAAACAGATTTTAAAGTTGATGAACCATCTTATTTAAAAAATTAAAAAATAATAAAAATTCTAGCTTCAATAGAATTTTATTTATCATAAGTAGAATGCTACTTGTCTCTTGAGAATTGTGGATGTATGATATCATATTACATCATAGAGCAGAAAACGCGTATTTAGCAAATACTGAACACACACACACACAACACACCGTCCTCCATTATACACTCAAGTAAACTGGAGGTAAGTGTGTTTGTATACAAAACAACAAGTTGAATGTTTCTGTTAAGAAAAACGGCAACATAAAAAAATATCTTCTACTTTCACACATTTAGTTTAACAAGTTCAAATTAATAAATATGCTATATATATATACAAAAAAGAATCAATGAGAGAGAGAGAGCGCACATGTAAATTTATATGAAGGCAGATATGAAAAGTGTTTGTAAAAACACTCACTACATCTATATATACATATACAGAAATACTTAAAAAGGCATGTGTGTGTGTGCCACATATGCACACACACACACACTTACATATACACTATATGTGTATATACAATAGGAAACTTGCCTTTGTTCCATATTTCAATTCAAAGTCATAAGGACATGCTATCATCTCAGTAGAAGCTTGACGGACTGGCTCTCTCTCTACACACACACGCACCCACACTCACAAACACTAACACATCAGATGCCAACCAGCAGAAGTTCAACGATCTCTCTCACACACAAACACAATTTTCTTCTGATATATTTGTCAAAGTTACAAGGACCCCAATATTTATTTTGATTATATAATGTACAAAATACATCTTATAAGGCCTGATGTATTTTGAAATCGCTAGGCCTGTTGATGTTTTGAGGCGCAACATCCCCCTCCTGGTATTATCGTTACATTTTGATCCCAGCACTTAGGGTTATAATGTTGTATACAGTAGTAGTTTGAGAGAGAGAGAAACATATACAAAGATCACATGTATACATGTATATATATGTTTTAAACCCCAGTATATAACTTGTTGCAGTTTTGCTAAGCGTACGAAAACAGAGAGCAAACCAGGCATGAAGACGGTCACAGCAGGGTAAGCTTTCTGAGAGAGAGAGAGAGTAACATATATAAAGATCACATGTTCATGTGTATGTTTTAAGCCTGTTGCAGTTCTGTTAAGCGTAGGAAAACTGAGACCCAAGCAGGGGTGAAAACTGTAGCAGCAGGGTAAGCTTTTTATTGACCAAGTTCACTTAATATCCACTTATGTTTTGTTTGTGTGTGTGTGTGTGTGTGAGAGAGAGAGAGAGAGGGAAGGGAGAGGGAGAGAGGGCCGCTTAACATATAAAGAGAGATCAGAATGCAATGTTATATTTTATGACTTCATGATTCAATAAGTACTATAGAACTTATTGCAGTCCTACAAAGAATGTGGAAGGTCCAAAACAGGAAGGTTTATCAACAAACAAAGCTGCAACTAGAAAATCCCCAAGAATCAAAGCTGCAGAAAAGATAAACACTGCACCTCAGAACATCCATGTGAGTATAAACTCTTTCTTTCTGATAATATATACATGTGTGCGTGCATACATGCATGTGCCTATGTTGGTATGTGTGTAACATGTCCTTGTGTGCGTGTGTGTGTGTGTCATTGTATGCTTGTATATATACTGTTTTTCATGAAGGATCTAGAGCATGGGTATGGAAAAAGATGTGATAGGACAGAAAGTGCGGAAGAAGTTTGGGAGCCGGTTTTATAATGGAGAAGTGGTTAGTTTCAATCCCGAAACTAACTGGTATAAGGACCTGTTCCATTTGATGTAACATGCATCAAACTCATAAACCTCCATTGTTAAACTGGAAGTATCCTCATACAGACATCGCCCTTTACCATCATCAAACGTGTATGATATGCAGCGGTCATTTTCTCCTTCTTCATCGAGTACGGGCCGCCACTCCACCGGCCCCGATATATGAGCCAGTTGAAGCTGCTTGATGTAGCAGGCTGGCACGCGAAAACCATGTTTTGCAGCTTTAGAAGCTCGCACACACCCTTGCAGGCCCTACTTGCGGAACTCCTCAAGAGTCTCAATCTCCTCCCACTCTCACTAGTCGAGTCATAAGTTTTGATGCTAGAGCGTGTATAAGTAACTAGCTTGTAAGTCCCCTGAGGCAGCATCCATAACCTGGAAATCTGGATACACATAGCGTCCGTTTTAGTATGGCAAAGCGTATACTTATCAGTTAATGACAGTGATTAAATCTGTAGTTGAAAAATGTTACGGAAATATTTAATTATTAATTTAATTACTAATTTACTAATTATTAATCTAATTTAATTACTAATCCGTAACATTTTTTACTACGGCATATATCACTGGTTAATGGTTTCCCACAAGGCACAAAGATATCCTTATACCACACAATGAGTCCCTGTGATGACGTCATAAAATACTAACTTTTGTGGGATATGTATGAATTCCATACATATACCAAAAACTTACACTTATAGTATTACATTCTTCATGCAGTGTCATATGTAAATATAATTTTAAGAGTATATTTAAATATCTTTAATATGATGAAGTTTAATATATAACCTTAACATTACAAAAGAATACTTTACATTCTTTTGTTGATGTCCTAAAGTACGCTTTATTTTATTATTATTATCAAATTGTTTTAGGATTAAATTTATCATATAACAAGTAAATATTAGATTTTGTATTGAATTTAAATATTTAATTTAAAATCTAGAGGTATATTTAAATCTGTGAAATAATATATACACGTAGTCAAACCCACCCATTTACATGTTAATGAATGCTTGTTTAATTTACATTGTTCCATTGCCTCCCAAAACTATTATATGATCAAATTTTATGTTAACCCATGTGTATCCATCTACACACACACATATGTTGTATGTATATAAACAGAGTATATTCTCCACGGTATTCATTTTCTTGTACTACATACTACACTAATATAATGACACAAGAGTCACGTTTAATGCTAGATTGCTTATCCAACCCGTCACGTAGACTTGTGTATGTGTGCACACACTGTGTGTATTTACATCTTTATGTCTGTGTGTATATTTATACATAATATCAGATTTATTTCAAGAGTATGTTCAAAGCTCGATTCACTTATATTAACATATAAAAAAAATGTTAGTGAAATTTTAATTCTTTGTGTTAAATGAAATACTAAATCTTTTAAAGATATTAATAAGATCTGTATCTTAAATCATTATCTCAAAAACTTTAAAAAGTAGTCAGACAAAAATATTTAGTTTTTTATGTGTAAGAAGGTTTTACTACTATTGTTTAACAAGTATAAAACGCTCACACACACACACATGTACGTATGCATGGTGACACAAGACATATAATATATCTCTTTATGTGTATATTATTAGTATACAGACATACCTAACTTAATACGTATAGATTGCAAAGAAATTACGTAATTCTATATATACATGAGTATACATGTGTGTGTGTGTGTGTGTGTGTGCATATGCAGTTTTTTGCAAATGAACCTGTTTATAAAGTTTAATTTTTTAAGAATCAGCTATAGAAATTCTGTCTGTTGATGGTTAAAAATCCATAATATATATTATTATATTAGATTAAGTTAAATGTGAAAACTAGAAAAAGTAAGATGATTTTGAATTTATAAATTTTAATCATTATATTTTTAAATAAACTCACTTTAATTTTTTTTTTAATATTCTCTTAAATGTAGATTTGAATACTGTAAAATATAAAATTTAAATTAAATAATGTATAATTTATAAATAAAAGATACAAAAAGCAAACCATACGTTATCACTCTCTCTCTTCTCCCGATCGAAAGAAGTCAACAACGCCTTTCCATGTTCTTGGCTTCCTCAAGAATATCTTGAGGAATCGGCTCTCCTTTCAAAGCTAGTTGTCCGATATATTTAACTTGGCCTAACCACTTTGATAACCAGTGCAATTTGGCTCTTCATCATGAAAATAAACCCCCCATCTAAACATTTTCCAGTTTGATTCTGCCATCCAAAACACCTACAACAGGCTAGTTAGTATATGATATGTGTGTACGAAAGTATACAGTATATAGGTATCTACCTACCACTTCTCTCTCTCTCACACACACACACACACACACACACACCTGATGATAGGTGATCTCTCCAGATTTGTCACATTTCCATATGTGTCGAAGCATAATCCGTCCCTCTTCATTCTGAAGGTAATATTCTGTACGTTCTAGCGTTGCCACATATCTAAAAAAGCGCCGGGTGCACGTCCTAAATAAATCAAATTATTATAAGACTATATATAAGAGGTTTTAACTAACAAACCTGTTGTACGTGATGGGCCGTCTCCACAGGCCAGACCCCGGGCTTTTCTGCATCGAACCATCATTAGCACACGCACGCACGCACGCACGCACGCACAGGCAAGACAACTGTTTGAAACAGTCAGAATGGTATTCTATGCATTATAATAAATGTTATTTATATATGTATGTGTGTATGTACCTCAGGAGGATGCAAAACAATGTCATCTTCACACATGGGCACCTCAGTGAGAAGCCATTTGTTGAAAACCCTCTGAGTACGCTTCAACAGCTTCATAAGCTACAAATCACCACACGCACAGTTACTAACAAAACACACAGACACACACGCACGCACCGTGCTCTTATCAATGTCTCCTGGGAGACCCTCTTTGGCCTCTTGATCCCCTGATTCCTCATAAATATCCTCCCACTCGCCGTCTTCCACAAATGATTTACTCTGCTTCTCACCATAGATATCCCCGCCTTCGCTCTGTTCCTGCTCCTCGGTTGGCGCGTTTCCATCTCCTGCCCTAACCCTAACCCTAACCCAGGTCACTCAAAGAATATATATTCTATAATGGTCGTAATTAAAAAAAATCTAATTCAATAACAAGCTAGTAATAAGATATATTAAATCAATCAAAAATAAAA